>CM034298.1:18047501-18647501 GCA_019925795.1 Dendrobium chrysotoxum | reverse complement strand
TATTTTCCTTGCTAACAGGCATCACATAGGTGGTCCTAAGTGAACTTAAGCTTGGGGACACCTCTAACTAGGTCCTTTTGGGTGACTCTTCTAAGGGTTTGCATACTGGTATGATATAACCTCCTGTGCCACAGCCAAGACTCATCAGCAGTAGTTTTTAAGCAAAATAAAGTAGCACATTCAATGTTATTTAAATCAAGCATGTAGACATTATTGATCCTCTTGCCCTGCAAAATAGTGTTATTACTTAAGCTTATAATATAAGTGTTAGCCAAGAACTTGATGCTGAACCTTTGTCATAGAGTTGACTGATGCTAAGTAGGTTATGTTTCAGTCCATCTATAAGCAAAACATTTTCAATCAAAAGGTTCTTGGAGTTTCTGATTATACCTGTGCCTACCACTTTTTTGGTGGTGTTGTCTCCAAGAGTGACCTTGCCTCCAGCCCTGGCCTCTAGCAAAATGAATTGATTTACATCTCCAGTCATATGTCTTGAGCGTCCACTGTCCAGGTACCACATGCTCTCATGAGGTCTTATATGAGAGCACCCCTGCAAAATCATCAAACATCAGATTCAGAAACCCAAATAAGTTTGGGTTCCTTCTTATGGAAAGAAGAATACAATGCATGTGTGTTATGCTGTGAATCATGTAATTTAGGCCTCCACACCTAATATGTACTATGGTGAATAGTACAGGTGTGGGAGATATATCCTAACATGCCATATGAGAAATATCTAACGCTAGGAAAAGGATTAACTAATCTATAGGGGTGATAGTGCCTCTTTCTAGGTTTGAATGATGCATATTTTGGTGATTTTGAATGAGATTCTTCAAGTGATGGAGGTTTATAAAATTATGCAAATGTATGAGATGTTTCATTATTCTCAAATGCACTAATTTTTATACTTAGAAATTTATTCTCCTTTTTATGACTTGTAATTTCAAATTTCAATGCATGCTCACTATTATCTAAATCCAATGCCATATTGTCTGGTTCTTTAAATGCTTTTTCTAGATCAGCCTGCGATGTTTTCAAAGATCATGCTCAATAATTAATTCAGAATACTTTTTCTTTACATCAAGTAATGACATGTGATTACTATCAAGTGTGGAATGATCTTTAAGTAAAACTTCATACTCATTTTGTAGGTTCAGGAGTTCCAATTTTAAGCTAGCATGCATTTTATTAAGTTTCCTATATGATGAATGAATTTTCTCAGAAACTTCAAGTAATTGAACATAGGTTAGTTCACATACCTCTTCTTGGTCAGACTGACCATGATGTTCATCCTCCATCAAACACAAGTTTGTAGTCTCCCTTCAGCTTCAGTCTCAGAGGAGTTTGATGCAGAATCTACCCAGAAAGCTTTTTGAATCCTTTTCTTTTCATTCCTGAACTTGGGATTCTCCTCACCCTTCTCCTTTCTTGGGTGAGTCTTAAGTGTAGGACAATCAGCTTTTATATGCTCTGGCTTCCTGCATTCAAAATAAACAGTATCAGAAGAAACTAGAATTTTTGCTAGACTTACCTTTGTTCCATTTCTGATAGTTCTTATGTTTCTTCCTTAGAAAGCTTTTGAATTGCCTAGTGATTAAGGCAACATCATCGCTTTCAGACTCGAATGAATCAGTCTCTGTATTGTTGGCCTTCAGCACCATAATTTTCTCTTTCTTTTTCTCACCTGTATCAAGCTATCTTTGGTTCACTCCTTACTCATAAGCAATGAGTGATCCAAGTAAGTTATCAATAGAATAAACATTCAAATCCTTAGATTCAGTGATCACAGCTATCTTGGCATCATAGGAAGAAGGCAAACATCTCAAAATCTTGTTAACTTTCTCATAATTAGTGAGCTCTCTTCCTATGGCATATAGGGAGGTGATAATTTGAGAAAACCTAATATACATTTCAGATATTGACTCACAAGATTTCATGCGAAATAGTTCATAGTCGTGGACTAGGATGTTCAACCTAGACTGTTTAACTTCAGATGTGCCTTCATAATTAATGCATAATATATCCCAGATTTCTTTACCAGTTGTACAGGTTGACACACACATGTAATCTTCAAATTTTAAAACACAGAAAAAATAGTTCATGCATTTTGCATTTAGTTGTGCTAAATCACGATCATCAAAGATCCATTTGGCAAAAGGAAGTTTAGTTTTAATATCATTAATAACTCTAAAAGGTGCTTCATAACTATCTTTAACAAGCATCCACATGCGATAATCTATAGATTGTAAAAAAGTGGGCATACAAGTTTTTCAAAAATCAAAAGGTATGTTATCAAACAAGAGTGGTCTAGTAATGGAATACCTTTCAGCAGTGTTTTTATTACCAAAGTTAGCCATTGATCAAATTCAAAAGTTTTTCAAAACTTGATTTTATGAATCCCGCTCTGATACCACTTGAAAGTTCGTTAGGGATGTTAAGCCCTTATGAACTAGCTCGAGGCTAACCAAGAGGGGGGCTGAATTGGTAGTTTTAAAAATTCATGAGCAAAAATGATTTTCAAAATCTTTTTGAATGTTTTAAAGCAAATGCAATAGCACAGATCAAACACAGATTTTACACAAGCAGTTAATTGCAGTAAAATAAAGTGCAAAAAATAATCAGAAAGAACACACCAGATTTTATAGTGGTTCGGTCAACTTTACCTATGTCCACTCCCTGGAGCCTCCCCTCTAGGTATTTTACTAAAATAAAGTGACTCTCCTTCTCCTCCCATAGTAAGGCGGAGAAGCCTTTACAAAACTCCTTTCCACCAACACGATGAGGTAGAGAACCCGGACTCCTTTTGTTTCCTCCTGAAGCAGTCAGAGAACCTTACCTCCTTTTGCTTCCTTTTGAAGCAGGCAGAGAACCTTGATCCTCTTACAAATGATCCTTCCATAGAGACACCAAAAGAATAAGGGGTGATGATCAGAGAAGACGACTTAGATCCTTGCTTAGAGCAACCTTTGTGAACACCTCACAAACTCCCCCTCACAAGATCCTCTCTCTCTCTCCCAAGCTCTCTCTCTCTCTCTCTCTCTCTCTCTCTCTCTCTCAAGGCTCTCTTAGGAAAGGACAGCGGTAGAATATCTCAACAGTAGAACATAAGAGATCTTTAATAGGAGGGCTCAAAAATTGCCCTAAATTTCAAGTAACCGTCAAAGATCATCAAGGATGATCTTTTGATCATCCTGTATGATCAATATAAATCAAACTCTTTTGTCCTGGACGATCTGGTTCCTCTGGACGATTCAAAGACAAAATCTATTCATATCATCCTGGATGATTCTGTGATCATCCTGGATAATTAGTTTAAATCAGAAATATCATCCAGAAGATAGTTCAGGACATCCAGGAGAAAAGCCTGGACGATTAAAGGAAAATGGTTTGATCGTCCAGGACGATACGTATATCGTCCTGTATGATTTGTTCAAAATTTCCCAAAATCATCTGGCACATTGTTTGGGTCGTACAGGTCAACCATGCTGGATGATTTCAAAATGACTTGATCATCCTGGACGATATTGATATCGTTCCATACGATTAGTTCAAAAATGGGAATATCATCCGGCACACTATTCGGGTCGTCCAGGTGAAATGCACTGGACGGTCAAGATTTCTAATTGATTGTCCAGAAAAAATATGATTTGTTTAAAATTTCCCAAAATTGTCCGACACACTGTTCGGGTCATACAGGTCAACCATACTCGATGATTTCAAAATGACTTGATCGTCCTGGATGATATTGATATCTTCCTGTACAATTAGTTCAAAAATGGGAATATCATCCGACACACTGTGCGGGTCCTCCAGGTGAAATGCACTGGACGGTCAGGATTTCTAATTGATCATCCAAGATGATCTTGCAATCATTCAGGATGATATGATTAAATCAATCAAATCTTAATTACTTTCCTTAATCACCTAATTAATATAGGCATGATTGTAATGAATCGTCTAGGATGATCAGATCAAAAAGCTAAAAATAAAAACTTGCCTAACTTAGTCTAGCGGTTGAAATTTTCTGATTTGAGCATATCATCTAGTACGATGGGTGTATCATCCAGGATGATCTGCTTAATTAGACCGATTTAACATGGTCACTCTAATTAGAGTTCTATTTTCAATGGATTATCCAGGATGATTTAAAAAAAATATGAACAGAAACTCTAACTCACTAAAACTCTCCCCCCGAGTGTGTGTGTGCAAGGTTACTTAACTTGGTGATCCGTTACATTACACTTGACTCAAGAAAGATGAAAAAATACATTGAACCTAAAACACAAACAGACCAACTCGATCTTGAGCTAGCTTGAATTGCAATTGATCTTATGAACCTGAAATGTTAGGCATTCAAAACAGAAATAATAATATTTGCTATCATCAAAATTATAATCCTTGAATCTAGATTCACAACAGAAACCAACTTATAGGAATCAATAAGAGGTTCTAAAATAGCTAAAAAAGAAATGTTATGCATTCTGTACAAGTTATGAATACGAGAATGATATACGATATTACCAACCCCACAAACATTCCATATAAGTGAATTAATCATAATAAATAGATTTTGAAGCAGCTTTAGATCTACTATACCTAGAATTTGAGTCAAGCCCATCAAATTTATTCCTATTGGCATTCTTTCTTTTTTTCTTGCTAAAGGCCATTTCAAAATCATCAAATGAACCATGTTTAACTTTAAAATTAGAAAGATATTTCATTTTTGAATGAAGTTCCACCTCAAAATGTAATTCTCTCTCTTCCCAATTAGAATTAGACTTATCAGAATGAGAGTTAGCATCAAAAGAATTACCTAGATCATAAGAAACATCAGTTTTGTGATGGATATTATTCTCCTTATATAAATTACCCTTTGAATCCAAAATAGAAGCATCATGAATAGGTATAAAATTCTTCTTAGGAGTAGGGTTAGTCGACAAAACATCATTCACAAGATCATTAATCATAAAATTAGCAACTCCCTCTTAATTCTTGTTAACACTATTAGTTTCAGAAATAGCAGGTAAAGCAACAATTAGTTCAATCCCAATAGAATTTTGTTCTTAAATAGATCCATCACATACAATGGGTATAGCAGATATATGATTAGAGGGTCTGAATTCATTACCAGAGTTGATGTTTACCATAGCTTTTTTATTTTATTAGAGGAAACCCATTATAGGGCCTATGTGTTTAATATTATAAAAATAATTATAAGTCCTTAAAGGGATCAATAACTCACAAATGCTTGAAGAGCTACAATCAAAAAGACAAAAAGGAAAGATGTAAAACTAAAAGATCCCTGCCTAATTACAAGAAAATAAACCATAAAAAAGAAATAGGAACTAGGTGTTATTTCTTTTAAAATTAAAGCCAAAAGGGAGGCGAATGCCCAACAGGAACATCTGCAATTCCTGGCGGCATTTCTGACGGGTATGCATCTATCAAAATTATTAAGGATATAATGCACCATTTTATTAAGGATCATGTCACTAAAGGAGATATAGAGCCATATCATGTAGCCACTAGCTTGCAGATGTCTTTACAAAACCACTAGCTTTTGAAACCTTCAGCACCTTAAGAACCAGATTAGGTATAATAGATATTCATGTTTGAAACTGGATGCTTTGAAAATCTGAAATCTGATTATTATTTTTATCTTATACTTTTATTTTTTAGTGTTTGATGTTCTTCTTTATTCATGTGTTTGTTTATTTCTTTTAAAATCTAAGAATTTGTTCAATACTCACTTTAGTAGTTGAACCTTTCTTTAAATGAAAATCTTACCTATCTTTGTAAATAATGATTGACTCCTCTAGAATAGTTAAAGGAAGAAAAATTGATGATTATCTCTCTTTCTCTAACTCCTTTGGTGGTGTAATTTCTTTTTGAATCAAAATCTATATAAAAAAAAAATGGACCTAGAAATTGCAATTTGTTTCATCTTCCTATAGTCTTATATCTCATATGAATAATTTTGCAAGTCAAAGAATCTATTTCAAATTTTTTTAATCAAGTTGTTTGTCAATATCATATAGATCAAATTTTTCTTTATGGTTTACTCTTCCTTATATAAGAGAATGAGTTCTTCTTCTCTCATATTTGGAAGATAAACTCACAACTGAGAGTCTTTAAATATATAGAAAGGAAGCAAGTTTGAAAAAAAAAGGAGGCACAAAATGAGCCCAAAGCTGAAAAGATGCGCAATGTACGCCAAAATTGAAAGATGCATAAAATGTATCAAAAATTAAAAAATGTGCAAAGTGTGCCAAAAATTGATAAAGAGGCACAAAATGAGCCTACAATGAGTTAGCTTCCCTTTCTTTCTAATCTTTAAATCTTAGAAGAATCCATGTGCCAATTGATATCATCTTTATTTGAGTTTAAAAATCATGATTCCTTATTCATCACTATGTAATGTTATTCTCTTAGATATATTACAAAAAAGAAGTTTGAAAAGATCATATTTTCTTTCTAATTTATTTTTTAAATTAGATTTATGTTTAAAAAGACTTTAATTTGTAAGGAAATTGAGCTAGGGTTGACAACCTTCAAATTTCTAATCTTTCTAGGTTTTAGTGTTGTCAATGCATTTCTTACTATGTTTTTGCTCTAATCATTAGGTAAAATTTTCATTTGATGCTACTGATCAATTCTTCAAAAACAATATTTGATATTTTATGTGTATTTTCTCTTGATTGTTTGAATTCTGTTATATTTTGGTTGTCTTTCTATTATGATTTTGATTTATTTTCTTTCCTGGAGATTTCCTGATCATTTCTGTCCATCTCTATTTTTTGCTCAAATTATTCTATATGATACACATCATATTGTACGATCTTCACAAATATCATCTTAAATCTGATCATAGTGTATCCAATGGTTCATATTTATCAATTATTAGTGATTGTACTGTATAACCACCACCTTCGTACTATACAATCCATGTGGAAGTAGCTGTTGGATGAATTAAATTTAGCCAGTACAATATTAAATACTGCATTATAATGTACAAACATCTATTTGTATTGTATGATCCTTTTGGTAAGCAATCATCCATACTAACTCCTTGGGATGAATGCCTTGTCTCTAATAGGTCAATGTAATTTTGATCATACTCTAAGATGAGACCAACTTTTTGACTGAATTGTATTAGACGAATTGATTATAGTCGATCATCCAGTATGATCTCACAATCATACTATACGATCTGAATGATTCTATATAAACATACCAACTTCATTCTTTGTTTTTCACTCCAATCCTTCCAACTCTCCTTCCCTTTCACTTGAGCTGTAAATCTTGGCAATAGCTGGAGGAAAGTGATCTCGAGCACTCATCGGGAGTTCCTCCTGACATCTAGTTGATCCTAGATTTCCTGAGGCCACTAATGAAGAGGACTATAATAGATATAAGACTACTGGCATTATCCCCTCCAAAATCATTAAATAGGAGTGTCTGATCTTTCAAGTTATACCACTTTTTGCCCATACCACTCTAACTTTCATTCTTACTCTAGCTTATCCTTTCAATTCTGAACTACTTTTTGAGTTTTTTGTAAGGCTTAGAATCAATAATGAGGGTACTGTCCTCCAATCCTTTATTAATAGGGGACCAGTAGAAATAACTTAATAGGACTTCCATGACTTCCTACACCTTTCTACTATTGGTGAGAAAATTCACCTGACATTAACTACCACATAGCCCAAGTCAACACTCTAGTTCAGGATGCTCGGATCATCCAGCACATACTTAAGAACTCCAATATTCCTAAGGCTGGTGGTAGGATCAACATTACTACTTTTCTTTCTCTTACGACCTATTACATTATAGGTCAAATTGATTTCAATATAGCTGATCTTATTATCTATTATCTTTAAAATTTGATCATTATTAGAGATCCCCACCACAAGAGAAAGCCTAATTTTGACTTATGTCATCTCATTGCGTTTGTCCTAGAAAATAAGTACAACTTCCATTTCCCTACACCACCTGATTACCTCCCGGTCTACCACACCGATAGCTCCTTTCACATCCTTCATAGTGCTCATCTTCAAAATATTCACTATGAAGACAGTGAACCTGTAGCTGAAGAGGGAGGAGCTATTCCATCACCTACTCCTATCTTCCAGCAGTCTCAACTTGATCTGTTGGTCTAGAGGTTTGATTAGTGGGAGGCCCATTTTGATGCCTATGTAGCTGAGCAGCAGCAACAACACGAGAATAACTTAGCTTACCTTAACCAGTACATAGCCTAGTAGTAACAGCAGCATGATCAAGATAAGGTGTCATTTGGAAACCAGTTTTCCTAAATCCACCAGTACTTTCAGCCATCACCTCCTCCACCTCCATCTAATCAGGATCCCTCTTTGTTTTAGTTTCTTCTCTATTTTGTGATCTGTGTACTTTTCTTGTTATTTAATTTCTTGTTTATTTGATGTTGTTTCCTCCTCTTTTTGTGATGTCAAAAGGGGGAGTAGCATTTATCGGTAGCTTGTATTTTTCCTTAAAATATTTAATTCTATGTTTGCCTTTTAATTTTCTGTGTTCTGCACTTGTGTGTTATTTTTTCCCTTTATATATTGATATATATATATATATATATATATATATATATATATATAATTTTGACACCTCCCCTATTTTTGAAAATTTTACTTAGTAAGGGGGAGCTTAGGAAATAACAAAATACTATTTAATCATAATCCAACAATATTTTCCATCATCAAAAAGGGGGAGATTGTTGCAAATCTGGACCCAAGTCTTGTAATTTTGATGATAACAAATATTATTGAATTTTTCACTATGTTATTTGAATCTATTACATATCTATTTTGCCATGCTCACTAACATTTCAGGATCACTTCTCACTTGAAATCTCAATTAGCTCAAGACTGGATAAACTAGGAATAAAGTCTGTATTTTTTACCCCTTTTTATATTTTTTGCCTTTCTTGTGTTAAATATGTATTGTGCTGGATCCTAAAGCTAAGTAACCTTGCATACGCACACTTAAGGGGGTGAGTTGGTGACTTAGAAAATTTCTATTTTGTGAACAAATCACACAGTATGATTCATATTATACTGGATGATCTGTTAACCAGAAAACCCTAATTAGGGCACCTCTATTGATCAAGATTGATTAAATTAATTATACTGTATGATTCATATCTTACATGACGTTAAGTTACAATCATCAAAACAGCTGCCAATCATAATTTAGGTATTATTTTAAAATTCAAATTTGTCTCTATCGTACCATATAATATTCATCATACTATATGATATATGACAATCATGCCTAAATTGATCCTATGATTAGGGGAGTAATTATGGTTAAATTATTCAAACATATCATATATGATGATCTAGGATGATCATACTGTATGACCCGATTCTTATATGGGATAATAATTTATCGTTGCATATCGTACAAGATGAAATATCATAGTTTTCAACTAACTGTACAGGATGATTCCATAATTTTGTATTGTACAAATTGATTGCTGTATGGGATGATAATTTATCATCGCCTATCATACCAGATGATCAGTGTAAACCCTAGATTTGATCATAAAGGACAATACAGTTCGTACTATCTAAAAGGCTACTTTATACTAATCAAATTGGATGATGATGTCAATCATTCTGGATGATTCGTTCATCTCTTCGAATAAATCATATAATATATATCTCATCGTACAATACTAACATGAGTACTTTGAACTAATCGTATAGGACGACCTTTGATCATACTAGATGATCAGAGTCGGCAAATTGAAATTTAGGGCTTTTTTAGAGGCTCTCTTTAATCTCTCATATTATCTTATTTCAAAGACTTTTGCTACTAAATCTTCTGAGGGGAGCAAAGAGGTGCTTAGGAGAGCTTTGGGAGAGAGAAGAGAGGGAGAGTTTTTGTAAGGGAGATTTGGGAAGGATTCATAAGGTTATTCCAAGCAAGGTTCTTCCTCATCTTCTTTAAGCATTTGCCTTGATCCTTTGGAGGCTCTGGGAAAACATTCTACAGCACTAGGTCTTAGTTCTCTACCATTTCCAAGAGGGAGAAAAAGGATTCTAGGTTCTCTGCCATCTTTAGGAGGGAGAAAAAAAGATTCTAGGTTCTCTGCCTTCATTAGGAAGGTGAAAAAGAGTAAGGTCCTCAGTAGCACCGGGTTGGTGGAAGAGATTTTATAAGGGCTTCTCTGCCTTACAGTGGGGGCAAAAGGAGAGACACTACTTTTAGTGTAATACCTTGAAAGGAGATTTCTAGGGAGTGGACGTAGGTCAGGTTAGACTGAACCACTATAAATTTTTGTGTGTTTTATTCTTATTAGTTTGCACTTTTATTTTTCTGTGATTTACTATGTGGTTGACAAACTCTGATCTTCTATTATTATGAAATTAATCTGCTTCCAGATTAGGAGATTAAGGTGTTTATTTTCAATATTATAAAGGCTACAAAAAATAATTTCTTTTTATTTAAATTTTTTTTAAAATAACTAATTCAACCCCCCCCCCCCACCTCTTGGTTAGCCTCGGGCTAGTTCTCTGAGTTTTAACTATCTTCACAAACTTTCACTACCACCCCCGTAGGATAACTAAAAGATCTATTAGCTAGCTAAAAGGTAACAGTGGTGGGTTGAACTTCTCCTACATCCAATCTTTCAAAAATGTATAGGGGCATAAGATTTTTGCTTGATCCAAAATCATACAAAGCTTTATCATAGAATTTATCTCCTATTATCATGGGAATAGAGAAGTTACATGGGTCTTTTAATTTCTTAGGAAGTTTTTTTATGAATAAAGGCCCTGCAATTCTTAGTTACAGCTATAGTTTTAAACTCTCCTAATTTCCTTTTCTTATTCAAAATTTCTATCATGAATTTAGCATAGGTGAGCATCTGCTCTAAAGCTTCATAGAAGGGTATGTTGATGGTTAATTTATTAAAGACTTCTAAGAAACCCCCGCCGCCCTACCCAAATGAAGGACCCTTAAAAGAGTAGGCAAATTCATGCAACTATTTCCATAAAGAAATCCTTCTTGATTTAGTGCAACTAGCATAAAATATAGATCCCAAAATTGAGATATTGTTCACTAAAAAGCTATAATGAATAACTTGATCAAAATCACCAATAATAGAAAGCTTAATAGCATCATTCCAAAATAACTAAATTTTACCAATAAAGTTAGCATATGAAAATTCAAAGCTGAGCTAAGTTTGACAACATCAAAGTTTGGAAACATTTACCAAAGGTTTAAGAATATCTAGAAATTCAATTTTATGAATCCTACATAAATTACCAATATGAGAGCAAGATATAAGATTACCCACTACCCTGGTATTCCAAATAAGAGAACTTATCATAAGCAAATATAATTAATAGAATCTTTAGGTCTGGTTAATCTTAATTTTGATACTAAATTATCTTGCTTCTTCTTACTACATCTTTTTCCTTCTTCTTTTTTGTTTGAAACCAGTTTGAAATCCTCTAAAGAGCCATGGATAGAGTTATACTTAAATTCTTAATTATGTATAGAGTTTAGCTTGACATCTGAGTGGATCTCCACTTCTTCCCATTTCAAAGTAGAGAGATTATAAGGCATTCCTCCTCAGATGTCTCTAGAAGAGCTTTGGAAGTACCATTGTGGAAAAGCTTATCATTATAAATAGTATGAGTAACAATGCTTCCAATGCCCTTGCTAGGATGGAAAGTTAGATGAGTGTTGGGAGGAGGAGGAGGATTATTAATAGATTTATCAGAATTATAAGACACGACCACAATGTTAACAACATTGCACAAATTATTAGGCTCCATATTGTTACTATCAAAAGTAGTAGGAATAGTAACCATTAGATCTAACCCCTCAAAATTTTCTTTAGTGATAGTACCCTTATTTGGCATAATATTATTAGAGACATGAATAGGATCAAATGCAAGAAATTATGGATTAACATTCCCAGCATTATCTGAAGGTAAATAGAAGCAACATTTTACACTCTCACTGGAGTTCTTTGTTTAAACAAATTTGGTTTCTTCAAGTGTGGATGCAAATGACAACATTCAAATTTTTTATGCCCAGTAGATTTGCAATGATAAAAAAAATCAAAAAAAAATTCATAACCACCTTTTGAATATACCCATATTTTTTTGAACAAATCAAAACTAAATCACAATAATTTTTTGGTTATGTCTAATCTGACAAGAATTCATGCAATTGAGGGTCTCAATCCAAAAGTCGTAGCACTATCTATTTGAAGTGGATGGTCAAACAAAAAGCCCAAACCATGTATAATGCAATGAGAAAATAAGTGTGGGTGGAGATCCAAAAAGAAGATCCAAATAGGGATGATCGGAGATTCTATAGATATATCAAAAAATGGCGACCACATAATTAATTTAATGAAGAAGTTATTCACATAGTGTAGTCTATAAGTAAAAATTCTACTGTAATCCAAGTCTTTTAAAAGCTTGATCAAAACATGTTGACTGTCTAGAAGGGTCATAGAGAATTCACTAGAGACCTTCAGGTTGAAAAAAAATTTTGAATGGTGTCCAATAACAACAGATGAAAAGGGACCTTACCGATCAATTATAATTCAAAAGGAGCATGTAGGCTTGAATTTCTTCTTCAAAAATCCATAGTACAAACAAACAACAGTGAGTAGCATCTTTTAGATCTAGAAAAAATTCAAAAAATTAGATCAAGACAAAATATCCTTAAAAGAATTGAATTTGTTTTTACAAGCCAAGAAACTAGGATCAATCATCTTCAGAGGAATATTACCCATTCTGGATAAGGATGTTTTTGAAGAAAACATCAGCACCAAGGAAAAAGAGAAGTGGTAACAAAACAAAAAAATGAATCTCATAAGGAGGTATCCCACAAGCTAAAACATAATAAAAATCTTGTTGAAATCCAGGATCCCGAGCACTTAATTTTGATGGTGACAACTAATACTTACTGAATCCATATGGACTTCCTTTAGATTACAAATGCTTATCCTTGTATATGAGCACTAACATTTTAGGTCAGATGCACACTACTCAAGGTTACTGGAGACTCAAATCGGGTAGAATAGAATGTTGAAAAGTCTGTAATTTTTATTTCTTTAGTTTTATTTTCTTGAGTCTGCCACAGAAGCATGTATGTGAAAGGAGCGACCATGCACACACACAGGGGGAGATTTGTTTTAAATGTTAAAAATTTTTTAAGAATATCGTACTGTACGATTTAAAATCGTACTGTACGATTAATTAATAATACTCAGGCTAATGGCTATTTTTTAGATGATTAAATTTGTAATCTAATCGTACTGTACGATACTTATCGTACTATACGATAAGATTCAATTGAAAAACCCTAGCCGCCAGAATAAGTTTGGTAAGTTCCTAATTTTGAACTGATCGTACTGTACAATTATGATCGTGCTGTACAATTAATTGAATATTTATCAAAATTATCTCCCGTAATCAAGAAATAAACGTTGGTTTCTTATTTAATGTAGATCGTACTGTACGATGATATATCGTACCGTACGATAGACAGAAATGATTTCAGTAATCCCGTCGATCATACCAGACAAAACCAAGGTTTTTTGTTCTGTTCGTCCTGGATGATATTGTTATCGTATAGGACGTTATCCTGAAATGAACTAATCGTACTGTACGTTTAGTGGCATGCTGGACGACTAACAGAGATGATTTCAGTCGTCCCGTCGATCGTACCAGATGAAACCAAGATTTTTTATTCTATTCATCATGGATGATATTCGTATCGTACAGGACGATATCCTGAAACAAACTAATCATACTGTACGACTAGTGGAGTGCTGGATGACTGGCAGAGACGAATTCTTTCGTCCCAGGGATCGTCCCACAGATCGACCTGTACGAACAGTACGAATTAACATTATCATCCTGTACGATATACATATCGTACAGTATGATATGTATAAACTTTGATAACTGTTCGTCTGTGCTCGTACTGGACGGAGCTGTACTTGAACTGATTGTACTGTACGATTATATATCGTACTGTACGAACAAAAATGCAAAAGTTGAAATTTTTAGGGTTTTCTGAAGCCTGATATAAAAACAACTTAAAATTTTTTATAGAGAGTTGTTGGTCTATCCTCTTGCTGTGAGAGGCTTTGAGGGAAGAAGGAGATTCGTGAAGGAGAAGTTTTTTCTGCGGAGAAATCCAGGGCTTACGAGAGGAAGTGAAGGTGAGCTTGAGCGTGAGGGAGAAGTAGTGTGAGGGGATCACACGGTGGCTCCAAGCTAGCTGCATGCTTTGCTCCTCTTGTGGCTTTGGGGAGTCTCGGGAAAGTTCTCGAGGGAAGAGTCACTTCAAGATCAGCATCGCCAAGGTACTCTGCCATCTCTAGGAGGGAGAAAAAGGAGAAGGTCTGCTGCCATCACCAGGAGGGTGACATAGCCTTTGGTATTCCGCCGCACCGAGGGAGGTGAAAGTGAGTATTGTAAAGGCTTCTCCACCTTGCTGTGGGAGCAAAAGGAGAGTCAACTTTTACTAGTGCAAATCCCGGAGTAGAGGACTCCGGGGAGTGGACGTAGGTCAAGTGACCGAACCACTATAAAAATCTCTTGTGTGTTTTTTTCCATTTTACTGTACTTTACTTTTCATGCTCTTAATTAGTACGTTAAATTTCTTGGTGAAAAATCATAATTTAAATCTTGTATTGTGGAAGTTAAAATTGAATTACCAATATTATCATTGTGAACATTGTACTTGCTTCCGCACGTTATTCGTTGAGTTATCCTTTAAAAAATACAAAAAAGTAGAACTCTTGTTTAGGGTTGATTTTTTAAAATACCAATTCACCCCCCCTCTTGGCGCATCTCGTACTTTCAAATCTGAATCAGATAAAAAGGGCTGGAGTTTTCCCTCATCAAGTAGAAGAAGGTGATAGTCTTCAAAGGGGGAGCGGCAGGGGAAAACCCTAGCAAAGCTTCAAGCAATGTTCAAAACTGATGTGCAATTAAGCTAAATGATTTCAATGATATATGTACATATTTTCTTTCATGAATAATGTTAAGTGTAAAATATCCTCCAAAAGAAAAAAGAATATACATGCAAGCATACTCAGATGTCAATCACATCTCAAGGCAATTCAAAATTAAAATTTTCAACTTTTTATTCTTTTCCTAGAGCAAAAAAAATTAGGTTTGTCATCTTATGGCATCATCTCTCAAAGTTAATAATTGAGTCCCTTAGAACTTGTATCTCATCAAATAGCCTTTTAATCAAGATTAAAGAGTGAAGATAATCTAGGTCTTATTTATTTATGCTCACCCCTTGAAAACTCACAAACCTCAAGCAAAAGTGTTCAAGGTGAGGCTTCAAAAATTGAAAAAATTAAAAGTAAAAAATGTGATACAAAGGTATGTTAGGTAAATTGCAAAAAGTATGGGGATTAAAAACTAAATTAATAAAGGATAGATTGTTGATCCTATAGGTACTTCAAGAATGTAGGATGAGAAGTCCAACTACTACTTCAGTAAACTTTAGATGAACTAAATCTTCTCATGGGAGAATATTAGAGATCAGCCCGAAGCATAGGGCACCACCTATTTACTATTGCAAATTTATCATGTCATAATCAACTTTACAAAGAAGATTCTTAGCTTCCAATCCCTCATTTCCACAAACACATGAATCCTGAGAGGAATAGAAAAAGAATGCAGTTGTCCTTGAGCTTTCTTAACATAAATAAATTATAGAAGAGGTGAATGCTTCACTAAAGCATTCTCTTCTACAACATGATGGAAAATGTAGCCAAGTGGATAGTGTACTCAATATAGTCTAGATGTTTACTAGCCTATTACAACTAAGTATGACTAACACCTCAATAGAAAAAGGGAGTCATATCTTGTAAAAAAATTGATCCAAATAAAAGCATAACTCACCTTCCTTTGCCAATTTTGGGGAATCACCATTTAGTATAAGCCCAAACCACCAAATAATCACTAACACTAAACTCGACCCATCATCACTTTATTAATTCTCTTGTTCTGTTTGTATGTCTCTCTTCAAAGAAGCAAGATAATTAAGAAACTAAATATACACACCTAAATACTTTAGTGTTATAACTTATAAAATTAAGTTAAGGACACAATAGGGGAGCTCAGCCATGAAAAAAACTCATCCAAAAATGAGCTTTTCTTGGAGGAAGAGCCATCCTAATAAGATTCAATATGGGTAAGCATTTGCCCCAATAAAGCTCACCTAGGAGAGCATGACTAAGGAAGCACATCCCAATAGTTCACTTAGTTTTCCTCAACCCAAGGATACAACCTCATGATAATTCACTGAAGGAAAACTCACCCAAGCAAGGGCCATTTAGCTCTATGAGAGCCCCTCATTAGTACTAAAGTAGAAGCATATATTATAATCCCATAGTAATGGCCACCCATACATATATCCCTACCTCAAAAGAACTTGCTCAGGGAAATCTCCTAGGGCACTTGCTAATGGTACTCACCCAAGAAGCACTCATCAAGAACACACACATATATATTTACTAAAGGTAGTTAGAGCCACGTTGAGATGGTCATATAGATGTAGCCACTAAGCCTTGTCCATATATTTATAGTAGCCAAATCATGTATAACCTATTATTATTTATGTATAGTCTCTCCTATAGCCCTTCTAACCCCTAAATAAGAGGTAGATGGATAATTTCCTTCTAAATTTCTATTTTTTATTTCAGAAAAATATTTTAAAAATTATTATTGATTGTCCTTTATTTTTAGTTAGAAATTTTTCAATCTTATATGACAATTTTATATTTGTTGAAATTGCTTGTATTCAACAAAGAAGCATTTAAAAATTACTCAACATTCTCAAAAGATAATGCTAATAAAATAGTTTTAATCTCAATATTTTAAAAAGCTTGACTATTGGCCAAAATATCATCATCATTACTCTTATCTAGAAACTTCTTTATGCTTATTGAGAAATAGATAAGCCTATTTTAAACCCTAGAAGCAAAGGGGAAAAAAGAGGATCAATGCACGAAAATAGAAAGTAATTTTATTTAGGTTCATTTGATTGAAGACAACAACTAATTATCATCATAATAGATGTGATTTTAACATGGAAAAAAATATTAGATATAAATATAAAATTTTGAAGCCTTCCCCCCCCCCCCCCCCCCCCTCCCCCCAAAAAAAAAACTTAGAGCATTCAAAATCCAATAAAATATTTTAAATGTTCTTATAAAATTTTCAAAAAGCGATTACATTTTTATAGTGTATTTTCTTTATAGAGTCAAATTAAGTATCATCAAATTAACAACCCTATATATTATACTAGTCTTGGTTTGCTTGTCTTGTCTTTTTGGATTATTTAATGACCAAGGTTTTTTATGGATGGTTAGCTTGGTTTATCTTCTAGTCTTCTTTGTTTTATGTCCGTGTGTTAACTTGGCTCGTCTCTTGGGTGGTTTTCCTTTTTAGTTGTTCTTCTCTATTTTGTTCATGCTTTATTTTTGTTTGTGGTTCTTGGTTCCTATGAAGGTGGTCGTATTGTACTCATCATGTTTCTTCCTTATATACTATGCAATTGCTCTGTGAGGTAAGTTTTATTATTGCGCTATTTTTTTTGGGTTATCTTCCACCTTATCCATTGTAGTGTTTTCCTATTTGTTTGGCTTGTCTTCATTGGTGAAGGGTACAAGTTGCTCGGTTATCTAGATTTTGGTGTCTGGTTCTCTTAGTCTTTCTCCTTCTTTTATTTGTTCATTATTTCTGGTTTTGTAGGGGTTTCTACTAAAACTTTGATAAGGATGTTAAGCCTATGTGGCCTTGTCTCTAGGCACACCAAGAAGGTGGCAAATTGGTGAATTTAAAAACTAATTGCTTACTTCAAAAATAAAAATGATATTTTTGGATTTTTTAGTATTTGAAAAAAATAAGTAATAATTATCACTTAATTCGAAAGAAAAATAAATTTACCAAACATCAAAACAATGATGATGATATTCTAATAAGTAGAACGAAGCATTGATCATGATTATCACCAAGTAGTTATCACAAAGTTAAAATGCAAAAAGTAAAAATTTGAGAATAAAAAATAAGAACAAACACACTAGAGATTTATAGTGGTTCGGTCAAACAATGACCTATGTCCACTCCCTGGATTCCTTCACTCTGAGTATTGTACAATTACTATAGTGTCTCTCCTTTTCCCCCCGCAGTAAGGCTAAGAAGCCCTTACACAAATCACTTTCACCAAACCCGATGTGGCAGAGAGCCGAAAGTTTTGTTACCCTCCAGGTGATGACAGCAGACCTTCAATATTTTTCTCCATCTTAGAGAAGGAAGAGAACCTTGAACTTTTTTCTTACCCTCTTGGTGATGGTAGAGAACCACATCCTTGGGCTGAAGAATTTCTTCCTAGAGCCACCCAAGAAACCTAGACTGACACTTGGAGGAATAAAGTAAGGCACTTACTTAGAGCAACCGTGTGAACCCCTCACTCTACTTCTCCCTCACACACAAGCACTCCCTCTTCTTCCCAAAGTTCTCCTAGATCTTCTTCTAATAGCTCCCTCTTAAGAACACTCAGTAACCAAATATTTTAAAAGAAGTCAATGAGAGAGATTAAATATAAGGCATCATATGAAGCCCTAAAATTCAATTCTACGACACTCAATGAACAAAATGATCATTGATCGTCCAGTATGATTAATTTAAAGTACTCCTATTAGTGTTGCATGAAGGGTTAGATGTTGTATGATTAGTTCAAAGAATTGAGCTGATCATCCTGGATGATTTAGAACATCGTCCAATACGATTAATTTAAATGACTTGGATTATCTTCCCATATGATTAGTGATAATAAATTATCATCCCATATAAGAATTAGGTCATATAATATGATTGGTCCAATCATCTTATACAATCTGTCTGGATCAATAAATCTATAATCATCTCCTAATCACAGGAATAATTTAGGCAAGATTTAATTACATCGTACCGTATGATACCTATTGTACTGTATGATTAGTTCAAATTTTGAATTTTAAAAAATTACTTAAATTGGGATTAGTGGCTTGGATCCTAATTTCAACTGATCATCCTGTATAATAAAGATCATACAGTATGATTAGTTCAACTTATATTAATTGTCATAATTAGCCATTTTAATCATTTTTTGATTAGCTGATCAGACCATACAATCTTAATCGTATAGTATAATTAGTTCAAAAAATTTAACTTATAATATTATCACTAACTCACTCCCTTGAGTGTGTGTGTGTGTGTGCATGGTTACCAAGCTTAGTATCTACCAAATACATGATTTGACTCAAAAAAAGTAAAAATATATAAGAATTGAAAATACAGACATTTCACGACATATTTAACCCTAGCCTACCCAATAGTGAGCTAATCAACCTTGCAAGTGTATGGTGGACCTGAAATGTTAGTGCACAGAAAAAAAAATGCAATAAAAGCAATTAGTAAGAGATAGCGTAGTATGGAATCCAATAATATTTATTATCATCAAAATCATAGTGCTTGGGTCCAGATTTATAACAATCTCCCCCTTTTCTAATAATGGCAAACATTATTGGTAAATAACTCAAATATATCTTTGTTATTTCCTAAACTCCCTCTTACTAGGTGAATCTTTCAAAAATAGGGAGGGTTTTTTTTTATTTTTTTTATTTTTATAAAAAAATAATGCATAAAGAAAGAACACACAAATAATAAGAAATGAAATGATAAAATGGTGAATTAATCATTCCAACATAGAGTACATCCTACCAACAACAAATTACTCCCCCTTTTGACATCACAAAAAGGACAAAACAAAAATAAAAATAAACATCACGAAGTAGAGATTAAAAAACAATATAGATTTCACATAATAGACTAGAAGTATGAAGGATCCTAATCAGATGGAGCTCGTGGTGGTGGTGGTTGGAATAATCATTAAATTGAAGCAAACTGCTCTCCAAACCAAGCCATGTCATTTTTGTGTTGTTGGTGCTACTATGCTACATAGTTATCAAAGCAATCCATATCATTTTCATGTTGGTGTTGCTGCTCTGCTATGTATGTGTCAAAATGAGCCTCCTATTAGTCAAACCTTTGAACTAGCATATCGTATGGAGATTGCTGGTGGATAGATATTGGTGCTGGAACTTGTGATGGTGCTTGTCCTCCCCTTGCCTCCTCTGGCTCAATGTCATAGTAGTGAATATTGCAGTGATGGGAACTATAAAGGACATGAAAGGAGCTATTGGAATAGAAAAATAGAAGATGATCTGGTGGTGTAGGGAATTGGAAGTTGTATTTGGATTCAAGGATGAAGGCAATTATGTGAACAAAGGCAAGATTTAGCTTTCTTTTATGTTTAGGATCTCTAATGTAGGTTAGATTCTTAAGATATAGAATGGTTAAATAGGCTACATTGAAATCTATCTCAGCCATTATGAAGTAGGTAGTCATGGATAAAAGAGGTGTGATGTTTATTCGATCCCCAGCTTTTGGAATTATTCAGTTGTGAAGAATATGTTAAATGATTCTAGCATCTAGCACTAAGGTATTGACATGGGGGATGTAATATCTAACATTTGATTCCCTAAGTATAGTGTTTACAAGGGTCTAATCATAGCCAGTGTTTGAAGCTACAGGTGAACTTTTTCACCAATGATAGAAAGGTGGAGGAATTCATGAAAGTCTTAATAGGTAATTTTGATAGGCCTCCTATTGATGAAAGATTGGAGGGTAGTACCCTCATTGTTAATTCAAAGACTAACAAAGAATTTGAAAAGAAGTTTAGAATTGAATGGGTAGGCAAGAGTGAGAATGAACTGAAGGGCGGTACAAGCAAAGAGTGAGAGTACCTGGAAGTTTAAAACTTCTTGATTTATGATTTTGGATAGAGTGATCCCGACAGTTTTGTATCAATAGTAAGCCTCTTCATAAGCAACTTCGGTAAACCGAGGATCCACGGGTCATCGGGAAGAACTTTCAACGAGGGCTCGTGAATGCTTTTCTCCGATCATTTCAAGGATCGATATCTTAGAGAAGAGGGGAAGAATAATGGAATAAAATTTGAGTGAAGAAAAAACTGGATTTTCCTCTCCTTAAATAGATTAGCCATATTGTATAGTATAATAGATATATCATATAGTACAATCAACTGCAATAAATTTTGTCCAGTCTAATAAGTGAAAAAGGTGGTCTTGTCATACAGTACGATCAGAATCATATTGGATGATTAGAGAGAAGACGTTCATCCTGAAGCGTCAGCCTGGATTATCATTGATTGGTCAAATCGTCCTGTATGAACATGAATTTGTATAGTATGATATGATATTAAATATCGTACCAGCCAAATTCAATTCATCCAATATCTACTAACACGTGTATCATATAGTACGAAGTAGGTGTTCATACAGTATGATCATGAATGATTGATTAATCAGAGCCGTTGGATGTGCTGTGAGCAGTGATTTGGTATTTTTGTGAATATCGTACAGTACGATGCAAAATCGTACAGTACAATGTGAACGAAATTCATAAAGTGGTTTGTGATGATCAGGAAAACTTCAAAAAATACATAAAGTAAATCACAATAAAAAAGAGCAACAATATGAACAATCATAAAACAAATTCAAAAGAAAAATACATGAAAACATTTTTTTTTAATTTTCAAATCATCCTAATTCAAGTATGAATGTCTATAAAACCTAGTCTTTTCCTTAAGGTGCTAAAGGTTTCAAAAGTTAGGGCTTTATAAATATATCTGCCAATTGATTTTTAGTAGCTACATGATGTAGCTCTCTATCACCTTTTGCCACATGGTATCTAATAAAATGGTGCCTAATGTCTATGTGTTTGGTCCTTAAATGTTGGATAGGATTGTTTTATATGCAAATGGCACTTATATTATCACACATAATTTGAATGGTGCCTACAAGTAGTCCAAGATAGAGGATTTATTTTTTTAACCATAGGACTTATGCAACATAGCTCCCTAAAGCTATATATTTTGCTTCAGTAGTAGATATGCTATCAAATTTTATTTTTTATTGGACCAGGAGACTAAAGATTGTCCTATAAATTGGCAAAATCCTAAAGTACTTTTCTTATCATCTTTACAACCTATAAAGTCTAAATCAAAATATTCTATTAATTTAAAAAAGGTGTTATGTCTAGGATACTAGATTCCTAAGTTTTGGATTCCTAGAAGATATCTAAGAATTTTTTTAATAGCACTCATGTGGGATTCTTTGAGATTAGCTGGAAATCTAGCACAAAAATAAACACTAAACATGATATTAGGTCTAGTGGTAGTCAAGTAAATGAGTGATCAAATTATCCCTCTATACTTCTTCTGATCAACTGATTTTTCATTTAGAACCTTATCTAACTGAATAGTAGATCTCATAGGAGTATTGATTATCTTAGCATTTTTTATCTGATATTTCTTAAGGATATCTTAGTATACATTAATTGGCTAAGGAAAGTTTCATCATCCCTTTACTTTACCGTCTATGCTAGCAGTACTAACCAGTCCAAATAAATCCATGTGATGTACTTCTAAGAATTTACAAGTAATAATATTCTTGATTGAATGGAAAGATATTTTGATTTATTTTTATAATTGATAGACATCACATAGATGGTCCTTAAAAAAGTCTAGTTTGGGTATGCCTCCAACTAGGTCCTTATGGGTTATCTTCCTAATAGTTTTCATACTTGCATGGCATAGTCTCCTATGCCATAGCCAATATTCATCAGCAATTATTTTCAACCAAAGAGAATTAGTATATTCAATACAATTTAAATCAATCATATAAATATTGTTAATTTTATTTTATTCTAAAAAGGTATTTTTATTCAAACTAATCACACAACTAGTAGATAAAAATTTAACGTGAAAACCTTTGTCACACAATTGGCTAGTACTAAGCAGATTATGTTTCAAGCCATCTATTAGTAAAATATTTTCAATAATTAATTTTTTTTAATTACCAATTATACCTGATCCTACCACTTTTCTAGTGGTAATATCTCCAAGTGTTATCTTGCCTCTTGTCCTGGCCTCCAGTGTGATGAATTACTTCATATCTCAGGTCATGTTCCTTGAGCATCCGTTGTCTAGGTACCACATACTCTCACAAGGCCTTTCATGAGAACATTCCTGAAAAGTCATTCAAATATTAGATTTGAGAAATAAAGTAAGTTTGGGTTCCACCTTATGCTTTGATGAATGAGATGTATGCATGATATACTATAATGCATGTAATTTTGGCCTCCACACTAGATGTGTCCTCTGGTGGACTGTACAAGTGCGAGCTATGTGACCTAGCATGCCACAAGAATGACACTTAACACTTGGGAAGGTGTTTATCAATCTACGTGGGTTATGATGCCTCCTCCTAGGGGTATATGATGCATGCTGTGATGATAAGTTATGCCACTGTGTTAATGAAAGTATGGTTAATTTATCACATAGGTTTTTTATTTTTAGGTCCAAAAAGTATATCATCAACATAGATTTGAACTATGAGTATGTCTTCTCCTTCTTTCTTTATGAATAGGGTGTAGTCTACACTACCCTTAACAAACTCTCTATCTAGTAGAAAAGTGCTCAGCCTTTCATACCAGGGTCTAGGTGCTTGCTTCAATCCATATAATGTCTTCTTTAGTTTGATTACATGATTAGGGAATTTAGAATTCTCAAAGCCTGGGAGTTGCTCAACATATACATCTTCTTTAATCACCCCATTTAGGAAGGTGCTTTTAATATCTATTTGATATAGCTTGAATCCCTTAAAGCAGGTAAAGGCTATCAGTACTCTAATGGCTTCTAGTCTAGCTACAAGAGTAAAGGTCTCTTCAAAGTCAATTCTCTTAATTTGATTGTACCCCTTAGCTACAAATCTAGACTTATTTCTAATTACTATCCTAGTGTCATTCATTTTATTTTTACAAACTCATTTAGTTCCTATAATATTCTAGTCTTTGGGTCTACTCACCAACTCTCAAATATCATTTCTAACAAACTGATCCAACTCTTCTTGCATTGCTAGAATCTAGAATTCATCAGATAAAGCTTGATCTATATTTGAGGGTTGTACCATTGAAATGAATGCTGAATGACTACCCTCCTTTCTAAGTCCATGCCTAGTTCTAACTCCTTTAGATATGTCTCCTATGATAAGTTTCCTATGGTAACTAGAAGAATATTCCAATCTTTAGGCATCTACTCCTAAGGTTATCCTCTAACTTCTAGGTTAATAGATTATACTATTTGGGTGACCTCAACCACTTCTTCTTCTTCTGATCTAGGCTTAACCAATTTTTCAGATTCATCAAACACTACATTGGTGGTCTCTTCTTCAACTAAAGTTCTCTTATTGAAAACTCTATAGGCTTTCTCTACAGTCGAATATCAAAAAAAACTCCATTAGATTTAGGGTCAAATTTTTCTAATGGAGATTTTTCATTGTTTAAAATAAATACCTTACATCAAAGACATGAAGATGAGAGAGATTAAGTGTTCTACCTTTGAGGCACTAATAAGGTGTCTTATTGTATTTGGATATGATATTAACCATATTGAGAATATAGCAAGCAGTGTTCACTACTTTTATCTAAAATATTTAGGAAGTGAGTACTCAACTAGCATGGCTCTAATAGCTTCTACCAGGATTCTATTTTTTTTTTCAGCAACCCCATTCTACTAAGGGGTTCTATGAGATAAAAATTTATGTTATATGCCTAGCTCCTTATAATATGGTTCAAATTTATCATTTTTAAATTCTTAACCATGATCACAATGAATGGTTAGAATTTTATAGCATATTTTTTCTGGATCCATGTGGAGAATACTCTAAACTCTTTGAATGATTCACTTTTATATGATAAAAATCTAATCCAAGTAAATCTCGAGTAATCATTAATAATAATATATCCATATACTTTACTGCCTAAGCTAGCAGTGCTAACTAGTCCAAATAAATCCATGTAAAGGACTTCTAAGAGTTTATAGGTAATAATGTCCTTGATTTAGTGGAAATAGGTTTTGATTTTTTTTCCTAGTTGATAGACATAATATAGATGGTCCCTAGAAAAGTCTAATTTGGTTATAACTCTATCTAGGTCCTTATGGGTTATCTTCCTAATAGTTTTCATACTTGCATGGCATAATCTCCTATGCCATAGTCAGGATTCATCAGCATTTATTTTCAACCAAAAAGAATTAGTAGATTCAATATAGTTCAAATCAAGCATATAAATATTATTTTTTTTTCTAAAAAGGTATTTCCATTCAAACTAATCACACAACTAGTAAAAAAAAATTAATGTGAAAATCTTTGTCACACGATTAGCTAATACTAAGTAGATTATGTTTCAGGCCATCTACTAGTAAAATATTTTTATTGATAAAATTGTTTTATTACCAATCATATCTGACCCTACCACTTTTCTAGTGGTATTATCTCCAAGTGTTACCTTACCTCCTGCCTTGGACTCCATCATAATGAATTACTTTATATCTCTAGTCATGTATCTTGAGCATCTGTTATCCAAGTACCACTTGCTCTCACTAGGCCTTTCGTGAGACCATTCCTAAAAACTCATTCAAATATTAGATTGGGAACCCAAGTGAGTTTGGATTCCACCATATGCTTTGATGAATGAGATGTATGCATGATATGCTGTGATGTATGTAATTTTGGCCTCCACACTAGATGTGTCCTACGGTGGACAGTGTAAGTGATGGCTATGTGACCTAGCATGCCACAAGAATGACACCTAACACCTAGAAGGGGTTTATCAATCTATGTGGGTTATGATGCCTCCTCCTAGGGGTATATGATACATGTTGTGATGATAAGTTATGCCACTTTGTTAATGTAAGTGATGGTTTCTTATTCTGAAGTGCATTGACTTTTGCTCTTAGGAACTCATTAGCATTTTCAAAGCTCACCACTTCTAATTTTAATTCATGCTCACTACTATTTAATTGACATGCAAGTGCTTCTAATTTCTTAAATGATCCTTCCAATTCAATATGCTTAGACATCAAGGATTCATGTGCATTAGTTAGACCAATATGCTTCTTGTTTAGTGCATCATATTCATTGAGTAAAGACATATGATCCTTATCTAATATAGAATGATCCATTCTAATGCACTCATGTTCTTTTTGTAAATTTAAGAAATCTGAGTTTAGACTAGCATACATTTTCATGAGCTTCTTAAATGTAATGTGATTTTTTTCTAAAATATCAAATAACTCATTATAAGAAAGCTCGCATACCTCCTCTTGATTAGAATGATCAAGATTATTATCTACCATAAGGCATAGATTGGTTACCTCCTCTTCTATGTGTATTTCTAATGAATATGAAGCATAGTATACCCAAAATGCCTTTTGAGTCTATTGCTTGCCCTTTTTAAACTTTATCCTTTCTTCCCCCTTCTCCTTGATCTAGTGACCTTTTAGATTGGGGTAATCCATCCTCAAGCGCCCCTATTTCCTATATTCAAAATAAATAATATCATAAGAAGCCTTAAAATTCTTATTTAATTTACATTTATTTCACTGCTGATGACGCTTTTCTTTTCTTCTTAGGAAGATTTTAAATTGTCATGTCATCAATACTATGTCATCCTCTCCTTCAATTACAGAGCTATCACTTTCTGACACATTTGATTTTAGTGCTACCACTTTATCCTTCTTCTTGTCTCCAGCATCCTACAATCTTTGACTTACACCTTGCTCATAGGCAATGAGTGAGCCTAACAAGTTATCTATAGAATAAACATTAAGATTATTTGATTCACAAATAACGATAACCTTAGCATTATAGTTACTAGGCAAACATCTAAGAATTTTTTTTACTTTATCATAGTTGGCGAGTTCTCTTCCTAAAGCATGCAAAGATGTTATGATATGTGTAAACTTAGTGCACATGTCTGAAATTATTTCTCTAGGTTTCATATGAAAGAGTTCATATTCATGCAATAAAATGTTCAACCTAGATTGTTTAACCTTATTGGTTTCCTCATATGTGATACATAATTTTTCCAGATTTTCTTGCCCGTGGTACAAGTAGAGACTATCATATAATCTTCTAGCTTAAGAGCACAGAAGAAGTAGTTCAAACACTTTGTATTCAATTGAGTTAAGTCTTTATTCTCATTACTCCATTCATTAAATGGTAACTCAATTTTAATACCATTGATAAAATGAGATGGTGTAGAATAACCCTCTTGTACTAAAAATCACATGCGAAAATTGATAGATTGCAAGAAAGTAGACATGCTTATTTTTCAAAAAACAAATAAAATGTTGTCAAACAAAGGTGGGCAAGTAATAAAGTAACCTTCTACTGTGTTTCTATTTTCAAAATATGTCATGGATCATTTTTCTCTAGGTTTTCTAAAACACTACATTTTAGTACCGCTCTGATACAAATTGAAAGTTTGATAAGGATGTTAAGCATATATGAACTTGTCCCTAGGTACACCAAGAGGGGTGAATTGGTGAATTTAAAAACTAATTTCTTACTTTAAAAATAAAAATGATATTTTTGAAGCTTTTAGTATTTAAAAAAATTAAGTAATAATTATTACTTAATGCAAAAACAAAATGAATTTACCAAAACATTAAAAGAACGATGATGATATTCTAAGTAGTAAAACGAAGCATTGATCAGGATTATCACCAAGTAGTTATCACAAAATTAAAATGCAAAAAGTAAAAGTGTGAGAATAAAAAATTAGAACAAACACACTAGAGATTTATAGTGGTTTGATCAAACTATGACGTACATCCACTCCCTAGAGTCCTCCATTCTGAGTGTTGCATTATCACTATATGTTTCTCCTTTTTCACCCATAGCAAGGTGAAGAAGCCCTTACACAAATTAATTCCATCAAACCCAGTGCGGTAGAGAGCCGAAAGCTTTATCACCCTCCTATAAAGCGAGTGTCTTACCTTCAATCTTTTTCTCTCTCCTATAGAAGGCAGAGAACCTTGAACTCTTTTCTCACCTTCCTAGTGATGGCAGAGAACCACATCCTTGGGATGAAGAATTTCTTCCCAAAGCCACCCAAGAAACCTAGAAAAATAATTGGAAGAATAAGGTAAGACACTTACTTGAAGCAACCGTGTGAACCCCTCACACTGCTTCTCCCTCAAACACAAGCACTCCTTCTTCTTTCCAAAGCTCTCCTAAATCTTCTTCTCAAAGCTCCCTCTCAAGACACTCAGCAGCCAAAGACTTGAAAATAAGTCAATGAGAGAGATTAATTAAGGCCTAATATGAAGCCCTAAAATTTAATTCTATGACATTAATCATATAGTATAATCATTGATTGTCCAGTACAATTAGTTCAAAGTACTCCTATTAGTACTGTACGAAGTGCTAGATATTATACGATCAGTTCAAAGAATTGAGCTGATAGTTCAGGATGATTTAGATCATCGTCCAGTATGATTAATTCAAACGACTTGGACTATCATCCTATGTGATTGGCAATGATAAATTATCATCCCATACAAGAATTAGGTTATACAGTATAATTGGTCCAATCATCCTGTATGATTTATCTAGATCAATTAATCCATAATCATCCCCTAATTAGGATTAATTTAGGTAAGATTTAATTAGATTATATCATACAATACCTATCGTACTGTACGATTAATACAAAATTTAAATTTCAAAATATTATTTAAATTGTGATTGACGGTTGGGATTTTGATTTCAACTAATTATTATATACGATCAAAATTATACATTACAATTAGTTTAACTTGTATTAATTATCATAATTAGCTGTTTTAATCATTTTCTGATTAGCTGATCGTATAGTACGATCTTGATCGTATAATACGATTAGTTTAAAATTTTAACTTCTAATATTTTCACTAACTCACTCCCTTAAGTGTGTGTGTACATGATTGCCAAGCTTAGTATCCACAAAATACATGATTTGACTCAAGAAAAGTAAAAATACATAAGAATTAAAAATATAGATATTCCACGACATACTTAAGCTTAGTCTACCCAATCTTGAGCTGATCAACCTTATAAGTGTACGGTGGACCTGAAATATTAGTGCACAAAAAAGAAAGTAAATATGCAATAATAGAATTTAATAGGAGATAGCATAGTAAGAAATTCAATAATGTTTGTTATCATTAAAATCACAGGACTTGGGTCCAGATTTGCAACATCTACTTATTAGTTGTTGTAGTTCACGTATTGTCATGTTATTTCTTTTTCTATTTTCGGTCCTTCTGTTGGGGTTTGTTTATATGTGTGTTGCTACTCTTGGAACTCCCCATAACAGGTATGTTGCTGCTCCAGGTCTTCATTCATGCTACTCTTGTCCCTATCATTTGGGCTTCATGATTATCTCAGCTTTGGGCTACTCATATTCTTTTTGAGTTTAGCTTCTTACCGACCCTGTTTTATTTTTCCAGCTTTCGTAATTTGTAATTAGGTAAGGATTTTTTACTCTTAAATGTTTTTTTTTTTTAATATAGCCCCTTGAGTGGTAGTGAGTTCCCGATCCCTTTAAGGACTTATAACCCTCTCTTTGAATTAACGCATAGGCCCATCATTGGGTTTTCTAAAGAAAAGAAAAAACTATCAAAGCATACCTTCTCTTATCTCATAATCCTCTTATATATAGTATACAACATTAAAATATGAGTTGGATTTTTTTTTTGAGGGGGGGGGGGGGGGTGCTCACGGAGAGGCCTATGTGTTAATATAAATCCAAATTACAAGGTCCTTAGGGGGACCTTCAGCTCATTAATGCTCGAAAGAGCTACAAAAGAAATAAAGAAAACCTACGAGGCGAAAGTCCCCTACTACTCCTAAATACAAATTTTCTAGATACAATCTAGGGCGGCAAGGATCCAGTGCCCAAAAAAAAGTTCCAAAAGTAGTCAATCAGCATAATCTTTTTACAAAAAAAAAAATCAACCATGCCACCGTATTCCTCCAACCTCCATACCTGCTCAAGGAAAAAACTCCTACACAAAAAGGTAATGCAGTAAATAGTTTGGCAGTAAAAAAGAGAATTGAATAAAAATAAAATATTATAATTGATATAACTAAATAAACTAGCACACCAAATATCTGGAATACTCTCATTATAAATGTAGCAGAAGATAGCAGCCCCCTTAGTGACAGTTCTGGTCAGAAACCCATATCTAATCCATCTGATAAGGAAAGTATCAGATAGGTAATCAGGAAAAAAACCAAGCACCAACAACCCATAATAAGTCCACAACACCAACATTATCAGCAAATTGATTCGAAGAAGTGCAACCCAGATTCAAAGGGCTACAAAATCGAATAGAAATATTATGACAAGCATAACTACACCAATTCCAGAACAAACCGCATAAATTAAATAAACCACTCGACTCCCAGGTGAAGGCACCACCCACAACACATCTGAATGATCAGCAGAACAAATCAGATAGATGAACAAACAAAAAACCTTGATCAGCAACACCAAAGGCTCCATAACCCAAAAGTGAGCCAGCAACATAGACAGCCTTAACCAATAACCATAACAACCACAGAAAGTGAAACCCAACTAGAACACAGCACTAACCAACACCCATTAAAGCAACTTAAAGAGAATTTAAAGCAACAAAACAGAGAACTAGAGGAGCAGATGATGAAAGGAACAATTCCTAGAACAGAAGACGATAACCCAAAATAGAGAAACAGGTCTCCAGATACCCAACACACCAAAAGACCACATAAACACAAAAAATGCAAAAAAAAGAAAACATCAACCGATACAGATATAAGGCAACCCAGATTTGTCCAAATTAACCAACCCTCTCACGAAAGGCGGTAAATTAGTAGCATCTAACTCCTAAAAAATATCAAGATGACACCCAAATTTAGCCAACCAATCAGCACAAGAATTGCCCTCGTGATAAATATGAGAAATAGAATAATTAAGGGAAGAGAAGGAATATTTAATTCTTCTAATAATATAGAAATTATGAGGATTACCAGGCACCTCATTCTGAATGATCTGAATTAACATCATATCATCCACCTCAATCGCACATGCTGAATCCCCAATCTATGGAAAATATCAAGCCCATGGGATAAACCTATCAGCTCGGCAGTAATCACCTTACAAAGATTTAACGGACCAGCAAAAGCAACTATAACACCACCATACTGATTACGAATAATGCTACCTGCACCCACAAAAGAGGGCCCAACAGAACCATCAGAATTAAGTTTAACATAAGGAGAGGAAGGTTTTATTCACCTCATAATTCTCTCAATTTGATCCAATGTCCCATACTCAATGGAGATGCCCAACTGTAATGCCATGTCTAAGCAATTGCTAAAATTTTTAACAGTTATAAGATTTACAGAGTAAAATTGCAAAATTTTGTTCCTAACATTACCAATAATTTGACTAGCATCCATCTTAATCTCATTATGTTTGGAGTCGTTTCTAGCCCTCCAAAAGAACCATATAATAACGATCGGAATTAAGTTATAGATGTGGCCTTTAATATTAGACAACCAACACTTTTTTTATTTTTTTTAAAGAGAACAGCCAACTTCTCTATTAAAATAAGATTACCTCTTTTATATATATATGAGTTGGAAATATGCTAATATTTTTCATTTTTGAAACATTGCTCATACAAGGGAAGATATTGATTAGGTTAATTATACATGTTTTCTATCATATGCAAGTTAGAGATAATGTAAAAATTAAGGCTTGATTTTGGACAGCTTTCTTACTACTTTTTAAAGTAATTTGTAAGTACAAAAATTTCCTTAACATGAATATTTGTATTGGAAAGTTGTTTTAGAAAGTAGTAAGAATGTTGTCCCAAACAAAACCTAAATTGACATGGTGAAGAGTCGCCAGGGAGAGTGGAATGGTATTATAGCCCCAATAAATTAAAATAAAATAACTGAAAGTAAATAGGAATGTTAATCTATAACTATTAGATGAAAGTTGAGTATTCCCTTTCAGAATTATAAAAACCCGCTAACCCACAACGACCAATGATTCACTCATCCAAAGGAGAGAAACTGGAAAGTGGACTGGAGAATCACCCAGCAAAAGAAAATAAGAAAAATATCTCATTTTTAGGTTCTCCATAAAATCCTTTTATATCAAAGTTTTTTATTTCCTAAAAAAATGAGCTCTTAGCCAATCACATGAGATTGCTGGTGGGTGATTGATGATAGTCTGAAAGAAAAATTAATTTTCCTGAAGGAGAGATTAAATGAGTTCTTGACGTACTAGTAATTAAATAAATTTTGAACGGCATTTTATGCATAGAAATGAAAACTAACCCCTTTATATAAACGAAATATATACAGTATATGGAACTTTTAATGGTAGCGATCAGTTCAATATGAGTATGACGGGTCATGGCTGTTCGGGCGGGTTGAGGATGCCCTCAATAAAAAATTAAAAAGAGAACAGCCAACTTCTCATTATCTTATGCCTGCTGCAATACGCACTTCTCCTTCTCTCCTAACGAGAAACCTCTTAAATAAACTGTGGTCCATCCGGTCCAAACTCTACTTTAATTGCCTTATAGAGAGAGAGAGGGATCTATAGAGAGAGAAAGGTGGCATTTTAAGCTCGCCTTGCCATTTATAGAAGGATTTCTAAGGAGCGAAGTGTCTTAGGGAATCGACCGAAGGTTGCTAATTTAAATTCCAGCAGTTGTCGCTAACTGAGAGTGGAACTCTAAGGAGGCAGAAAAAATAAGGAAAAATAGGAAAATTTTAGCAAGAATAAGGAAAAACTCTTTTGAAGTCTCAACCACTCCAACAAATATAAAAAGCTACTTATTTTGGAACCAACAAGAAGAAGAAGAGAAGGTGTTGTGTGGAGAAAAAGAGAAACTACTTTGAGAAAGAGAGAGATAGAGAGAGATGGGAAGAGGTAGAGTTGAGCTTAAGCGCATCGAGAACAAGATCAACAGACAGGTAACCTTCTCCAAGCGTAGGAATGGCATCATGAAAAAAGCTTACGAGCTCTCTGTTCTCTGCGATGCCGAAATTGCTCTCATCATCTTCTCCAGCCGCGGCAAACTGTTTGAGTTCGGCAGCCCAGAGTAATCTCTCTCTCTCTCTCTCTCTCTCTCTCGCTCGCTCGCTCGCTCTTGCTTCCTCTCTCTCTCTCTCTTTATCTATCTATCTGTGCAAAAATTTCTCTCTGTGTAGATTTCTTCGTTCTTTTACATAAAGAGTTAATGCTATGTTTGAACCTTTGCTAATTTCATAGCAGAAAGGGATGAAAGAGCAGTAAAGAGATATTTAATTAGTAGAACGTTTTTTTCCATTTTTTATTTTCTATTTTATTTTTTTACTTGCTTGATGTCCTATTATTTTTTTTGTTTCAGTTCATTTTTTCTTTATGCAAACGTTTTTCATACATCTTTACTTTGGATCTTCAATCCTTCCTGCGGCTTCCCCAAGTTCCCGGAGCCCGAGAGATAGCAGCTGGGTTAATTTCCCGCTGCATTTCTCACTCACCCACAATTTTTTTCTCTCTCTATCTTTAGTTCTCTTTCTAACTCTATCTTGGCGTGCTTGTTTAGAGTTCTAGGTTCATGGCTTTACTGTCGTTGGCTCTCATTATATTTTTTAAGCAAAAGAAGCTTTCTTTGCATAAATCACAGAGTTTGAAGGAAAAATATGGAGAATATGAAAGAAATAGCATCAATTCTCTCTTGTGGTTTTTAATAATTTGTCTCCTTAAGAGTTAATGATCATCAACTAAAATTTGTACTTTATAGATCTGGTGGTCGGAGTTATTTTCTGATGAGTTTCAATTGATTTACTAATTTATTGTCCCTTGTTTTTTCTTTTCCATTATTCCTTCATTTGATGCAAATTAAAGAATATCTTTTTATCCATGAATCTCTTTTGCACTTGAGCTCTCTATACCTAACCCCTTAACTTGTTTTGTTTGGACTTTTGTGTTATAGAAGTTTTGCTCTAAAATTAAATGATTTGTTTGAAATGAATAACAATTATTTCATTTTTGCTTCATTTTACTCTCCATTTCACTAGTAAATAATAACATTGTAGACCTTTCCTAGGGAAAATTTCAAGTTTTATCATTAAATCATAAAACTTCTTCAGAAAGGAAGCTGTTTTTGAGCAAAATCTGCATGGAAAATGCTATATTAATTCTTTTACTGAGATTTTTAGTATGGTCTTTCTTCTCTTCAAATGTAGGAGCATGGTGCTCCCAAGGTTTCAATCATCTTTCCATGTTAAACTAAGAATCCCCAATTTCATCTGCTAAATTTGTTTGTGTAAATTTGTTATGAGTTTTTTAATTAATTTCCACTTCTAATTTTAGTTACAATTAATCAACCTTGGCCTACTTTGTTCTTCAAGCATGATTATTTTCATCTCAGATTGTGAAAAAACTAAATAAATATAAGATACAAATAAAATAAATTTTCCTTTGGGTGCATGATGATTCTGTAGATTTATATTTTACTAATTACTAAGTTAATTAGAGCCATTTGTTTCCTGGGAAATGAGAATTGAATCTTTTGTTTTTACTTCATTACAATTTATCTTTAAACCCTTACATCAGTTATGGTGATTGAATGCATGCTATGCCCAGGAAATTAAGTCTTTTTCTTCTATTTAAATCTTATATTTTAACAATTTTGGGTCATTGATACTTCTGGCAATAATTCACTGATTAGGAACATTTTAGGGTTTTTTTTAAGCGTCAAATCGTTTTGCCTTCCCATGCTGTGTGACTAAACAGTATATCTCATAGAACATCTATTTATTAATATTTTTTTAAATACAAATATAAAGAATATTTAATCCGTTATTATTACTATTATATGCATCTTTTGTACTAGCTTAATGACATTATTTTTTCAAAAACAGTCAACAAGTAGCAAAAAAATTCTTATCATTTCTCTATTTTTCTATGTTCTTTATAGGTTAGCAAGTATTGTCTGACTTTTTATTTAATATTTTAGGCAGTATAATAGGGTTATTGAAGGCATTATAGCTGTGGTCATTCCTGAAAACACTTTGTTTTTTTATATTGAATGATATTGAGTTACAATAGAAAGTTCATTGATCCTGTGTCAGAGTTTATTTGCACAAATTTACTAATTATCACTAATGTCTTGTAATAGTTCAATCCTATTAGCATTTCATCAAAGATTTAGTCATATTAAACTCAAGATTCTAATCAAATGAAAATTATCTGTCTATAAACTGATACATTAAACAAGATGATCGAGTACTAGCTAGTATAAGAAAATTTAGTTTATTGGGAACTAAAGAGAATTAACCGGAAATTATGAAATTCTATTACCATTGCTGTTATGAGTCGGTATAAATGTGAATGAATTTGTCATCCTTCCTGTTAGCAACACACATAAGTTTTACTATTAACATGTCACTACTACAAAATTCTATTATTATTTTGTTTCCTTGGATATGTAAGTTGAGTCTCACCAGTTTAGTTTCGTAGATTAGACTAGAGTTGATGTACCTTGTTCATAGGAGACCTTGGCATGTTTTCAAGTAAGCTTGCTCCAGGTACTAGGAGGTTACGAGGGCACTTCATGGTGTGATTCCTAAGGAAAATGATATCAAACGAAACGGTAATAGAAACAGTATGAGTTCTAAGGAGGTATGTGACAATAAGCCAGTTGCATGACCATAACATTCTTAAATACACTAAATGAATATGTAATCAATCAATAGTTTGCAGAGTAAATTGTTTTTCTCAGATGTTCCCATGTTCACAAGAAAGGGTTTCAGTTTCGATTAGGACATTTAATTAAGCATATAAATTAGTTATCTGAATTACAAAAGCATAAAATACCTCATTGGAGTCCAGAATACAAATTTCTTCGTAGCATCATCTCTAAAACTGCTGTAGATCTGTCTGATCTATTTTGTTCTTTAACTTGTAAAATAGAGTTAAAGAAAGTTTATGTTATTTTTATTTAAAGCACGTGGAAAATAATTTCCTCATTAAGTTGAAAATACAAATTTGGGGAACATAAATCCCAAAAGGAAAGAAATAATAGAAAATAAAAGTAAAACAAAATCAAAAGATCTTCAAAATCCAAAACCCAAGCACATGGAAAATCCAATCATGGTTAGTAATCTCTAACTATGATGGGTAGCTATTATCCAAAAGTTAACCATAACTCTTATGAAATGTGAGTGAGCTCTTCTCATAATATTTATTCTTGTGTCCACTCTATCATCCTAACAATGGCTCTTTAAAATAGACTACAAAATCAAATGTGACGTCACTGTTAAATATGATATTCTGATAAAAAAAAAATTATATCTTGTTGAGTCTTGAGGCAATGATTAAAGGAAGATTACTTTGATGGGAGAACATGTCACGGGAGGGAATATGTTATGATGTGCATGAAGGAGAAGATATAATGGCCTACCCTAAAAAACAATCATTGCAGTAATTTGAATCAATTAGGCTTGATGCATTAGGAATCTCATGTGATGGATAAGAGAGTTTACTAAATATTTCTTGATCATTAGTAACATTAGCTTTCCTAGATTATGCTAAATTGAAGGGCGATCACTATAAGATGAAGCAAAGTAGAAGACGAAGAAGGAGACAGCATAAAAGCAATCTTGTTTCTTTGAAAAACTAGAGGAAGAGAATCTGATTATACTATTCAGAGGTGGTATGTTTCAATGGCAATGCCATCAATGTGACATTTTAGACTTCTACATAAGGAGATCTTATGCCCAGACAAATTATAATGAGTAAAGAACTTTGAAACCTTTTAATATGCCATTCTTTACATGTAACCACTAACCCTTGATTAAAATTAGGAAACACTAAGAATTATTTTGAAATTTCTATTTTAATAAGTACCATAGCAATGGATGGTCTGGACAGAGTCAAAAGGTTGGTGCATACAGCTTTGCCAAATAAAGAAACTAGTGCAAAAAAGCACCAGCTAATCCAAAGGTCGTTGCTAAGGTATGCAAATAGAATTTAAATAGGTGCAATTTGCATTCATTAAAAAGATCACAAGCCAGATACCATTTCTTAATTTTCATGAGAATCCTTTAATATTCAAGGCCCTCTGCATAAGCACAATAGAGAAATCTTCAGTCGTTTCAAATTTTAGTAAGATATTCATAAGGGTGAGTAAGCATTTTGAAAGCTTACTTCAAAAATATTGTGCTTTATCAAATTCTTGATTGGTTGCGATGGACGTCTTTCACCCAATACTTAAAGAAAAGTAAAAGATAAAAGAAGGATTTTTTTTTTTATGTATTATTATAAAGAAACAAAGTATACGAACTCTAATATGAAGTAAGAGGAAGTAGTTGATTATCACTCTTTAAGAATATTAGTAAGGGATACTCGCTAAAAATAATAGATGGGAACTTATAAGGTATCCCAATACTTAGAATAAACTAATATGGAGCTAAGATGGGGAGTTTATGAAGTTTTTTATTATTATTTATTTTAAATTTAATAAGGATGGCAAGTGCTTGCCATCCCCATTCTTTTTTCACTAATAACAAGAACGTGCAAGAATAAGAAAATCTATGTATGGTAAAATATATTTCTTAAGAGATTAATAAAGATCTTAAAAGACATATAATTTGAGTTTATTTATAAGAATGGAGAAGTTTTTAGGTTTTTTCTTACATAACAGTGGGAATTTGCGTATTGAATTTATATATATATGGTTTAGGATTACTACACGCATGAAACCCATTATTGAGTTCTTATATTCTTCCCTCCACGCCAATTGCTAAGTGCTACAAATTTAAAGCTAAAGAATGCTCATAAACAGGTAGTGTCGTATTCGATGTGTCTATATGATCATCAGTAGAAAGCTTAAACTACTAAGGATGTCTCAAAAACTATCTGGGTGGGTTGTCATGCCGAAAATTTAGACGTATTTATAATTTTCTTTTGTTGTGTGTTTCCCTACAAACATTTTCATTTCATTAATTGCTTATAACTTTGTAAGGACTTTAGCTTTATTATAATTTCTAATCTTTTATTTTGATATTTACTCTTTGATATTGTTGTTTTTATTTTTTATTATTAATATCAAAGTCTTGTGGAGCAAAATTAGCTCCATAAACTATTTTTCTTATTTTGTATGATAGATTTAGTTAGTTCAAATGAATGAAATGTTTTCCTAAAATGTCATCTTTATAAATCATTACCTATTTTGAATTTATTAGTAACAATTAAGCTTCATAAGTTCAATTTCTAATATTTTGATTTATGTTTCTATTTTTTCAAAAAATACCCATCTAATTTATCAAGTGAAAGAAATATCTAAAGAACATCTAAATCTCTTTATTCAATCAACCTATAAACATAAATACATCCTTAACACAAGATGCATAAACTCCCATCCATTATAATTCAAGGAATATATATATATATATATATATATATATATATATATATATATATATATATATATAAAGGACATATTCAACTCACATTATTCCACAAGCTACCATAGACATATTGGCCTATAAATCAGAATAATTATGATAACAATATCTCATCTTCAACTTGTAATAAGATAATAGTATTTATTGTTAAAATTCTCCAAAAGAGAAGAAGAGAGGGATTGGAAAATGGACATGGATAAGCAAAGGCAAATTCAAAACTACAAACTCTATCTTACTAGATCTTTTTTATATCCTTATCCTTGAACTTGATCCAATCATCCTCAACTTCATCTTTCTACTTTATCTACGTCTTAAATGATACCCTCATTAAGAATTAGTTGTTTAATAGTTCTCTATAGGATTTGAAGAGGTAAACCTCATTAAACATGTATATTCATAAAGATGATATACAACAGCCTTATCATCTGATAATTGAGGAGGGTGATAAGGATGTTGTCATTGGTGGTGATCTAGACCTTCTTGTGTACCTTACCTCAGATCCAATAATCACATAGTGTCATTGATGTACATGGCTTTGTAGTTTCCATTATCTAATATGTGGGGAACTTGGACATATTTTTATATATCCTCTTTGATGATTTGCTCAGTCTTTTTATCATAAACCTCCTTCTTCCCCCTCACCTATTGCCCTTTCCCTTATTCTTTGTGAAGATGAAATTTGATTTCACAAACTCTATGAGATTCTTCTCTTATTGGAGATTTTACATTAAAATTATGTCTTTTGTAGTTTGTTTCAACATCACTTCATTGCAACTTCTCTTCAAAGAAATTAGGTAAATTTTAATTTTAACTACATTAAAAAATAATAATTGTAAATATAGTTTTTACTCAAAAACATGCTCAACCTTCTTCCATAAAAATAATTTCTTTTAAGAGAAGTTCAAACAATAAAATTTTGAGATAATTGAATATATTGTAAATGAAGAAAATATAATCAATTGTATGTCCTACATATTGATCTAAAAATGATATATAATTTGTGTACCTTTGATTTCAAAGGAAAAGTCTTAATCAAAGAACTTTTTTTTTCCTTAGTTAAAACCTAATATTAGACCTACAAGCTAATAAAAAAATTGATTATAAATCGTTAAAGGGATCAAATGCCAACTAATGTTCAAAGAGCTACAATGAAAAAGCAAAAAAAAAAAAAAAACAAAGGAGCCCAAGATCACTACTACTATAAAATATAAGAAATATAAAAAAATAAAGGGAAGGCAAGAAACCCCCACCAAAACAAGCCCCAGCTCGATCAGCAAAATAGCCAAACAAACACCAACATGTGAAGTTGCAATAAATAGAAACTTGCAGAAGTCGAAGACCAGTACAAGCCACCAGAAAACATTGAAGCAAAGAAAACCCAAAGCAAATCTAGAGCAAACAAACAGAGAGACCTACCAGCTAGCACATCCAACCCACCAAAGAACAACACAAAAATCTAGCAAGAGAAAGGAGATACGACCCAAATAGTCAAGCTAACCAAAGCGCAACATCAACAAGGTGTTAAAACAACTAACAAACAATAATGAAAATGTTAGCCATATTTTTTTCTTTTTATTTTTCCTTTTTTTCTTGCTATTAAGCAGAGTGGGATCATCCTTGGAAACAAGAACAACAGTTAAATCAACTTCTTCCTGAAAAATATTATCAATAGAGTTAATCTCTTAATCCTCCCAAATAGACATGGACAGACCATAAGGGCTCAATCTACCAAATGGAAGATCCAAATGCTTAACATCCTAAAATACCCTTCCATAATCATCATATACTCACCAACAGAGCTAGAAGAGATAGGAATTGAAATTGTGGGTATTGACTTGGACACATCCTCACCACTAAAAGAAATCTCTAAACCAATTAAACACTACAGGAAAATCTATTATTATGGGTAGATAAAATCCGTCGATAGTCGTATAATTCCAATGGAAATTATACATTTTCGACAGATTTCCAGCAAAAATTAGGTCGAGGGTAAAACGGGCATCAAAACAATTTTCCGGCAAATTTACCGATGAAATTTTTGCAAACATGTGCATCAATATTTGTCATTTAAGAGACGCTATTACCAGCAGTTTATTCACCAGAATTTAAAATGTAACATTTCGGCCGAAAATGCCGGTGGATAAACCGTCAGACACAAAATGGTAGAAATTTTTTACAGATTATCCGCCAGAATTTTTGACGGAAAAGTCCACTGAAAATATAATACATTTTCGTCGTATCTCCATTTCCGACAGATATTCTGCCAGACATCCACTGGATACCATTAGCAAAATAAAAAAAATAGCAGACTGAGGTGGCTGATGCGAGCAGAGCGAACCAAAATGAGCAAGAAAGAAAATGAGAAGGAAAACGACTACGAGAAGGAAATAGGGCTTTCTTCGACGGGTTTTTTGTCGGAAACACTTCGTCAGGTTTAAGTAAGCTGGTGGATTTTTTGCCAAAAATTTCATTGATAATTTCCAGCATATTTTTCGTTAGAAAATACTACTAGTTTTACAAAAAATGGCGGATTTGCCGCCTATAAGTTTCTGGCAAAAAATTTGCTAGAAAAATCATCACTACGTTACTGGAGGAATATCCGCCGGTTACATAGTGGCTTCTACCACTGGATATTTTTTCACCAGAAATTATGCCGATAAATGAAGGTTTTCCTATAGTGCAAAGGATCCATTTGATTATAATTTTCAGCAACAAGAATAGAATTAGCAATATCGTCACCTTTTATCACATCCCTAAAAATACCAGGGGAGTCAATATCGGGAATAACATCATGAGGGTTTTTAATAGGATGCAAGTTACTATATTTGCTGACCTTTAATGAGAGCTCATTTATATACACATTCTCATCCCTAGAAGAAGAGAGATTATTAGCTTTCGAGAGAGGCACACTAGCAACCATATTCTCCACCAAAGGGACTTTATCAGTCACATTCGTATCTACAATAGGGGCTATAATAATATTATCATTAATATCATTCCCCATAGGAAGTTTCTTTTCAGCTAATGCTTTCCTCAAATGAGGATCAAGAATATAACATTCTTTTTTACTATGACCAAGAGTTTTACAATGTTCACAAAAAGAGAGAAACTCCTCCATAATAAATTATTGAACATAAAATTTTTCAGGACCAATCTACACACAATTAGGATATTGCTTAGAAATATCATGATCAACAAGAACCCTAGCTATAAAAGGCTAGCCTCGAACCATTGGTTATAGCACTATCAATTTTTAGAGGATGCCCAAATATAAAACCCAAACAATGTAAAATTCTGGAGAAAAAAAAATGTGTCCTCAAATCTGGAAATGAAATCTAAATAAAGATTATAGGAGATTCTACAGTTATATCAAAAAAAGGAGATCACTTAATAAGCTTCATATAACAACTGTTAACATAATAAGACCTATGGGCAAAGATCCTACAGTAGTTCAAGTCATTATTTAGTTTGATCAAAACTAGCCTGGGATCAGGCCGTAAAGTTGCTCAAAAATAACCACTAAGCTTGAGGTTAATGATGAAATTTTGAATATTATCTAGATTAGGTCTGCGAAAGATGAATTTCCCAATCAATGCAAATGCAAGAGGGGGGGGGGGGGGGGTGGGGGGGGGGGGGGGGGTGGGCGCGCAAAGCCTCCACCACCTCTTTAGAAATCCATAATGCTGTTAAACCTCAATGGGTAGAGATTTTAAGGTTTGGGAAGGAGATAGAGGAGGAGCTAGAAATAGCATCTTTGAAAGATCTCAATTTTGTTTTGCCATCCAAAAAACTTGGATCAAACAGCCTACTAGGATTTACCACTACATGAGCAAAAGAAAAGCCCAAACTAGGCGAAACAATATATGAAACCAAGAGAAATAACCACCATACCGATACTAAAAGAAAATGAATCAAGTGAAGTAGAGAAAACTTCCCTATGGATGAGCTGTGAAGATGGAGAGGAGGGCTAGGACGCAAATTGCGCTGTAGAGGAAGATGAGACGAACAAAGCTAGAGGAAAATGAGATGAATGAAACCCTAGTAGATCAGTCGGGGAACCCTTTGTATTTGATGTAATCAAAGAACTTAAATAAGCTTGCACCATACAATGGCCTATTAAAATATTCCCACTTATTACCAAGAATAGTTGAATGCATAAAGGAAACACCATAAGTATAGTATATCCATATTGGAAAAAAGTGAAAACTATCAAACCCATTAAAATGTCAAAATTTCTCAATTTTATCATATTTGTATGATCTTAAAATTGGCATGGTCTCCTATGGGTTTCATGGGAATGAGCTACAGCTTTAATTTCATATTTATGTGTTTCTTATATTATCTAAAATTAGGGATAGGTTATAATACATCATTTTAAAATAAAGAACATTTTATGCCTTAATGTCAAAGAGCTAGCTATCCTTATCATAGGAGAACTCTTACAGAAAAAAATTATTCATTAATTTAGTTCAATTTTATTTTGAGTATTGAAATCTATTCTATCTATTTTCCAAAAGGACAAAATACCAATTATAATATTTTAAGAAGAGGAAAAACATAATTAATAATATAGCCAAATGGAAATAACACTTGATTTTTTTTTTAAAGAAATGGGCAACAATGTGAAGAATTAGGATCAAACCCATGACCTCATGGAATTGGGTGCTGGGTATGAACCACTAGGAAGAGGCCTAGTTTGTAGAAAATAATTCTTTTAAACAAAATAGAAATTTTATTAATTAAAATGAAAAATATAAAAGGTTGAACTTCTCAGTGTCAGAATAGAAGCTTTCTATATAACTCCCATTGAAGGATCAAATTAAGTGTAGTTACATAAAAGGGGGAGTCTTAGTCCAAAAGAAAAAAGTACCAATGGAAATAATAGCTTGAAAACACAAAATGTGAAGCCAAAAGATAAGCCCCTCCCAAATTGAGCGACAAACCATAATCAATTTTCTAATATAATGGCTACTCTCTAAGAGTTTAATTGAAGCTTTTATATAGTGAATGGACTTCTCATGTTAATTTGTTTTATCCTCCATTATTCATAGAAGGTTTTTTGAGATTGTTTGAAGTGTTCATAGGAAAATTATCTGTTGATCTAATATTATTAGGCATAAAATTAAGAAAAGATAAGCATATGGGGCATTATCCTATGAGATGAATGCAAGCAATTTCTCTTCTAACATTAAGAAATTTTTGTGGAATGAAATTATATTTTCAACTTAATTGACTATTACTAAAGAAAAAAAATCATGATATTTTTTAGAAGTCAATGAGTAGACCAACTTATTCAAGAATGATAAGAAATTTGACTAACCTTTAATCTAAGAAGGTTGATTACTATGTGTAGTATAACATAATTGTACTAATGTGAATCTTCAAATGTTACCTAATCATTTGCTTAAACTTGAAAATAAGATTGATCCAATTTTTTTATATCTTGAACAATCTAAGAAGAAAGAAGTAAATTAATAAAGAGCAAAAATCATTGGATTCCATCCTTTATTCAAACAAACCCCTCTAGTTCGACAATTGAAGCACTAAGCAAAATTTCAAACTCTTAATAAGGAGTACAAAACATCAAAGTAATAAGTGTAAATGATATAAATAATTTTCTCATCACTAAATGGCAACAACAATCCATGAATGAAATAGAATTCAATAATGATTTCCATGCAAATAAATTTAATAAAAATATCAACCTCAATATTTTAATCATTTTTATTTCAAAAAACCTACCCCATTATACAAAATATTTTAACAAATTGATTATAGTCATAATTATATCTAGAAATGGAATACATATGAATTTTCCAGAAAATAAAATTAAGGTACTTTAAATTATGTTAATTTAAGTCATGGTTGCTCATCTTTGCAATAATTCTAACTAAAAAATTATTCAAATGATTTTTTATGGATTGACTGATATTTTAGAAAAGAATATTATTATATGAAGACAATCAATGCTTTATTAAACTGTGATGGCATTCAACTTAAGGAATGCTTCAAGTAAATATAAAAACTTTGATGAATGACATCTTCAGTACATAATAATACTATATTGTTATATATACTAATGAAGTTCATGTTTAAACAAACTCTCTATATGAATATTTTAGACATTTTGGCGTATTCTGAATTGTTTTTGGAATAGAAAAACTTATTGTGTTTTACTATTTTTGAAGGATGACTCAATGAGGATTTATTCCAAGAAAAGCAAGAACTTGTTAAATAATAAGGATTATTTAGAATTATGTAGAAAAGGAAAATTATTGATCTCTTAGAGAATATTCTTATTCAGGAGTCTTAATCCCATTGAACTTCTACTACTTATTATGATATGAAGATTGCTGGAAAAAATAGAAAAAAAAAATCAAGTTTTGTTATAAATCATAAACCTTTGAATAAAGTTTTAAAATGATCAACTATTAGATTTCAACTAATAAAGAATCTTTAATCAATTATATAGAACTTTAATTTTCTATAACATAGATTTAAATTTTGGATACTAACAAATTCTAATTTGAGAAGAATATTATCATAAAATGACATTTTTATTATTCAACATTATGTATGTAATGTGATGACATCCAACTTGAAGAATGCCTTAAGTGAATTTCAATAAATTGATGAATGAAATCTTTAGCCCATAATCATAATATATTCTTATGTGCATTAATGATGTTCATGTTTAATCAAAAACTCATACAAATATTTGAGACATCTTGAAGTATTTACATGGTTAAGTTTGTGAAATAGTTAGTTAACTTCTACTCCAAATATGAAACCCTTTCAAGCAATGCTACAATTAAGAGAAATAATAATACAATTAATAGGAATATCATCCCCTTTGATCAAAATATCAAATTTACTTTTAAATTTTCAAATAAAACCCATTCTATTAAACAATTATAAAGACTCCTTGGATCATTAAACTATATATCAATATTTATAAAGAATTAGCAATTTATGAAGCTATTTATAATAATTTAAGGAATATCTACCTTATTGGTTTAATTAACATGGCTTTACAATCCTTATGATCAAATGCTGAGTTTAAAATTTTTCTTATTCTTGTTAACCTTGGCAATTTTAAAATTGTTCAAATATATGCCTCTAATATAAACTTAGGGTAGATCTTTAAATAAATTAAAAACACTTCTACAGAAGAATTAGTTATATATTTTCCAGCAAGTGAAATGCATCTAAAGACATTATGTCATTAAAAAAGAAATGTTTTATATTATCAAAATGAAAAACTAAATTTTAAGTTGATTTAGTTTAACAAAAAATTTTAGTTTTTATTGAATATAATGCATTAATTCTAGTAGCTAAAAGGGTGACAAAATCTAGGAGAGAAATAATATTTGATAATGATATGAACAATTATTTGTGTTACATTTTTATATTGCATGTATATATGTATATGATGTCCAAACAATGTGCAATGAAAATTCCTCCCATAAAAGTCAGCTCAATATAGGATGAGATCTTCAAATTAGGAAAAATTTTAACATGACTTAATGGAACTTATTCATGGAAGGACAATTTTCCTCTAAACATAATCAAGAATAACTATCAATTTTAACTCTTAATTAAGGAATTAGGTCAAGATAATTCCAATTATTATAATTTAATTTTTATTTGGACCATTTCTCATTTTATGAATATCATCCTTGCATTGGGAGCATGTTAATCATCTTGCCTAATTTCTTTTTTATTGGTTGTATCTAAAACAACCATTTAACCTAAATTAATTTAATTGCAATAATAAAAGAGAAGCAACCCTTCATAGATTTTAAGTGGAAATTTAAAAATGATAAATTATATTTATAATTCATATTACATAAAAGTAGAGAAATTGTCCATAGATGCCATTCAAGCTTTAGTCGTATAAAAAAAATTCATAGCCTAATTTTAAATATCAAAGTTGAACAAATCATGATATGCAGATCTTATAAATCTTGGGATCTTAACATAAACTTTATTTCAGTCGCTATCCCTGCTCAATAAAATTTTTAAGAATATCAATATCTCTTATTTCATCCTTGTCTAATTTTTGTTTTACATTCATGTTGACATAATTAGGCTAATTAGCTACCCATAGTTTAGAGTACACAAAATTAGATGAATAACAATCTCTGGTAAAATCATTTGCTAGATATAGTACTTGATTTGGAATGGGCTCAAAAACTACGACTCAGGGTAGTGTTATGGCTTAGGTATAAGTAGTAGCATATTGAGGTCTATTAATATGATATGGGTTGGTGTTATGAATGGTTCATGAAATTGAGTTTTTTGAATAAGAGAGATTTTGGATGGAGTGGGAAGAAAATCTCAGTAATAAATGAATATTTTCCAAGATCACCTTCATTTTGTTTAAAAAATTATGTGTATATATGCATCACTAAGAGTAATAATTTTGGAGGTGTACATAATTATTAGATCCTTATTAGGTGATACAATTTTATTAAAGCATAAGGCATCCTTAGCAATCTAAGAATTTACTTCCTCAAAGACATGTTCAATTTTTATGTCAACATTCTAATCCTTACTCAATGATCAAGAGAGGAAGACTAATGTTTTCCAAAATGGATTTATATTTACTTTCAAGCATATAAAGGCAAGGAAGTCAACAATTATCTTTGTTTATAGATTTCATACATAGTTTCATCAAATGAGTGTGTAGTTTGAACAATGTTTTTATTTTATTTTATTGAAGGCTAATAATGAGATATTGGGAGTGTAATGGGGTAATGTTAGTATGTTGCAACTATTTGTATGTAGCCATGTTTCTCAAGACCAAATTAAGCTTCTTTTTCAAGATTTGAAGATATGTCCATCTTTATGCGAACACTAGTAATAGATAATGTAAATAAAAAGGTAGTGCTTTAGTCAATTTAGGTCTAGATAATTAAAATTTGATGCCTATGAGTAAAGTGTGTTATGATTCATAAAGTGAACTCACAAATGTTGGAAAGAAACCTAAATAGAAATTTAAGGTATACTCTTCATTTGAATCAAAAGAAGGGGCTTATTTAAGGAGCCCCATAAATAATTCATTTATATTGTAAGTTCTCCTAGCAAAGATCTTGAAGTAATTATACATGTGCTAGAGTTAATCTAATAAGAAGATGCATATAATAAGAAGGCCAATTTTGCAATGAACTAATTGGACCAAATCAATAAATAAATAGTAGATGATATTTGAATATGGTTAGCCAAGCTAAAATTTACCCACTAATAAATGTTCACAAAAAGAGGAAAATTTCTCATATTGTTAGTTTAATAAAAAAATGTAGGTTTATGATTAAATAGGATAAGTTTTTTAAGTGAAGAAGCATAAAACATTACCACTTTTTTCAAGAACATAACAAATGAATACTACTTGAAAAAATATATTGAGTTGGGAACAAAGTAGGTGAAATCCAGAGGAATCGCAAGCTAAACAATCACATGAACTCCATAAAGGGCATCATAGAAGGACAAAATTAGGGAAGAGGATGATGGTGAATGGCAAACATAATTTTAAAATATGAATCAATTAATATTAGTGACAACTCATAGGATAGGCTACACCATAAAAATGATGAAATTGAAAATAGATATTAATCAATGATGAGTAGTAACCCATGGTTCGTCATTCAATATTGGCTCCTACATAGATTTGTGGAAGCACTGATATGAGGTCAATGTTAATCTAAATTGATGTCAATGTTAGTCTCTTAAAAGGAGACATAGAACTAATGGCTCAAAGAATTTGAGTATGGAGAAGGATAACCATGAGTAGTGAATCACATTAATGAGGATCATAACATGAGTAGGGATCTTTTGAAAATATTATATATGTATGACTTGGTCCCAAACATTTGTTTAAAGTAAATAATTATCTTTAATATAATTATAATTACAAATTTCTACCATTAAAACAAAATAAAGTGAGAAAGGGATAAGATCCAGGCATACAATGTTTACCAGTTAGATGGACCATACAACAAAAGAGATTTGAAAGAAAATTTAGTCTAATGAGTGCTAAAATTTTATTTTCTCTTGTGACACATCAAGTGTTAAAATTTTGATTGAATATTTTAAATTTTTTTGATGATTTGTTATTCCCAACTAGGGTGAGAGTAGATTAGAATATTTATGTTATACTTTCAATATGACTAGTCATTTTTGTAATAGTAATCTCTTAGATTTTTTGAAGAGATGAAAGAGGTAGGAGAATAACTTCTAAATGAAGTTATCAATAGCAAAATGATCATGATCACCATCTTAACAAGACAAACTTGAGAACTCCCATAGATAAATTTGAATCATAAACCTTAACAACTATGTTTATATTTCAATATTGATAAATTTGTAGGGAAATATTGGTGGAGAACATTTATCTAGAGTTGAAAGAAAGTTTGGTTTCCTATCAAAGGCTACTTTTTGCCAACATCATTTCTCCTAAGAACTTATCTAAATTAGAGATATTAACTTTTATAAGAGCTCTATTAATTAAGGGCTATTATATTAAAGTATCAAGTTAGCATGCACAAAAAAAAATCAAGTTAGCATGCACACAGAGGACTACAAAAAATAAAAAATAAATACTTGATGAGTAAATATTGTTTTTTTTAATTTTTTTCAAGTGAGCTCATAAATGTAGGAAAGCAATCCATATGGGAAAATGGGTGATTCATTAGCAAACTCAAATTTAGGTGTCCATTTTGATAACCTCATTAATAATCCTTGAATAACCATTAATGTTTTAATAAAAGATGATAATGGAAGAATTTAACAGAACATGTTTTTTGTAAAGGAAAGTGAATATTTTCATCAAAAGAAACTTCAAAAGGATTTTTTATTAATAATTCAAAGGAGGTTTGTTCAATAATTTCTATCATTTAGTTGGTAGGCATTAATGAGGATTATTAAAAATATCTTAAATTAATTCAAAATTATATGATTAATTAAGGAAAATATTAAACATAACTATAGAGTTATCAAATAGTTTAAAAGCTCTGATATATTGACCTAGCTCGCTTAAAGCTTTCCCTATTCCAATAAGGGTTTAGGCACCTAGGGACTATCATGTTCACAAGTATGCTTTATAGCACCCATATTGTGCTAATTGACTTCATTATTTTTTGAACATTGATGTTTGGCCTATTTATAGTAGTAGTTAACTTGGTCTCATCAGACATCAACGCCCCTAACTATTAACATCTTTCATAATGGGTTCCCTAAGTTCATTATTATACTCTTTCTGATTTCCTTATATTCTCATCTCACCTACACTCCACTCTTTAGATTTGTAGGATACATCGATGCATCCATTTGTTGTGACATGGCTCCATCCATTTCCTTGATTATATTATTTTATTCCTCTCTAGCTTTTAAGAAACCAAACTCATTGATGACTGATAATGGATTACTGTTTAAGTCCCTTAATCTTTTTGGTAGTAAACTTCCCTTCTAGAAATTTTTTAACATTGATTAGCAAACTTTGACACTATCTTCTTATGAAAGTTAACCTAGGTTTTTGTTTTGTTATATTGAATTTAGTGACTTAATAATGCCCATTCATTTATTGTTGGTTAGTAAATTCTTAAGTGAGTGGCCTGTTTTGTAATCAATTTCAAAATTATTTAAAGAGTAATACACTTGGAGTGCTTTACCCATTTCATTGTTGAACTCTAAGAATGTTCTTCTAAAATTCGAAAGGATAGAGGATTATTCAAAGATTTTCTTGTACAAAATATTAAATATCGAGGGACTTTTCATCAGAGTTAGAAAATGGTATATTTACTATGATCTTCTTCAAAAAATTTTAATTGTGCCTAATTGGATTACTTTTCATCACCTTAGAGTTCAAAATATTGAGTTAGTTAGTTCTCTTCACATCAGCTTCCATTATTTAAGAAATCTTTGCACCTAGATGTTCTTATTGCACTTTTCTATATTATCCATTACAATAGTTTTGACTGAGGTTGATGTTACTCAACATTTTCCTATTTTTATTTGGATTGTGCCAAAGGAGTGTAGCTACAATAAAAAATGAGTATAGAGAAGCTTAATAATTTTCTTAAACATCATAATTATTTGGACAAGAATTATATAAATATGTTAATGCTAGCCTAGACAACATCATCACTAAATTAACACCTCTTTGGCATGTTTTAATCGTAGTCTACTATAGATTCCTACAAACATGTCTTATTATTTTCCTTCTACTTCATTATCTCGTATGCAACATTATCATGTAGGGCCCATCAAGCAACTTAATAATTGTGAAATGTCCAGTTTGTTATAGAAAATCATGATATAGATATTCAAATCATAAAAAACTGTTTAAAAGGTTCAAAATCATATAACATCCTTAGATTTAGCATATTATGATTTCTCTTTAAAGGTTATTCTCCTTCCTACCTCTCTATTGCTTATCAATCAGCAACATAGTCCATTTACAAAAATTTCAACTTAGTCAGGAAACTCTCTTTCAATTAATGTCTTAAGAACCAAATAACTTCATAAATTTATCTATAAGAAGATAATTTGATAACTTTTTATCCTAATAGCTTTTTTTATCTGCTTTAATATTCTATCTCCTAAATAGCATGGTCGAGAGAAAAAGAACTAATTTGTTAAAATATGAAACTTTGTTAGATTTTAAAGTATTTCTTTTGAAAGTAGTGGCTAATATGAATGGAAACTTTAATATAGTTAGCCACTTATTGTGGGTTTGAATAAAGTTGATTATTTTATGATTTTTTAATAATCTATTTTTCTCTTAGTATCTTTGTTTCTTTTCCTTTAATATTAGGTTTTCAACCCATGTATTCTTATTTTTATTAATTAAAATATTTCCTTTATGCATAAATAAAACATAAAATAATTTTTAATCATAATAGAATTAGATTATCCATACTAAATTATGTGAAATATCAAATAATTTTCAATCATAATAGAATTAGATTATCCATATTTTTCTAGTTACATTGAAGTGCAAAAGTAATTTAGAGTAAGATTGATTGGTGTACATTATTAGAAGATGACACAACTCTAATGATAAGGTCTCTTATTAAGTGAATAATGCAAACATTTGAGGAGAAGGTTATAAAATATGCATACATTTTGTATAACAAAAACCCAGTACATAATTTGTAATTTTTTGAGAGGTTAAATTGATAATTGTGTGGAAGATTTAAATTTATAAAAGGAGAAATATTAAAGATATCTTAAAGTAATTCAAAAATATATAATGAAATAGTGAGAGATATTATACATAATTATGAAATAATTAAATAATTTTGATTCAGGATATAATTAAATTGCTAAAAATAAATCATTATCTTATTATTTTGTTATGGAAAATCTTATAAATATTAATAGCTAAATACCTAGGCATATGTCGATATTAGATGGCATGATTCTAATAATAATACTCTTAATAAGTGAATTGTGCAAATATTAATAAAGTAAGATTATAATTTTTATTTAAAAAAATAGATCTTTTTGATATAAAAGAAAATTAAATCTTATAAGAAAATCCTACACAAAAAACCACAAAATTATATGTTTCTAATGTATCTAAAATTCAAAATCATTAGAGAATATCTTGTAGCAGCAACACAAGTAGGAAATCTCAATGATAAAAGATCTATTGATTGTTTATTAAAACTTAAAATCTATATGATATCTCCAACTTCCATCAGCCAAATGCAAGTAAAAATATCCGGTTAACAAAAGTATTAAAGATGATGGGACCTACTTATCCTATGTAATTTTGGAATTCTTTTGTAAATGTGTTTAATGAGATTCTTATGTAGTCTTTTCTAAAGATAGTTTTCTATAATTGTTCTCAAGACCTTATTTGAAATATTAGTGCTTTGATCTTTTTGTGGTACATAAGAACTTGGAAACAGGCTTGTATGGACTATGTAAAGATAAAAAAACACTTATAATTTCATTTTATGTTATTGAATTACCTAATCTTAGAAAACAAAAGAATAAAAATATGTTGATAATAAAATTAGCCTCCATCTTCATTAAAATTCTTGAAGACATAGAAATTCAAGTGTAATTGACCATGTGAATGGAGGCATTTTGACATAAATCTTCTTCATGTAGTACCCTTCTCTAATGATAAGTCGATTTTGGTCTATAATATTAAAAACTCTTTATAATATTTTTTCTAGCTCATGTTATTAAGATAATTCTTTTCACCCATCCTCTAATCAAACACATATATTTAATGATTCTAAGAAAGGGTTTAACGCACACTTTAAATCATGCAAAAAAAGAGCTACATTATCAACAATCATGTATCATATTACCTTGGGTAGAAATATACAGTCAGTTTGGATCTCATTTGGCATGTTAGAGACATAAATAGGGTTCACAAAATTTAATGATTACCGAGCGATAATGCTGGAAGAGTGGGTTCATGAGCTTGATCAAAAAAAAAAAAAAAGAAGAAGAAGAGGAAGATGGGATAGATGAGGGGATAATTCCCTCAAAAGTGATATAGATTCCCATTAGAAATATGTCATGTTGCACAATACCCACCAACTATCACCATAGTAAAGTAGATAAAGAGAAAAGCATTTTTTGCATCTAAGCTTTTCTATGGAACATTATTATTTGTAATGGAATTAGTAGAATTGTCCTAGAAAGTGTTGGTATGATAACAACCTCCATAAATTGACATAGCCTCCTTACTAATATTAATTCATTAGGAAAAGAATAAGCATGGTGATGCTGGAGCCAATAGGTACCAACATTGAAGAGGTGAGCCAATATTAAAAAATAGCAATAAAGAAAAAGATTCATTAACATCATAGAAGTGGAGTCGAGCACAAAATGATGGGGGTGCTTAAAGGAAAAAAACAAGAAATATTTAAGAATCGAGCAAGCATCTACCTTTGAAGGATGGAGGTTTTGGATGCAAGGGAACCTGCTGTGGTACCCTTTTGATAGGAGAATGATAGTGGATATAGTAGGAAATCAAGAATCAAGACTCAGAGTGTAGCATTGCATGAAGTAGCCAAGACTTACCTGTAATTAATATATGAAAGAATAAGTACATTATATGTAATTTTCCTTAAGGTTAAAATGATGATTTTGTATATATTCCTATAATATGAACTGATTTATAGCTATTAAAGATTCAAGCATTATGAATTCCCTAATCAAATAATGAAGATATATGCAATAATAAAATTTAAATAGATAAACTTAGGTTATTGAAGTGGAGAAGTGTTGTGGGTAGTGAATAATATGCATACAACAATGTCTATTTTTAAAAAATCTATGCTATATGCACTTGAAATTTTGTAAACAAAAAATTAATACCAATTACATAGAGCATAAAGAAGTTAGAAATTCTAAGAGGGACATACGATTGAAGCATCATGACTTGTGTAAAATTATTATATTAATGAAATAGTTAGAGTTATACATGCCAAAGATTAAGCAGTGTGTATAAACAAGTTATTATTTCATGTAAAAGAGAGAGCAAAAAAAAAAACAATCATAAAATGAGAAAATATAATTAATTTGAATGGATTAGGAAGATTATTAATAGGGAAAATGCAATATGATTAAAACAAATACAAAAAGGCATGTAAAAATTAGAATCATTAGCACACAAAGAACTTGATTGAAATGAAAGGAAAAAAGCGTTCATCATCTTCACTCCCAAGGTAAACTTCCTATTTTAATCCCTGATATAAAGCTTTAAATTTTGTTAGAACTTCTGAAATTAGCCTTGGTTAGAAATTTCGTGGTTCGTAAGCTACCATTTCAATCTATAAGAACCTACCTTTAAGCTATACAATTTATTGGTAGATTCGCCATATTTTTACTCCACAGTATCCTCCTTGACATAATGCTATGGGAAGGTTATAAAACTTAAGCTGATGAGACAACAATATTCAGTGCACAGAGATACAAAGTATGCGTATGCAGGAACCTATAGAACACTTTATTAGTACACAAAGTAGACACAATCAAAGTTTTGTACAGGCTTTTCTCAGGAGTAAATATTTGATCGTATTTTAAATCCCCAACGGTAAGAAAAACACATAACACACATATATTTTCTTTTTTACCCATTTAGAAAAATTATTTCTGCAAAATTTCTAAGAATACTGAGAAAAAAACCATTTGAAGACAAATCCTGCAAGTTCCGTCTTACCAAACCAACTCAAATTCGCTGTTTTTAAAGGATAATAGAATCTTTTGTTCAATAGAATTTAAAATTGACAATAATTTTCTTCACTGAGAAATAAAAACTAGGTGAAAGAAACCTTAGCAAGAAGAAACTTAGGAACACGGATCTCATTTCTAAATATCATAATCGTCACTATAAAAAAACAAAAAGATATTAGAGATAAAAATTTTTGTTTAGTGAGAAAACTACATTTGTAAGACCGAATTTTGAAGGACTGAACTATATTAGTAGTTTCTTTTCCAATAAGGTACTAGATTCATAAGCCCTTTCAGTTTGTAAGAGATGCAGAACTACAGATCTATAACTGAAAGCATTCCATAACTTACATTGAAGATATAGTTCAGTTACTAACCTCTGCATGATCTGAAGTTATAGTGAATACATCGCAATTTTTATTAGCTCAGCCTCAAAGAAATCTGATGTGCAGAGAAGCAAAGAGGAAAACTGATAAGTTTGATTGAGTAGAAAATAGAACCCTTATTAGTCATTCAAGTATATCTGTGCAAGCTTTTGACCGTTCTATTGCCTGCCTCAGATTTATTTTTCTGAAAAGCTAAGGAAACTATTGTCACAAAATCCGGTTTAGACTGTACAATTGCATTAAAAGATATAGATTTACGGTATTTTATTTTCTTTTAATCACTTAATTATTATTTTTTTCTTTACTTCCTGTCTTTTGCGTTCATACTTTTGTATGTGACTTTCCATACTTTAGTAGGTGGTAGGGACTCGTGTTTCTTTATTGAAGATCAATTTAAAAACTCCAATGGAAGTGATGGAACAGGTGAGTAAAATGATTTTAATTTTAATAGAGAAGAAAAGTGGGCCATCACCTAGTATCCTTACCCCTCACAGCAGTAATTCAATAAATTACTTCAGCAAAGTACTAAATGCCTTTTCTCCAGGTAAAATGGGTACTTTTTTTTTTGGGAAATAAAATGGGTACTTGACTACTTTCACTTGAGGATTTAGGACTATCAGATACCTTTCCTCCTCTTCTATATTTAAGAATAACGTGCAGTAGTTACAGTAACTCTGGGTACTACTACTTAAAAGCTTCTCCTTTTAATGAAGAACAAGCTTGGGATAGACTGCAGAAAGATTTGTGAATTAAAAGCTGAGATATATAATATAGAGAGGGAAGACCTAAGAAAAAATGAGAGGGAGAGAGATGCTTTCTGAAAGAGAGGGAAAACTAGAATATGAATATGTTGTGCATATAGAAAATAAGGATGCTTTTGATAAGGTTAGAGAGACTGAAGGATATCAATAATTTAAATTGAATAATACGAATCTTATAAGCAACTGTAATTATTATAAAAGAAAGTTTTATGCAATGTGACTATATGGGATCTGATGATTTTCAAAAACAAAACCTGAAAAATAACTCAGGAACTTTGATGCAAATAAGTATGGGATATATCTAATAAGATGCTAAACAAATGTTATAAGGATTTATGGTGTCTGAAGTTATATACTAAATGAAGAAGTAATTATCATAACTTATCCAACCTTTGTAGAGAGTTTAGTTTTTCTTTCTACTGAGTTTAGTCGGCAGCTAGGCTCTACTATTTCATCAGTAGTCGCGAGTCTCATGACATATATATATATATATATATATATATATATATATATATATATATATATAACATGTATTATATTCAAAATTTAATATATTTAAATTGTTTGGTTTGCTTAAATTAGTAGAAGTTTTTTATTCTAATAAAAAAACTAAGTTCCGGCATACGGACTCCTCAAAATTTTTTCTTGATTCTTTTTCACTCGTGTTCTTAAAGTGCCTTTATTCAAGCATAGTAGTATATAGATATCATACGTGCAGTAAGTACAAGGCCATGCAAGTATGTATTCTACTGCTGCAGCCATGGCGTTAGTGATAGCTTAGAGTACAATCATTGGTAAGAGAAGTAGTTGCAGAAATTTTTGGGAAATTTTTTTTTTTTGGGGAAAATAGTTGCAGAAATTGATCTGCGTTGAAGGGAAAAAAAAGAGAGAACTGATTTGATTTGTCCTTCTCTTCTCTTTTGTCGTTATCCCACGTTTCCTGGATAAAGCAAGCTTTAGGCGTAGCAGGCCACTAATGGCTAGCCCTGTCAAAGGCTTACGTTTAGCCGCGAGAAAAAAAGACAGAGAGCAATACGGAACGCTGTGGAAAGATCCGGCATGGGATGAAAGCGTTGTACGTACTGTCGATTATTTAAATCAACCATGGAGCTGGATCTTTCGAAAAGTCCCATCAAATGGTTACGAAGGGGTATTTAATGATCTTCGATATCTCTAAGGTTTTAGCCGGCATTTTGCTTATCATCAAAATTTTATGGGTCATTAATTTTAGCTTACTTTGATTTCTTAATAATGTTAGTAGTTCATAAATAAATAAATTATATCACTATGAATTAGAGAAAATATTAATTATTTAAAGTAAAATAATTTTTATTGACAAAATTATATATATATATAGTCAAATCAAAATAAGAAAAAAGATAAAAGGATTAGGATATCGCCATATTGCCATATTTCCCTTCATTGACATCATATATCATAAGAAATTTAAAAGGTCAAAACACAATTAGAAAAAAGATAAAGGGGTTAAGATCTAGCCATATTCTCATTCAATGATATCATATATCATAGGAAATTTAAAGATAATCAAGTATAGTGAGAATATTTCAAGAAAATTTTCTTTTCGTTGGCTCTTCATCCAAATGATTTTTTTTTAATTGAAACCCACAAATGACTTACGTGTTAATTAGAAAAATAAGATACAAGTTCCTTAAAAGGAATCAAAAACTTAGTAAATGCTCAAAGAGTTACAATCAAAAAGAAAATAAAATCCTAAGAAGTCTAAGATCCCTTACTAGTTATAAAAGAAAGATAAAGCTAAACCAAGAAAGGGCAAAATTATGGACAAACAGTAGAGACTTAAGCGCTAGGAAGCCAATAATTGCAATCGAACAACGAAAGGAGAATAACTGAATGAGCAGGACCAAAAGACAGAGGCAGAGAAAAACAACCAAGCCAAATAGAACCAAATGTAAGATCCAAAGGCCCACCTGTAGAAAAAGAGAAACTCTAAAGACTAGCAAGTTAGCAAAGCCAAATAAAGAAAACAACAAACGCGGGAAGCAAACTAACACCCCACCAACAAATAGAAAAAACATCCAAATACAACTCACAAATCGAGAACAGATGAACCAAAGCCATGAACATTCCCAAAAACAACCACTAGCACTAGAAGCCAAAGAATTGACCTAGAACCCTAGAAGCCCAGAACAAACAGAAAGGACCAGCTCCAAAAAAGCTGACCCCAACACAGCAAAAAATCAGCAAGAACTAAACATTTTGAGGAAATTTAAATTGATACGAAGTACCAATAAAGTACTTAAAGTTTTGCACCAATTTTTTTTTATTTTTGATCATACCTGACAGGTCATTCAACTTGTCAAAATTATCAACATTGTTACTAGCAGAAAAACAATTATGATGTTGCTGCTCCAAATCCAAAGAAAACAAAGCCTCATATGGAAAAGGAGAGCAATAAATTTTAATAATAGGCACTTTGTCAAAAACATCTAAATAGTCTTTACCATCCACAACTTCAGAAATCAAATGTGAATCCTACTCGGTAATATGATCCCCAACAACAAGATCATTAGTGGCAGAAACCAAATTAGGTCGTTAACCATGATATTTACATCATCCACCATTTTCCCATCCGTAGGAGGAAAAGCAATCACAATATTAACACTATTAGTAGGAGAGAATGGAATAACTTTATTTACCAGTTGTAAAACAATATCTCCGTTAGGAGAATTAGCCCTTATAGCAGCAGAAGAATCAATGACATTTTCATTAATATTACCCAGGGCATTAGAAACAGGGGGGAGAGATTGGCAGTAGTATTTATGTCGAGATTGGAGGTGTCATTAGAGGGTTGAAAAATAGGATTCTTTGATATGACAGGATGGTTCTTTTTGAGATTGGGATGAAGAATAAAACGTTCATTTTTCGCATGGCCAAGCACCTTGCAGTGATTGCAAAAGGAAGAAAATTATTTCAAAACCACATTTTGCACATAACCAAATTTCTCAAGGCCAATCCAAACATTATTTGGGTAAGTATTTAAAATATCCAACTCAACATAAAATTAACCTAGATACAAGGGCCTGGTACCATGAGAAGTGGCATTATCTGTTTGCAGAGGATGGCTAAATAAAGATCCAAGCTCGTGAAGGATTCTAGGAGAAAAAAAGGTGAGGTCTTCAATCAGGGAACAAGATCCAGATTTGCACGATTGAGGATTCCTCATGGATATCAACATAGGGGACCATTTAATAAGCTTCATAAAACAGTTGAACACATAGTAAAAATGGTGGCAAAAAATCCTACTATAATCTAAATCATTGGAATGCTTGAAAAACACATGTCGAGGATCCAACAAAATATCAAAAAAATCACCAGATAATTTCAGATTAACAAAGAAATTTCTAATGAGATTCAGTTTGGGTCACATAGAAGTAAATTTTCCAACAAGAGGAAATGCAACATCATCCAAATGATTGTTGAGTGAAGAAATCAAAGTTCTCCAATGGTTTATCTTCCTTAAATTTAGTAAATGAATATGCAAAATAGGCTAATCGTGGTCATACATAGATAAGTTATAATATGACTTAATAGAACCAGAGAAAAAAGTTAGAGCGAAAGAAGACTTGAATAGCTCTTTTGCATAATCAACACGGCAAGGAAAAGAGGTAATGAAAGATACTTTCTAAATCTAGTGGTAGAGTAGTTAATTAGTAGTTAGTAAATCTTATATCTTAGGCGTTTATTGAAGTGATGAGAGAGGATGGATGGTGAAATTTTCAATAGAGGAAAAGTCAATGATAACATTACTCTTAACATTATTGATAGACTCTATAGCCAATTCTAAATCATAAGCCCCACATCCGGTGATCTTTCAATGATGTGGTGACTGACTAGCAACCAACAATAGAATTTGTAATTGAATAAGAGTAATTAACATTCAATATATAAAATAAAAAGATCATCACTTTTTTTTTCGGTTAAAAATCATAATAGGCTTACATGTTAATTAAGCAAAAAAAATTACATGGTCCTTAATAGGGATCAAAAACTCAGTAGATGCTCAAAAAGCTACAAGCAAAATGAAAGAAAAGAAACCTATAGAGTCTAAGATCCCTTGCTAGTTACATAAGAGCCAAAGAAGCTTCGACAATGAGCCATAACCTAAAAAACAAAAAAGGTCATCACTTATTATTATGTATTATGTGTTTATAATATTTTTTATTAAATCAATGTGTACTTTATGCTAAATCTTTAATTAGATAAAATATTATACGTCTACACAAATATATAAGATCAATGTGATTGCAATTAGATGCATGCATGGTCTTGTAATAGATAACGTAGAAAGAATCTTAATGGATGCTTAATGATAATGAAATATGCTTGCAATAAAACTTGGCTGAATATAAAAAGAAAATTATTAGAATGCCATGCTTTTTCAAGTAGTTGTGTTGTATTTTATGTTACTTTTCAAGATCCTCAGATTCTTACATTGCCTTTTGTTACTTATTTTTCATAACAAAATGCATCAAGCCTTTGATTATCATAGCTTTATTGTTTTGGATGTGAAACCTTAACGCTAATTGCATAGTCACCTTCCAAAAAGGAGTGGCCCATAGTGTAGTTCATAAGTACAAGAAACTATGCTTCTAAGAAAAACAATCTTCACTGTACTCTCTAGACAGAACATTGAGAACATTAGAACAAAAAGCAAACATAGCAATTGACATAATGGAGATAACAAAAAATCTATCTGTGATGTCAATATTAAGCGAGTTTCCCAATTAATTAAATTTTTGCTTCTTTTACAAATTTGCTGCATAAATCATCAAGAAGTATAAATATATAATAATTGTTGGGTAAAAATAAAAACAAGAGAATTTAATATTTATTTCGTCAGAAACTCAATTGTGAAATTCTAATTAAAAATACATTGTAAAAACACATTAAAATTTGATGATCCATTGTTGCTGGATGAAGCTAGATATTAACATTAATTTTAACCTCAACAAATCTCCTAAAAATCACCCAAAAAATTAAAATTTCATACTCACACACTAAATATGATAGGAAATCAACATATTTTTTATTTGCAAGCAAACAAATAAGCTCTAAGATATTTTCATAAATAAAATTTCTTAACAAAATATGATTTTGACAAAAATTTAGGTTTCACTTGGGACAGCTTTTTTATTACTTTCCAAAGCAATTTTTTGATGTAAAAATTACTTGAAAACTTTGAAAAAATAAGGGGAAAAAACTATCCCAAACAAAATTTTAATTTTCTTTTGCATAATGCCATCCACTCTTCGAAATATTAACTTGTCATTATTAGCAGGTTTTGATGCGTTCATTATCTACTTTTAAATTTTGCAGTCCTATCAAATTGTCTTTTTTTTTCAGGTTATTTTATTACATTTATCTTTCAATATCTGACCTAAGGACTTCTATTTATTTAACAAAAAGCTTAATTCCTGCCTCTTAATTTCTTGGTGCAGTATAACAAAAACGTTAGAGCGCTATCAACGATGCACTTTTACACCTCAAACTATCCATCCTAATGATCATGAAACACTGGTTTGTACTGTCATACTTAATGCCAATATTTTATTCAATACTATGGTGATTCAAGGTTCTCTTTTTTAATGCTTGCTCAAAGTTGTTCATTTGATTTTATGCTAAGAAAATAATTTAAATGTCTTTTTGATGGATCTTTGTATTAAATTGAAGTATTGATTTCATTTTTGAACTGCAGCAAAATTAACATTCATATCTAAAACTATGTATTTCTTTGTGTGTGGGTTCTTTGTAGATTAATGTTTTATCTTACATAAAAATTTCATGCAAAAAGTGCAAGAAAACTAAACTTTTCTACTGCATATGCAATATAAATCGTTGAAGAATGCGTTGTAGTAACAGCAAGGGGAAGAATCCTTTTTCTAGCAGATTTGCTGAATCAATTTCAGGAGTTCAAAAACTTGAGATCCAACTGGCATTTTCAAGCATTAGCCAAATGCATATAGAGACATCCAAATAACACAACCATTAGAGATGCTCATTTTGCTTCAATAATTAAACTAATTTTCATCCCAATAAAAGTTTTAGTAATCATGAGATGTTGATCTTTTGAATTAAGACATTTTGATATAAACCTTCTTCTTGTCACTGCCAGTAAAAAAAGCTCTTTTAGAGGTCTCTCATGTGAAGTGTTCATCTTTATCCAATTTTCTTATGGCACATTTTCATAAAATTAATTGATTTAACACCAACCCAAGTTAGGTACACACATTTATGTAATGATTCCTGAAAATAAACTGTTGCATTCTCTTAATTTGTCATGAGGAAGTTTAGGTATGTTGTAAAGAATCAGGTGTATCTTTTTATTTTGGGAAGAAATATAAATAGTTTGGATGATTGGATCCCATTCATCATATTGGAGATAGGGGCTGGCCGTTGGGTTCATTAGATATATATTTTTTTTCTTAATTCACGAGCCTGACCAAGATATCCAATAGGGAGAGATGCCAAGTCAAGAGGTAAAAAATAACCTCCAGAGCAAATTTTCAACCAGGTGCTTGTCATGTCATATAATCCCCTCCAACAACTCCTTGAGAAAAATGGATTGATAAACAATTATTAATTCTTTGCTTGTGATGTTACTGAGGAGCACCATTGTTCACAATGGAGTTAGTAGAAATATCCTAGAATATGTTGGTATGACAAAATGATGGGTTCATGAGATGGATACCAAAAATGACAAAATTATGAATTTCATGTGCGTAAATTTAATATTATTTTTGAATTTCAAGAATAGGGGATCATTTCAGGATCTTCATCTCCAAGAAGCTAATGATGATCCTCATAACTAAACATGATGAAATTGTATTGATAATCTAGAAGGCCAATGAACACTACTTCAACCTTAGATCATCCACAAAAACCTTTGTGGGTTTTCTTCAAAATAAAAAATAAAAAATAAAATAAAATAAATTAAATCACAGTCCAAGGATGCCTGCCACTTTTGACCTACCTTTGAAAGGGCATGATGGAGATCATTTTTTTTATTATATCTATTTATTGTGGTTTCAACTATATTTTTATTTTTAAAATTAGACAAATTATTTTAAAAATATTAAAAATAGCCTTAAGCATTTTAAGTAATTTAAAAATAATTATCATCGTCAGTCGCCGTATCCAACATCATCAACCACTACCATAAACCGCTATCACCGGATGTCATCGCTAGAACCATTGTTGATGGGCATCACACCACTATCATTATATTGTCAGCTATCATAGTTGCCATGCGAATAACAAGTACTGCCACCACTACATAAATAATCAAAAGTATGTTTTTAAGATGTCAAATATATTTTATTTCAAAAATAAAATAAAAAATAATAATAAAATACAAAATATTAAAGTGTTTGCAAATTTTATCCATGTGTTAAATGAAACATTGGAAATTTGAACTCTACTGTAGAAAACTGAACCTATTAAAAAATGTTAATTTAATTTGACATTTTCTCACTTAAACAAAAGAAGGATTTATCTTCTGATTAGTATGAATAGATTTCGTATTGGTCGCTTAGAACATTTTATTTTAATCCAATCAATATGTCAAAATCCAGGTTTAGAAACAGAAGCGGTAAGTTCCTTCTTTTTTCTTGAGGTTTTACTAGAACAGTAGTTCAAACCCCTAGTTTAACTAGCAAATTAAAAGCTACTTTACACTATCCAAATCTTGTGCTAGTTTGTGAATTCTCTTTGGAACATTTGTATTCTCTATTTATCTTGATCAGAATGCACTATAATGTTATCAAGTAGAGCATTTGTCACTGTTGTTCTTGCAAAATTGTCATTAATCGATAGTATAATAATAATCCTAACATTGCTTTTTATTATTTTCTTAATGCAGAACTGGTATCAAGAATTATCAAAGCTGAAGGCAAAATATGAATCTCTACAGCGTTCCCAGAGGTTCCTTTTAGTTATTAGATAAAAATTAATAAATAATACTACATATACTTTTGTTTTATTTCATTAGAAAATTTTGTTAGAAGCTACCTGATAGTAATCCATTAATAAGACTGCATGAACCTTCCATATAATTGATGTTACAGAATATATAATAACTGAAATAATCTGAACCATAAATCCTGTGAAGGCATCTGCTTGGGGAAGATCTAGATATGCTGAGTTTGAAGGAATTGCAGCAACTGGAAAGACAACTTGAATCATCGCTATCTCATGCAAGGCAAAAGAGGGTATTTATGCATTTCTTACTTTTTTCCTAGTTTACATTTTACCTGTACTGTCATTTAATTATTTATCTTTAATCTACTTGCCACAACATTGAAATGACTACTAGTATATATATAGTTAAAACCCATAGAGAGGTATACGTATTGATTAAAGAAAAAGTTACAGGTCCTTAAAGGATCAAATGCTCTCTAATGTACAAAAAATACATCCAAATTTAAAAGAAAATATGAAAAACCAATAATTCTATCTAATTTCAAAAAAAGAAAGGGGAAATCAACAGGAGGCAAAAAGCCAACCCACAAAAAACGCCCAAGCTTGATCTTTAATGAAACCAATACAGAACATCTGTAAAAGGGAGAAAAGTCAAACCAAAAGACTAAGAACAACTAAACAATACCTAAAAGAGCCAAAAACTGCACAACCACCAGCCAGCAAAAGCCAAGGTAAGCATTATCCAACCGGTAGGAAAAACCTCCATAGAAACATATTAATAACTGGTAAGCACTAGAAACATGACCATATAAATGAGTAATAGAAACACACAACCAACACAGAACAACAACACCACACAAATGAACAAACAGGTGCACCCAACCACCATAATAACCACTAAACATAACAAAGACCATATAACAAACAACCAAAAAAGCTAGCCCTAAAGGACCTCATAAGGCAGATAAGAGAACCAACATAGGTAGCAAAATTCCAACCACAACCACCACCAAACTAAACCACACCGCACAAACAACAAACAAACGAGCTAAATAATAGAAATATTAGCTTTGGTAGATCTTCCCTCAGTATATTTGCAAGGCTGAGCCAAGCTTTTATTTTTTTCCTACTCTTTTTACCAATCACATTAGACAATTCTTCTTTATCGAGTTGCAAAACATTCAGATCATAGTTTTAAGAACCAATACCAGGAGCTTCAATCCCGTAGTTAGCCATTGAGTCACAAGAGGTAAGCCAATCAGATTGACCAACCAAATTAACAATAGAATGCAAAGCCAATTTTGAATTTCCCAAACCCAAATGTAACAAAGCCTCATCTAAAATAGGGGAAATAAGAATGTTCACAATTGGCACTTTATTAGAAACATTCAAACTCTCAAGTATCACCGCAGGAACAGAAGAACCTAACGGCTCCAATTCATGTAAGTCAACAATGACACCAGAATGTTCATTTAATGTAATATGATTATTAACAACAAGAGTCACATACTCGATAATGGGAGTCGATGAATGAGAATTATTAGACAAATTAATACTAGGCATCATTAAAGGAGTGTCAGCCTTAACATTATTAATATCCAAAGTACTCTCAATAACAGCAGAAATAATCATAAATGGGGCAACAGATAAAGGTTCTATACAGGCATTTTCGTTATGGACATTAGTCATCAGTTTGGGCTTATCTAAATGAGGATATAAAACTAAACATTCATTTTTATGATGACCCAAAGCCTTACGATGATCACAAATGGATGAAAATTTTGAATCCACATGTTGTCTAAATGGCGCACACCCACATGCTAGGTTGCCAGTAAGGTCGAGTGCAATCAATAAAAAATTTTGAATCCAACATCCTCTCAAGTGTGGTGATTGTGCATTGATGCTAGTGATAAAAAAATAGGCTTACGTCAATGAGCCCAGGCCCCAAAGCCATATATAAATGAAGATGAAGAATGAAACCTACAGTACTTTTTGTGACTTATTGGAGATGGGGGAAAGGACTATGAATATGATTCAAGACACCCTGGGCGGGCTACAAGGATGAGTACGAAGGGGAAGTACCCTTGAGGGTCGTCTAACTTGACAATTCATCCAGGAGATCGAATGACCAAGCACTAACCCTGATGCTAATAGCTATTCCCACTCATTCTGAAGGGAGATCACAAAGGTCAAGCTACTTCTAACTGAATACAATGTTTAACCCACCTCTAATTGAACCCAATCTTGCCAACTCATTCTCAAGGGAGATCATAAAGTCCTGGCTACCTCCCGCATTCAAAGTGCCTCACATGGAGTTGTACAAAAGCAAGGCTGACCCGGTGAACCATGCTGCCACTTTTGTATCTATGACATCCCTCTTGGGCATTGATTATGCCATAAAATGACATCTCTTATTTACAAATCCAATGATTCAGCATTGAGATGGTTCACTCGCCTACTAGTGGGAGTAATCACCTTCTTCTCAGAGTTAAGGAGAATGTTTGTAACATAATTTGCTTGTTTCTAGGAGCCAAAGAAGAGCACCCAAGCCCTCCTAGTGATGAGGAAACTACCAAGAGAGAGAGAGAGAGAGAGAGAGAGAGAGAGAGAGAGAGAGAGAGAGAGAGAGAGAGAGAGAGGAGCTTTATAGTAAGGTTCTAGAGAGAAATACTTGAAGTAAATGACTTAGACCCTCTAGCTGCCAAAACTACCTTGATTCAATGACTGAGAAAGGGTGGTCATTCCACTGTTCACTTGGTTTGTCATAGCCGAGAACTATCGTTGAGCTATTGGAGCTGACCAAATAGTCATGTAAATGCTGAAGATTACAACAAGGTGATTGAATCCTCTTAATCCACTTGCCCATATGAACTCGCCCCTAGAAGGGAGCAGTAGTGAGGGCGAGGAAGAGAATGAATTTGTCGTAGGGACATAAGAGACGAGAGATTAAACTTGGCATGAGGTCATTATAACCAAAACCTTTAATGGGACCTCTCCAGCCAAGGCTATTGAGGATTGCAGGACCACCCACTCTAAGGGTGGAGAAGCCCACTAGCAGCACTCGCCCATACCATGAATTATTCACATACCCTCCACAGACCTATCCGACCTACACTCCACTAAGAGTGTCCATGTTGAGTTGGTTGAGGCCATCTAAATAAGAGTTCTCTAAGCACCCAATGCCCATGAAGGTGAATGCTGACACCTGGGACACTTCATGGTAATATGCTTTTCATAGGGACCATGACCACAACATATAGGAGTATCGCCAAATTTAAGGTTTGGTAGAAGAATTGATCAAGGCCAGATAGCTGAAGGAGTTCATACTTACCGATCCTAGTTGGTGCCAAAAGAAAGCTCACATGGAGAGATGCAACAATGAGCCTATCCAAGCTCACTCAATGCACATTACAAGATTATTACCTGCAATCATGGGAGGTGAGCAATTAGACTCGCTGGTGAGTGTGAAGAAGATGAAGGTTGGCTTGTTAGTAAAGTTGGATGTCTTGTACAGACATATTTGGATCCAACAAAACCTTTTGTGATTCTATCTTCTAAAGAATGAAATTTTATCTTCTTAGGTGGATATATGTGTGTGTGCACGTGCACGCATATATAAAGGATGAAAATTTATCTCATATATCAAATATAAAGTAGCCAAAAGGCTCTATCATACTAAGAACACATGACATGATAAAATTTCAATATAAGAAATGATGGACATGGCTTCATGATTTTTTTAGAAGAAAATATTAGCAGAGAGAAAAGATAAGTAATGGTATTTGGGTATTATTTAAATAAACATGCAAGATTTTGACTATATATAAATATGAAATTGCTAAAATTTATAGGCAATCTTTGGATTGCCCCTTTTTTTTCTTGTCTTTCACATTGACTCTAAGTTTCTAAGTATCTAGCACATTGTTCAAATCATTTACTACTTTTTATAGCTTTTTAATGTGTTACTCCCTTATCTTCTAGTGCAATCAATTTAGACTCTTGCTTTCTTAATTTTTTTGACAAAATTATCTTAACACTCTCATTTATAAAACAAAAATACAAAAAATCTCATTTATGACAGTCTTGTTACTAATTTACTTGTAATCTAGCTTAAGAGTCCATAAGATATAATTTGTCTCATTGCCATTTTGTTAAATTTCATCGTATCTCCATGATTATGTTTATCACATAATAACCCCAAGACAGTTCATCACTTTAAACCACCCACTTCATCAAGTTATATAATTTAATTTAGTGTTTTCTTGACATAAATACATTTCCTCTTTAAAACAAGCTTATGTAATTCAATTCTTCCAAAATGAGAGTGATTTTTTTTTGGGGAGAAACTCACAAAGGGATGACATGTTAATATCAAAAAAGTATTACAGATCCTTAGAGAGATCCAAAACTTGCTAAATGCTAGAAGAGCTACATCAAAAATAAAAATAAAATCTAAGAGTAACGGACCCTTAACTAGTTACATAAGGAAAACAGAAAAAGGAAGGCAAGTAATCAGTCCTCAAAAAAAGCAGTCCAAGCTTGATTGATCAATTAAGCATCCAAAGAGAGATGTAAAAACTGCAAAACAAAAAATAATATAGAAAAAAAACACCATAGCAACGGCACAGAAGAACCTGAAGGAACACCAAGTGAACCAAATCCACCCAACGAACCGAAGCATTGCAGTCAGCAGCCAAAATAGGTGTGATTACTCTGCGATGAATGTGTGATGGAAACTGATTAAAGATGGTTTGTATAAATTAAATGTCACAACCTTACCCAATTACAAAGAAGTTGCATTTCGTCAACTAAAACCATTTTGCAACCAATCAATGTTCCTTTGATAACTTCTAATAAGAATTATCTTGATGAAAATGCAGACGCAGATCATGTTGAATCAGATGGAAGAGTTAAAGAAAAAGGTGAATACTTTATTCAGTTGTCTTATTGTTTTTGAAAATACATTAGCGTACAGATTGCTGTTACTGGACTTTTTTTTTTTTTCATAATTTATCCGTACTTTTCAGACTTTGAGTCGGTACCAACTTAATGAATGTTTTTTTAATTTTTCTTTAACTTTATATATTAGTGACTTCGACATTTTTCAGTCTAATTAAATAATTAGGTGATATTGACATTTCATATATAAGGATATGTTATGAAGTGATTTTGTTGGGGGAGGTTTGAGTTTTGAAAATATTACGAGTATTTATGTGTACTTGAGTACCAACATAAGGTTATCTGCATATTCCAGTTCTTCTCAAATCTTTCTGCATCGTCTCCCGTTAATATTTTGTCACGTACATGTTTGTTTTTGATGAAATTTGATTTCTTTTATTTGATGTAATCATGTTAGGAGAAGCATATGGTATATCTTAATTTTATTAAATAAAAAGTTCTTGATTAGGAAGAAAATAAGGAGGCTCAGATCATGTTGTCTATCAGTTTTTTAATGTTCACAAAGCTTGCAGTTATTTAGTTACGTATTCTTTTTTTTTATTTATTTATGTTGGAAAGGGAATCGATCCGCGATGGATCATTGAATTTGCTATGCTGTGCTCTTTTGCAGTTCATATAAATTAATGACAACCATGCAGGTTCCTGTCGTACTGTGTCGTCTTGATTTTCTTTTAAAGCAATATGAGCTTTTTGTTGGATTCAATGTGCTCTGTAAACTCATCAAAATTTTTCTGTATGTTCAGATAGAGCCTGAATTAAGAAACTATAAATTAGAGAATTGTTTAATCGAATAGAAAAGGAAGACAAAGGTCCAAGTAGGAGTACTTGTCCACCCGGACGATTCAATCAATTTAATTATTTTTTTCTTTTCTTAACAAAACATATTCTTAATGGATAACTTGACTTGCATGGAGCATTCTTTTGCATGTTAATTTATTGTATTTGAGTAACATTTACGTATCTACAACGTGGGCAGGTGTAAGTCTCAGCGATGGCAAGAATTACCGTGTAGTCTTCTTGATTGTTTGATAAGAACTACGTGCAGGAAAAAAAAAATTTATAGAAACTTCTCTAACTGCAAGGCCTAAAATCGGATAAAGTTAATTTCAGAGAAGTGTACTTTAACTTCTTTGCATTTTAAATGTCAATTTTTTTTAATTGAATGCACCCATTTTCTTTATAATATTATGATATCAGGAGCGTCATCTGGGTGATATTAACAAGCAGCTTAAACATAAGGTTGGACCTTAACCTGCATCTGCAATTTACTTGCTGATTCCTCACTCCAGTATGTTATCAATGTATTAAAAAATAAGTATTTCAGCTTGGAGCAGATGGTGGATCGATGAGGCCTCTCCAAGGGTCCTGGCGGCCTGATGCTGGGGCTAGTATCGACGCTTTCCCTAATCATTCCAGCAACATGGACACCGAACCCACTCTTCAAATTGGGTATGTATGTCAACATTCGACCCGAAATGGCATCCTCACTTGGAATTATCTTTTTCAGGACAACTCTTGATAGGAAAATGTATAGAGTTGATCATAACAGGAAACCCAAATTTGAAGAATATCTAATGATGATATTTTTATTCCTTCATGAACATTTTATGTTAAAATGACACAAATCCTATATGACTCCTTGATCTAATTCTTGATATAACACCTCCACCTCCCATCATTTTTCACTATTATTTCTTTTTCATTCTTACATTCTAAAATGTCTGTTATGTTTATTTTTTGATTAGGAGGTACCATCAGTATGTTCCTGCAGAAGCAACTATTCCGAGGAATAGTGGAGCTGGAAATGGTTTCATGTCAGGATGGGCTGTTTAAGAGTTTGATCCATTGCTCCCTTAGATGTAATTTCAAAGCTAGTGTTTGCTTATGTTTAATAACATACTTAATTGTCTGTTAGAGGCCTCTTCTCAACTCTTACATTATGACTATTTTAAGTATCAAACATATGTTAATATTTGATTGCTAGCTCTAATATGGTGGTCCAAGTGCTAAATAGCCATTTTAGTTTATTAGGGCTTCAATGTGCAGGGAGTTTTAGTTATTTTCCTGCTTAGAATAGTTACTACTTGCTTTATATGGTCTCACTTTATTTTGGTATATATATATATATATGGTAATGAATAAGTTGTCATATTTTAAAAAAAAAAGCCAAAAATAATATTTTGTCATTATTTAATTTATAATCTAAAAGAAATTTGATTATTGTTCAAGAAACTAGAGATCTTATACTGAGATTTTATAAAGGTATGATTATATTAGATCATGGATATTCGAGAAACTATACAATAGACAAATTAGCAATAAGTGATGAAGTTCACTCAAAAAATAAATATTTGAGAAATTGAATTTTTTGGACAATGAAAGGATAAAGGAATTTCTAAGTATTATAGAAAAATATAAAGTTTTTGTCAATGTAACATTAAGAATAAAATTCAAAACTATATGTTAGTTGAGTGGTCAAGTATTAATAATAGGATAGATCGACTAGTGATCAAAGTGATTGACATGTGATTGATCACAACTTATTTCTTCAAGTCATTCATGCATTGACCTGTAGGCATGCATGAATTAACATAATTTCAATTAATTATATTTATGCCACTATTGAGTAGGTCATGAGAAGTTATGAAGTTAAGTTGGCTCATTTGTGACAGAGACATTATGGGCTATTCATGAGCCATACTGGGTCAACTATCAAGATGTATCCTTCTTGATAAACCCAACATAGCCTAAAGAAATTTAGCATTATTCTTGGACAAATATAAAAGTATTTTGACTCCTCATTTATGGTTACAAGTGATCTTGAGGTCCACATTATTTATCATTATTCATGAATCATACATTTAAAATAAGGCATTGAGAACATTAAAAATTCTATTCTACTACTATTTCAAATAACCCTTGTCAAAATGATATGACAAAGGAAAGAAGAATTATTATAAGTAGATACCCCTATTTCACTTTGCACTTTGCTAGCTTCTTAGATAGTAGTGGAGCTTCTAATTAACTTTTCTTTTTTTTTTTTGGGTTAAAACCCGTTAAAGAGCTTACATGTTAAGATAGAAAAAAAGGTTACAAGCCCTTAAAGGGATCATGAACTCAGTAATGCTTAGAGAGCTACAGGCAAAAGAAAAACAATCCTAATGAGTTGAAGATCCCTACTAGTTACATAGTTATAAAAATAACATAAACCAAAGCAGGGTGGTAAGGAGCCCATACCCAAAATGAAGCCAAAGCTTATATCCTCGATTAAGCCCAATTAGGTACCAAGAACAATACCTACAAAAATTCAGAACAAGGAAAGCAAAATAAATAAAGACAAGAATAGCCATAGTTGAAGAGAAACTAACTAATGCCCAGTAGATCACCAACTCCAACCACCAACAAACCTCACAGAACCAACCTAAAGCCAATAGAATGAAAACTCCAAACACTACACCCAAAAATAGAACCCCAAAAAACCACAAAACAACCCAGACCCAGAAGAACAAAGCCACAGACTACACCATCCATCAGACCACCAAACCAACCCCACGGCAGCCACCGGAAACATCACAGGACAACCCAAAAGAAACATTCAGAAAACTCCAACAAAGAAACCACCCAGCCAGAACTCAAACTAGAGCTAACCAGACCCTCAAAAAGACCACAAAACCAACCCCAAGGCAGCAACTAGAAACAACACAAGCCAAGCAGAAGAAATAACTAAATAACCATAAAATGGATACCACCGAGCCAAAACACATGCTGAAGCAAAACAAATCTCCTAAACACCAGAAAGAAGGGGAACTATCTAAGAATTCAGAAGAAGAAAAGCATCTACTACTAGCCACCAAAACACCCAAATTATCCAATCGAGCAACCAAAAACCAAACGAACAACTCAATAACCTGGAAGATAAAACAAACCACAACAACTAAACCCCAAGGGAAACACCAACCCAACACAACCATATACTACCCAAAATCACAACCAGGAAAACCTGGCCAACCACCAAAACCAACCAAATAGAAATAGGATTAGTACTCCAAACATAAAAAAAGAAAGGAAAAGGAAAAGAAAAGGGAAAGGAAATTGGCAAGATTAGCCATTCTTACAAATATAAGGAAAGCCAACTTTGACAAGTCTAATCATCCCTTTGATGTGATGCATCTCATTAATGGTGTGAAAAATAATAGGCTCAGAAATGGTGGAACCTTTCATTGCAAGCTAGTCAGCCAAATAGTTCCCTCCCCTCCCATCCAAATATGAGTGATTTAAAAACAAACTAATTCAAAGAACCATAATTTTTCAAAATAAGTAAAATAACTCAACATTGTTATAGGTATTGGATGAAATATAATTCACTAATAATTTTGAATCGAATTATATCCAAACATTATTAATATGATAATCCAAAAAAATCATTAAACCTTGATGAAGAGCCACCATCTCCACCATAATGATATTACACTTACTGATGTTGGAAGGAAGCCCAATGATAAAATTACCTCTGTAATCACGGATAACACCACCACAACTCGAGCCCATATTGGACACTGATCCATCAAAAATAAATTTAAATTGGTTCACCACAAGTTTATTCCAACAAAAGGAAAAGGTAAGCCCATTGAAGGCAGCTATATTGGACAAATTAAAAAATAATGAAATAGCAGCATTGCCCCTACAAAGCTTAGACTTCAACACATTAGCATTAACCAATTGAAGGGTCTTATGCTTAGGAAGATGTATGATTCTCCCAACATTCATTTTAATACCATTGTTCTTACAATTATTCCTTTCTTGCCAAAAGAGCCAAAGAACCAACATTGGGATTAGAGTGAAGATATGGCATTTAGTTCTTTTATAGAACCAATCTTGAAGACATTCATAGCAATTACTATAATTGGCACGAAAATTAACCTACAAAGCATTCTCAAGGGTCCACCAAACTAATGAAGCAATGGTCAAGCCATTTAAGAATACATACTCAATAGATTCCACCTAAAAACAACATTGACATTAGAAGTGATATAATGCCTTTAGTTTTTAAGTTCTCATCCACATGACTTAAACCTTTAATAAGTCTCCAAATTGAAACAAAAATATTAGGAGGGGTAGAAGAATTTCAAATTTTACCAAATTTCACATTAACCTTCTTTTGGGCCTAAATGGGTCCCACACACCCTTAAGATTAAACTTCCCATTAGCAGAAAAACAACGAATAGAAATATTAGGAATGAGAAGATTAGTAGGAATACTACAAATAATATTAAAAAAAAATAGGAATAAGCTCAACAAGCATATCCCTACACCATCTGCCCTCAATCAAAAAAGAAGAGACTTTAATGTTAGAGATAGAATGAGTGTTTAAGAAAGAGTCAATAGAACCCACACCCATCTAATTATCTTTCCAAAAGAAGGAAGAGCCACTAATAATACCCCACACGAGAGTTAGCTCATTAATTTATTTAATTTACACAATCTGGACCAAATCAGAGATTGACCCTGTTTATAAAAAGCAATGAGAAGGGTGAGAATTCTTACAGTACTTCAGATTCATAAAATTAACCCATAGAGATTTATTGATCCTTAAATTCCACCAAATCTTAATGGAGAAGCTTTTCACCATATCTTGATTAGGCTTACACCTAAACCACCCTCATTACAAGGGCCACAAGAGGAGTTCCAAGTACTCCGGTGAATTTTTTTATTGACCTGAGAAGAACCTTAAGAAATTTATAAATGAATTTCTTAATTCTAAAGCAAACCTCAAAAGTAGGATTTAAAGTTTGAAGCAAATAGATAAGAATGGAATAAAGCACACTTTTGATCAATATTAATTTATCTCTCATAGATAAGAACTTAAATCTCCTAGCCGCTAGTTTATTCTTAATGCTGGAAAGCATTTTATTAAATAAAAAGGACTTCTTGTGACCTTCGTGAATGGGGGTACCAAGATAATAAATTAGAAGAGATCGGTTAGAGAAACCAATAATAATCTTAATAGAATTAAAAGACCACTAATTCATATTTTTACCCCAAACAAAAGTACATTTTATCAAATTGAATTGCAAACCACTTTCACTTGCAAACTTCATCAGAAAATAGTGAATAATATTAACATTGTTAATGGTGTCATTACAAAAAAATAATAATAACATCAACAAAGAAAAGATGAGAAATTTTCATACCACCAGAAGTAATGTAAGAAATATTTTTGTAGCACATGAAAAGATGATTTAGCCCTTTAGAGAGATATTGAGCAACCATAATGTAGAGAGCCAAGGCAAGAGGCACCTTGCCTAACCCCTTGGAAAGCTTTAAAAAAACAATTAGTTCTACCATTAATAATAACAAAAAACCAAACATTCTTGACTATGCCATTAATATAATAAATACTCTTATTATTAAAACCAAATAAATTCAAAACTTTGGATAAAAAAACCCACTTGTTGTTATCGTAAGCCTTCAAAATGTCAAGCTTTAAAATTAATTTTTGATCATTCACATCATGATTAATGTCATGAATAAACTTCTGAGCAAGTAAGACATTGTCAGTAATGCATTTGTCTTTAACAAAGCCTGTTTGATGTAAAAATAAATTTAGGTAAAATAGAGGCTAATCTAGAGGCAAGGATTTTAGAAATAATTTTATTGAATGAGGTACAAAGACTAATAGCTCTAAAATCAGACTAGTTTTCAGGGTTCTGGCATTTAGGAATGAGGATGATGGAGGTACTAGAAAACAATTTAGGCATGAAGACCCACTGAAAAAGGAAATGATATCATTGTAAAAATCCCTTTTTATAATATGCCAACATTTTTTGATAAAAATAAGAAGTAAACCCATCAAAGCAAATAATAGAATCCTTATTCAAATCCATAACTACCTTATAAATCTCTTCTTTAGAAGGAATAATATTAAAGTTAAAATTATCTTCTTCAAAAATAATATTAGGAATAAAATGAGGGTTGGAATTATCATTCACCATTTTCTCAGACCCAAGTAAATCTTTAAAATACAAAAAAATATAGTTATAAATCACCTCTTGATCCTCAGTCCAAATGCTAGATTCTAATTTGATTTTTAATAAAGGATTTAACCTTCTTAGAAGAACCTAATGCTTGAAAATACTTAGTGTTCCTATCACCATCTCAAAGGTACATGAAGCTATCGCTTTGTCTCCAAAACTCCTCCTCTTTGAGTTGAAGATTAATGAGATTATTTTTGGAATGAGTGAGATTGCTTATGTTAGCTTTGCAATTATTTTTGATAAGAGTTTCTTCCAAGTTGATCACCTCATTTTCAGCTTGATGATGTTGTCAAAGATGTTACCAAAAATATTCTTATTCCACCATCTCAACTTTTTTTAAGCATCTTAATTTTTAGAGAAAAGTAAAATACTTCATTAGATCCATTATAATAAGGTATGGGGGCCTCCCAATTAGCTTGAACAATCTCAAAGAAATTTAAAGAAAGTAACCACATGTTTTGGAATCTGAAGGGGGAGAAGCCGTTTATCAGATTCTGCATAATATTCAAAAGCAAAGGGTGCATGGTTTGAAGAGGTTGCTCAACTTTAGAATAAGGAAAAGTGGATAGCCATTCATTGTTAAACAAAATCCTATCAAGTCTTTCCCAAATTCTAAAGTTAGCCCAAGTTAACTTGGAACCAATAAAACCAATATCATGTAAGATACATTCTAGAATCATATTATTAAAATCATCAATAGTATTAATGTTTGGAGGAGAACCATCTAATCTTTCTTCCACATTAGAAACAATATTGAAATCCCCTCCCACCAACCAAAGACCATTACAGCACTGAGCCAAATCCACTAAACAATGCCATAAATGAAACCTACCAGTTCTAGTAGTACTAGCATAAATAAAAGACCCCATCATATTAAAGTTCAAAATTGAAATAAAGCAATGAACCACTTGGTCATAATCAAAAATAGTAGAGAGATTAATAGTATTACTCTAAAAGATCCAGATTTACCATTAGCATTAGAGAAAGAGTTATCAAAGCTAAGTTGTCTTTGATAATTAGAAAGCTTAAATACATTAAACATAGGTTCTAAAATAATAAGAACAGAGATTTTATGTAACCTACAAAGATTACAGATATGAGAAGATGAGTTTTTGTTATTGACACCTCTAATATTCTAACTAATGCAATTAAACATAAAAATCAGATTTGGAAGTAGCTCTAGCTCTAGTGATTCTGGAATGAGGGGTAGAGTCAACAACCTTTTTCTTTATATTTTTAATTTTATATTCGATAACTTTAAAATCATTCAACTTTTGATGCATATCTTTAATTTTAAATTTTGAGGAAGAAGAAAAGTTCACACCATTATCATATTAAATTTCCCTTCATGCCAATAATAATCATACTATTCATCATGACTTTCCAATTCACAAGAATAACAAGAACATTCGGTGAAACATGCTCATGTTCTTTGGGAGGTGGGTTAATAAAATTAGTTTTTCCCTTAGCATTTTTATCTAAATTCACTTCATGAGAATTAGTAATGTTAGTAGATGTAACATTTTCATTATTCTCCAATATATCCATGTTAAGCTTAACCAGCTCAGTAACTTCATTTTTAATAGAATTAATCAGTTGTAGTCCTCAAAGGGCCCAACAATGTCAACTAACAAATTAATCCCATCTGGATTAACTATATTAACATCAACATTGTTAGGCACCTTCTCTTGAAAAGGAGGAGAAATAAAATCCACTTGTTAACAATTCGGAACCTTACCACCAACTTGGTCCCCATTGTATTCTTGATTTCTTCTTTACCTTTATCAATTTTAGGTTTCCTCAAATGAGGATGTAAATAATAACAACCAGCTTTATCATGCCTGATCCATTTAAAATGCACATAGAATATAGGAAATTCATCCATAATAACCTTTTACATATAACCATATTTTTCAGGACTAAGCCAAATAATATTAGGATATTTTTTGGTTATATCTATCTTTAGTAAGATGCGAGTTATAGATGGTCTACAACCAGAGGCATTGACATTATTAATTTGCATTGGCCGACTAAAGAGGGAGCCCAACCCAAATAAAATGCAATGAGAGATTAAATAGGGTCTCAAATCAGGGAATGATATCCAAATGAGAATCATAGGGGATTCTTCTACTTTGCCAAATAAGGAGGCCATTTTATTTATTTCATTAAAAAATTGCTAACTTTGTACGATCCATGAGCAAAAATCCTATTATTGTCCAAATCATTAGAAAGTTTGATCAGCACTTGTTTAGGGTTTAATAAGGTAACCAAAAATCCACTCAAAAGTTTTATGTTAAATAAAATCTTATGAGTAGCATCGAGGGAAGGATGACGAGTTACAAATTTACCCACTAGAGAAAATTCAAAAGGAACAGCTAAAGCTTGAATATCTTCTTCAAAAATCCATAAAGACGGAAGACCATGATGCGTAGACAATTTTAAATCCAAGAAGAAGGAAGCATTATATGAACTAGCTAAAACATCTTTAAATGATTTTGATTGAGGTTTACCCCCTTAAAATCCAAGATCAGAGCAGAAAAGGGAGTTAGTCGCGATGATCGACAAGGTACTGCCCCCCCAGTTTAAACAAAAATAGAACCAGCCACAAAGAATGAAATTAAATTACCAGAAAATGAAAAAGGAAAAGGTTAGAGAACTTTCTTGCATAGCACGATGGGCTATTGGATGAAAAATAGATTATATTGCAAGCACACTAACCCTTTGTAAAGCACTAAACTTCAATCCCAAGAGGAGCAAAGCCTTATGATTGGGTGAGATCCTAACGAAAGAAAACCCTAGCAGAGCTTGAGCTAAAGCTAGGGCATGATTAGGTAAGGGGGGGGAGAGAGAGAGAGAGATTACTATCAATTTAAAAGAACAAAACTAGCTTCTAATTACCTTGGACATAAAGTATGTTTTTTTTATAATTTTTATTTTTATTTTATGTGGCTGGGGATATTTTGTGATAGTTTTGTTCAAGTGTTTCTTTATTTTTCTTTTATTTCAATCTTGTAGGTCTTTTGAACCCCTCTTTTATATTTTCATCTTAGTAATGAAAATATATGCATTTGCCTTCAGAAAAAAATATAAAAAATGTTAGAAACTTTACACATGTTTTTATCTTATCACATCCTCTTTGTCTAGTGAAGGCCAAAGAAGTTCACCACAAATAAGTTTTCTCTTCAAACTGGGAAACTAAAGACTAAGAAATCAACCCCTTATTGCATGACAATTAATATGTTATCACGACTCTTCAAATGAGGAGACGAAAGACTAAGTATTCAACCCCTTATTGCATGAAAAATATTACATTATCTGGACTCTCTACGAATCATTCCTCACTACTAACTATGATTAGCAACAAACCACCATGAAGAATAAGATTAAGACTTCAATTGCCTAAACATGGCATGTTACAAGTATTTTAGATTTTATAAATTAAATTAGTCTAAAATGAACTACTTAGATTCATTTGATATTTGCTTATAGTAAGTGAAAGGTAGTGGAAATGTAGAAGGGAATTGAAAAGCATCCCAAGATATTATTAGTCTAAGCTAAAGATGACTTAAACTATGACTAATGAAAAAATGCTTCTAAGTTAGTTATGCACTAAAAAAATAATTACATTATACTATGTTCTATATTGTGTCACTTTCATATTTAGATGCAAAATGGTCTTATTAACCAAAAAGAAAGACAAATTAAGTAAACTTTATGCAACAGATAATATGGTTGTTTTTGTTTCTTAATCATTATTAAAAAATGTTATCAATTATTTAATAAAGAATAATGATTGTTATCAAATTTATTCACATGTATTTTCACTCATAAAAGTATAGATGAAGAAGATATACTAGTCAACATAATTGACATCTAACTCCACCTCTTATGCTTCAATACACATTTATATTGCCTCAGCCCTAGCCACCTCATGATAATGCCCTAAAACAAAACTATTGTTTGAAGTAACTAGTTTTTATTGCCTATTTGGGTATTAGCATATTTATGTGCCTACTTCCACCCTATTTCTTTTGCCTATAATAAAATCTCTTTTTGGAATAGTTTTTTATTGTCAAACTTCATAAAATTCCAAGATATTTGCTCCTCACACTCCTCAATCCATCAGATTTCATAACCCCACTTTTCTTTTATAATATTTCAACTTGAGAATTCCGTCCCTTGTTACTCGTGGGAATCCATTAAACTCTATTCTATATTATGGCATCATTACCTTGTTATGTCCCTAACATGTGTTATTTTATCTTATAGTTTTGCCCAATTTGAGACCCTAGGTGGTTACCTTTTCTATGTCCATAATTTCTCTAATCAGTGTCAAATTGGGAAAAAAGTATTTTAGTGTTGTTATGGGTTGTGAGTCTCACTAGACATTTGCAAGAGGATGTACCTTGGTGTATGCTTTTTGCTGATGATATTCTTCTTGTTGATAAGACTAGAGAGGGAGTTGAAGGTAAACTAGAATTGTGGAGGTCAACCTTAGAGTCTAAAGGTTTTCGCTTGAGTAGATCTAAAACGGAATATATGGAGTGTAATTTTAGTAATAATAGACCTAGTGAGGGCATTGTGACTTTGGCCGATCAAGTCATTAATAAGAGTACACGTTTTAGATATCTTGGATCTATTGTTCAGAGTGATGGTGATATAGATGGGGATATTATCAGCAGAATCCAAGTTGGATGGTTGAAGTGGAGGAATGCATCGGGCTTATTGTGTGATAGAAAAGTACCCCTCAAACTTAAGGGAAAATTCTATAAGATGGTGGTGAGACCTGCAATGCTTTATGGTGCTGAATGTTGGCCATTAAAAGAGAAGCATAATTCTAAGTTAAGTGTTGCAGAGATGAGGATGCTCAGGTGGATGAGTGGCTTTACCCTTAGAGATAGGATACGAAATGAGCATATTCGTGAAAAGGTTGGAGTAGCTCCAGTGGAAGATAAGATTAGAGAGAGTCGCCTTAGATGGTTTGGTCACGTAAAACGGCGGCCTCCTGATGACCCGGTTAGGAAAGTAGAGGTCTTAGATTTGACTTATGTTAAGAAAGGTAGAGGTAGACCTAAAAAGACTTGGTTAGAAAATATTAGAAATGATCTTTCTTTATTAGATTTAAACGAGAATTTGACTTTTAATAGGATACAATGGAGAAAAAGGATTCATGTAGCTGACCCCACGTAGTGGGATAAAGGCTTGATGTTGTTGTTGTTGTTGTTGTATGGGTTGTGATAAACCACCTTCTTTTTCTCCTTAAGGTAATAAGTCTCCTTCCTAAACTCATTTCCAAAATAACATTCAACCTTTGCCATTATCTTCATTTTAGGGTAAGCCTATATTTATTATTTTTGTTATTTTGAAGATTAATATAGTGACACCTTTTCATCTTTCCATCATTATAAAATTCTTCTATAATAGAACACAATAATAAATTTTGAATCCTATAAAAGACTTTTTTTGTTATGTGATGGTTTCAATATCATTACTATACCAAAAGAATATTTTGATGAAATTTATAGGTTGGAATAATCCACCATTGTGTTTGTGCATAACAGAATGATGATTAAGTGCCAATTCATGAGAATTAGTAAGTGATATAATGATTTTTATCTATATAATGATTATGCACTTGCTATTTTAAGATTTAATTATTGTATTTAAGAATTCACAAATTTAACTGAGCTGCCACATTTTCTCTAGCTTCCTCTTACAAATATAGGATTTTCTCAATCTCCTTTCCTCTTTCATGAAAGGGGGAAGATTCAATTGAGTAGATAGTCAACTATAATGATGGGCCCAATAAATAATGTAGATAAAGGATGATCACCATAATGTTGGCAGTTATAAATGGTGTTAAAGACACTAAAATGATATATTTTGTGTGACAAGCTTTCTCAACTACTAGAGTACACATGAGATATGTGACCATATTAAATGATTGAATAAAAAATAGTTAAAAAGTTAAGGAGGATAATACTAGCTTAAGATAGATTTTAAGAAGATAACAATCTTCTTGAGGTGATTCACTAATATGGCAACATAGTTATAAGGATAGTAGCATCCAAGCACCTATAAATTTACAAATAGAGGATGTAGGTACTAAATCCTCAAGTTTGAATCATATCCATATGACTAAATCATTTGTTTGCTATTATGTGTATGTCATCATACACTACAGGAAAATTGCCAATTACTGACGACTTTTTCTGGCAGTTAATATAAATTTTCTGGAGGTTTTGAAAACTACCGATGGTTTTCCGGTAGTTTGTTAACCACCGGTATAAACAGCATAGGAAATAAATTATGGCGGTCCATTTTTGGCAGCTAATGGTTCCGGCGGCTTTCCGGAGGCCATGAATGCCAATAAATTTTGGCGATTATAGCGCCGACGACCGCCGGTTAATTGTTGATGGCGTACCGGCCACCATAAACACTGATAAATTCTAGCAGTCATAGCACCGGTAGACTGTCGGCTGACTGGGGGTCGACCGTCGGTCATTAACGGCGGCTAGATTATTATACTAGCGGTTAAAATAAATCATCTAGTATCGATGTTTCTGGTGGCCAAACCGCCGATTAGCCGCCAAAAACTTATAGCATTTTCAAAAAAAAATGACATTCCCCTCTATTTACAGCAATTTTTATAATACCTGCATAGAATTCAAAACATATATAACACAAACTTTAAGGGCAACACATCGTTATAATCAACCCACATAAATGGAGTCCAAAATCAACCTAACATTTAATAGCAAAACACAATCAACAAATCATATTTGCACAATCCAAAATCCATAATAAGCAGAAGCAAATGTTTAAACAAAAGAAAAATGCATATGTTCTACAATAAACATAACATATGAAATTCATAGTAAGATGTTCAAAATACACTAAAAATTTCATCAAAAAAATAACAGCACTAATCATACTTAATAAACAATACGCTCCTCTTTTCCCTAAGCGCCGCCTTGGGCGATTTTAGGGTTTTCTTGCTCTTTCCTTCGATCGGTGGCCTACTTCTACTAGTGTTCGGTTGTTTTTCAGATTGCTCGTTTTGATTCTCAAGAGTGAGTCTTGCCCTACTTGGGCTCTGTGGAATGGCGGGGGCCTCATCCTCTACGCCTTAGGGGAATGTCTCCTCTCATGTACAAGAATCAAAATAGGTCTCTTCAACTTGGATTCGGGTGGTCCTTCTCCACCTCAGTCACGATCATTCAAGGATGTGCTCTCTGGATCTGCGAATGGTGATACCCTACCTTCTTTAACGCATTCAACTTTTAATGGTGTTCCGACTGTTTTACTTTCTGATGAAGAAGTGATTAAACTTGCTACTCCATTTCAATATACGCTAGTTGGTAAATTTGGGATTCGTAGACCCAATCTGGATTCAATTCATGTATTCTTTGATGGCTTAAAATTGTCCGATTTTTACTCTGTAGGGTTGTTGGATTCTAAGCACGTTGCTATTCAGCTCTCTAACGACTTAGATTATAGTCATATTTTTGCTCGTAGATCTTACTCCATTTTGAACTGCCAAATATGTATTTTGAAATGGACCCCGTTCTTTGATGTTAGGGAAGAATCCCCTATCGTGCCCATCTGGATTTCTTTTCCTAATATGAGGTTACATTTTTTTAATGCTAAAATTTTACATGCTCTCGGATTTATCTTCGGTCGCCCCTTACAAACGGATCAGGCTACTACGTCTAGAACCCGTCCGTCTGTGGCTAGGGTTTTAGTCGAAGTTGATATCATGAAGAAGCATGCTAAGGAAGTATGGGTGGGTTCTAAAGCTTTTGGTTACTTACAAAAAGTTGAATTTGAAAAAGTCCCTGATTTTTGTAATCATTGTAAGACCCATGGACATGCAATTTCTGTATGTTTTAAGCTTCATCAAAATCTAAAAAAAAAAATGCGAATCATGCTGTTGAAATTGTGGCCCCTAGTGCTTTAGATGAGAATGTTGTTGGAATTATGGCTCGTAATGCTTTAGATGAGGTTATTACTCATCGATCTCCTTTGGTGCAGGCTGTGGACAGTAACAATAAGGAAGGGGTTAGAAATGATGATGTTTTTGATTTGGAGAAATTGGATATTTCTGAGATTGTTGCTGTTTTGTCCCCTGAAAAAGTTTTACTTACTGAAAAGACTCTTGAGGATAATGTTATGCCTCTTAAGAAAGGTGATAAGTTTCCTAAATTGTTTGTTTCTATTGATTCTATGTTGAAAAACAATGAAATCCCTCAACTTTTGATTAATGAGAACAGGGATGTGAATGAAATTGTTTTGGAGGAAGGTGAAAAAGGAGAAATTCTTCCTAATAACATTTCTGGATCTATCTCTACTGTTCATGTTAATAATCAAGAGAATGAGGATCCTATGTCTTCTTTTGATCTCTTTGATAGTGAATCTAAAACTATTGAGGAGGAAGGAACCTTTAAGGTGGTTAAGAAGAAAAAGAAAAATGGTAAAGCCCCTTTACCCGATACACCCCGTTCTACGAGGGCTCAAACTGTTGCTAAAAGTACCAATGATTAAAGCCCTTATTTGGAATGTGAGGGGTATTGGGGGGAGTGAGTCTAGAACTAGAGTTAGAAATCTTTATCGTGTGCATAATATTCAGTTGTTGGTTTTGCTTGAACCCTTTATTTCTTCTGATAAAATTGCTTTTACTACTTCTCGTTTGGGTTTTGATATGATGTTTGCCAATTGTTCTAACAAAATTTGGATTATGTGGAAGAGTCATTTTAATATCAACATTATTTTTGATTTTGCCCAAGTTGTTCATATGCAAATCTCTTACTTTAATGTCAAGTTCAATGCGTCTTTTGTTTATGCTGCTTGTACTAGATTGGGTAGGCTTCCTCTTTGGGAACTTTTATCTGATTTTGCTATAAATTCTAATGGCCCTTGGTGTGTGGGTGGTGATTTTAATATTATTTCTAATGCTAATGAAAGAGTAGGAGGAAACCCTCCAAATAATGGTGCTATGGAAGATTTCAATTTTATGATATCTGATTGTAATTTACATGACATTGGTTTTACTGGTGGTGCTTTCACTTGGAATAGAACTAATATATGGCAAAGACTTGATAAGATGCTTTTTAATAATGAATGGATCAGGGATTTCCCTATGACTCATGTTCAGCACTTAAGTAGAACCTTTTCTGATCATGCCCCTTTACTTATTAATATGTCTATTACTACCTCTAATTATCCTTCTACTTTTAGATTTCAAAACATGTGGTTAACCCACAAGGAGTTTATGAATGTGGTTAGTAATAATTGGCATGCCATCATATCTCCTGACAATAGTATCAAAGGTATGTGTCGTCTCTGGCTAAGCTTAGTAGATTAAAACAGGTCCTTAATTGGTGGAATAAAAATGTGTTTAAGAACCTCTTTTCTAACATTAAGGAAGCTGAAAATAAAGTGTTAGATTTAGAAAAGATGTTTTTGGATAATCCCAATAGTGATAATCTGTCTATTCTTGATAAAGCTAAAAATTCTCTTTTCCAATTACAAAATTAGGAGGAAATTTATTGGAAATAGAAGGCTTCTTCTAAATTAATTTTGGAAGGGAATAGAAATACTAAGTTCTTTCATACTCTTGCTAACAAGAATAAAATGAGAAGTCATATCCATAAAATTGTTAACAATAATGGGTGTGTCTATGATACGGAAGATATGATTATTAACTCTGGGGTGGATCATTTTAGAGGAGTTTTTAATAAAGATAGCTCAATTGGTCCTATTATTAATCCCTATGTGATCCCTCGTGTTCTTGGTGAGGAAGACAATATTTTTCTCACTCAAATCCCTTCGGAGGATGAGATTTTGATGAATGTTAAGAACATGCATGGTGACTCTATTGCTGGTCCAGATGGTTTCACGACGAAATGTTTTATTAATGCTTGGGATATTATTAAGGTTGATGTGGTGGAGGCTGTCCATGATTTCTTTAAGGGAAATTCTTATCCTAAGTTTTTCTCTTTTACTAATATTGTGTTAATTCCTAAGAAAGATTCTATCACTAACTAGAATGATTTTAGACCTATTAGTCTTTGTACTTTTCTTAATAAACTTGTCTCTAAAATCATTGCCTCTAGATTGATGAAAATTTTACCTAGAATCATTTCTATCAATCAAACTGGTTTTGTTAAAGGTAGGAGCATTTTTGATAATATTCTGCTTGCCCAAGAGGTGGTGCATGATATTAATGCTAAAGTTTCTGGTGGTAATATCATATTTAAATTGGATATCACTAAAGCCTATGACAATTTGAATTGGAAATTTCTTTACAATGTTATGTCTCTTTTTGGTTTCAGTCAATCTTTTATTCTGCTTATTAAAAATAGTATTAAGAACTGCTTTTTTTCTGTGATGATTAATGGTAGAAAGCATGGCTTTTTTAACTCTTCTCATGGTCTTAGACAAGGGGATCCGCTTTCTCCTTCTCGTTTTATTATAGCGGTAGAATATCTTTCTAGAGGCCTTGAAGAGCTTTATGCCAGGTACCCTTCTCTTTCTTTTTGCATCGTTGGTGGTTTTCCTATTACTCATCTTAGTTTTGCCGATGATTTTATAATTTTCTCAAATGCTTCCATTAGAAATGTTAAAAAATTAATGCATTTCCTGGATCAGTTCCAGGATATTAGTGGTTTGTCCATTAATAAGGATAAGAGTAGTTTCTTATCTGGTAAGTCGGTGAATCGCAATAGAATTGATTTTATGAAAAGAATTTGTGGTTTTAATTCTACTTTGCTTCCTATAAAATATCTAGGTACTCCTCTTTTTAAGGGAGAAAAAGAATACACTTGTTTGAAAATATCTTTACTATGTTCCAAAAAAAACTTTTAAATTGGTCTTCTAAATTTCTTTCGTTTGGTGGTAGGTTGGTCCTCATCAAAAGTGTTCTTAATTCTATTCCTATTTACATATTACATACTTTGCAACCTACTTCCACTATTTGTTTGAGATTGGAGCGTATGGTTAATAAATTCTTTTAGGGATCTAATTACAATCACTCTACTATTAAGTGGGCTTCCTGGAATAAAGGGTGTGGGATTTATAATGGAGGGGGCTAAGGTTGCAAGAGTATTATGGAAACTTCTCATGCTTTTTCTCATAAATTATGGTTTTGTTTTCGTGCTATAATAGCTTATGGGCTCAGTTTATGAATGTTAAGTATTGCAAAGATCTTCATCCTCTGATCTGTAATGCTAAATTTTCTGACTCTTTCGTTTGGAAAAGACTTTGCAAGATTAAGTGGGAAGCTGAGCAATTTATTCAATGGGGCCTGGGGGATGGTAATGAATTTTTCTGGCAAGATAATTGGTTGGGTTTTTTTTCTATTGATAATTATCTGAATACCCATACTATTGTTAATTGCAAAGTTTATAATTATATTCATAATGGTCAGTGGAATGTTAGTAAATTATTTGAGGTTATCCCTCATGATTTGATTGATATTATTTTGAATATTCCTTTACAACTTGATTGCAAGGATAAAATTCTTTTTACGCTATCTTCTTCTGGTATATTTAATCTGAAGAATATTTGGAATGCTACTAGAATAAAAAGGGAGGTTTCTCAAAATTTTACATCTATTTGGCATAACAATATTCCTTTATCCTACTCTATTTTGGCTTGGAGATGTCTTAAGGGGTATCTCCCGGTTGATGATTTACTTAGGAGAAAAGGTTTCTATTTTCCTTCTAAATGCCAATGTTGCTTTAATATTGAGGATATTAATCATGTTTTCATGAATAGCATTATTGCTCAGAAAGTTTGGTGCCATTTTCTTAATTTGACTGAAAAAGGTTTTGTCAATTTCAATGGTAATGTTACTTCCATGCTCAAGCATTGGTTTACTACCACTAAAGGCCATATTTACAATTTACTGCCTATTCTCATTATGTGGTTTATTTGGAAGGCTAGGAATGATTCTAAGCATAATGAGATTAGGATGGATGCTAATCAAATTATTTTCAATATTAGGAATAAAATTTTGCAATTTTAGTCATCCAATCTTATATCTGTTAAGAATTTCAAGCATGCGAGCTAATTAGCTATTGGGCTTGGTATTTCTCTGGTGGAGGAATCTGTGGAGAAATGGGATCGTATTGTGAGATGGTTTAGACCTTCTCAGCCTTATATTAAGCTCAATTCTGATGGTTCTGTTGGTTCTACTGCTGCGGGTATGGGAGGTATAATCCGTAATTTTAATGGCGATGTCATTTTTGCTTATGCTGCTCCTCTTAATTATTGCTCTGTCATTATTGTTGAGCTGATGGGCTTAAAATATGGGTTAAATATTTGTATTAGAATGGATTTTCAGCATGTGGCTATAGAAGTTGATGCTAAACTGTTAATTCATATTGTGCTGAATGAGAATACTGGAAACCCTTCTGATTTTTATACCATAAGGTCCATTAAGCACTCTCTTGCTAATATAAACCACTCTATTTCTCATATTTTATGTGAGGGTAATGCTTGCGCTGATTGGTTAGCCAAATTGGGTTGCTATAACAATGTTTTACAAGAATTTCATGCCTCTAATCTGCCAATGCTTCTTAAAGGTTTGGTTAAGTTGGATAAATGTGGGTTCCCTTATATCAGAAACACGTGATCCTTTCCCTCTTTCCCTCTGCTTCTGGATGTTGGTTCTGCTTCCTGTTAGTCTGGTTGGTTGGTTTGGGTGTGTGATCTTTGGTGATGTTATTTTGGCTGCTGTTGTTTCGATCGATTTTTGGATCCTTTCATTTTCTGTTTCCTGTTGGATTACTGCTCTTCTGGGGTGTTGTTGGTATTTTCGGTCTGTTCGTATCTCCTCTCGGGTTGTTTATTTCTACAACTTGTGGGGTGGTCTTTCTAGTGTTGGAGGTGATGGTTGGTATTATCTTCATTACTGGTGGGTTGGCTTTTGATTATGCTGGTTTATTGTTTCTGGGAGCTCTGTTTTGGGTTGTGTATTTAGTGGTTATGTTGTCAATCTGGTTATGCTTATGTTGGGTTTTCTTCCTCCTTTAGTACTTCTGGGATGTTGTTTCTGGTGGATTATTTTGTTTGGTTGTTCTGCTGCATTTCTGGCAGGTTGGCTGTTGGTTATCCTGTGGGCTATATGGTTGTTCTGCTGCATTACTGGGTGTTATGGTGGCTTGCTTTTCTAGTAATTCTGTCTCGAGTTTTTAGTTGGGTGGTTTCCACTGACTATCTAGATATGATTTTGATACTGCTGGTTTAAATGGTGTTGGTGGGGATGGCTGGGTTTATATTCTTACTTATCTGTGCTGTATGGTGTTTATTATTAGTCTTTGGGGTGGCTCGGTTTTTCCCTCTACCCCCTTGGGTGTTGTCGTATACTAACCCTGTGGGGTTGACTCCTATAATGTTATGGGTTTTGATTACTTTATGCCAAAAGGAGGTTTGAATTTTAACTTGTGTTCTATCTGTTTCCTTATTTATTCCTATTTAACCTGGTTGCCTTGGAGTAATTTTTATGTGCAGATGATCCTGGATCTTTCTGGGCTTTTCAAATTTTGCAGAAAGTTCGTGGAGTCTACTTCTAGCGGTAACTGGATTCAGGTTAACTTATTTTGCAGGGAGTTTGTGCTGATTATTTTCATTTGGATCTCCCTTTTTTGGTTGCTGTCGTCTTGCAGCCCTAGAATGTTATTAGGTTTATCTAGTACTCTTAGTATTTGGAACCACTAGCTCGTAGGTTTTATTTTGATTTATTTTGTAGCTCTTTCGAGCATTAGTGAGCTGGAGGTTCCTTTTAAGGACCTTGTAACCTTTTATTTTATATTAACACGAAGGCCCTACTGAGGGTTTCCCTTAAAAAAAAAAAATAACAGCAGTAATCATCCTCCATATCCTCGCTGCCTTGTGATCCATGTGTCGGCTCTTGCTCTTTCTTTTTCTAATTTTCATCTCTATAGGATTGCATCTCCGCTTGCATCTCATTTTGAATTTTTCTCATCTCTTCTATCTCTCTCATCAGGGTAGCAACTCTTTGGTTAACAGTTTCTTCAGCTCCACTAACATCATAAAATGCTAATGTAGATAAACTGTCCTCATAAGCATATCCCTGTGAACCTAAGCCATAAACCCTCCCACTCTGCCTTCCTCCAACAACTTCTAACCATGTATAATACTCAGAATACTAGGTCGATCCCAAAGATGATCCCTCACTAGTAAACTGATGACTTTCCCAAACTCGTATAAAATCATCCTGCGAGAATAAATCCATAAAATAAATCGATATTATATTTTATTTTATTACTCTAAAAATTATACTCACATGAGCTTTTATCACCTTCTCATCAACGCACTAATGGTCAGCTTGATGTTGGTGAGTCCTCATATGCAACTCCAGTGGTGTCGGCTCCTGGCCAAGAAACACTTTTTGGAAATAGAAGATATAGTTAAAATAATATAAATATATTTTTTAAACTAATTGAAAGCTTTTACCAATCGTTGTCTATATTCAGTATGAGGCACAGATCCACTAGTATGAAGAGATCTTCCTAAACCCCCACAATCAGATGCTCTATTTTGCTTATTCTGCTTTCTCAATTTGGTGAACTCAGGGCTCGCCCAAGCTCTGCTCAAATCTGCCTATACTCCCTCGCCAATGCATATTGGACACTCTCCAGACTTTCTAATATCCGTGAACATGTCCCTATAATGATCGATCCTCTCCTCTCAAAATTTGTTCTGATCATCGTGCCATGCTCAAGAAACCACCTAAAATATTTCTGTAAAATATAGGCATATAAACAATATTAATACAAATGAAATTAAATATTTTAATTCATGACAAATAAATATACCTAAAATTCTCTAAATAGCATATCCCTAATTTCCTTTGGGATCTTCTTCCATGATAAGGAGCATCATATATGCTCCGTATGATGTCCCGAATCTTGTGGGTAGGTGGCCGTGAGGGATTGAAGCTGCAGGTTAAATTTTTTGTCAATAATATATAATATTTCAAATTACAATAACTTTACAAAATAAACTGAACTGACGTATCTACCTCAGGCTCAATGTATACATGCTTATCTTTTTCAGCTATAGGATCCCCAGCACTAACTGCTGCTTATGTAGATGGTCCACCGTGTTCTGGTTGCATAGGATGTGGGTAATAATAGGGGTGGGGGTAAAGAGGGTAAGGGATGGTGGATGGAGCAGTTTGTGATGTTGGTGGGTGGTAATATGGATTGAATGGAGCTGCATGTGTCTGATCTGGAGAGGTAAATTGAGGATTCATTGACATAGGAGGGAAGTACCAAAGAAAAGGTGGTGGTACTCCAAGTATAGGTGGATCTGATTGTCCCTAACCCTGCTCAGTGGGGGACTGCTGTTGACTCCTAGGTGGTGGTGATGGTATCAGTGGCGAAATTGATCTCTGCCCCTCGCTTTCATCACCTTATCTAGGTCTGCTTGGTCCAATGCTCAAATGTTTCTTACAAAAAAACTTTGAAGTGAAGGATCTACAAGGAGGATCATCACTTGAAGCCATCTGCATTACAATAAGTAATTAGTAAATCATTGTAACATATAAAAAAGTTAAATTATAATAATTATTAAGATTTGTATAAGTAGAAATAAAAAAATAGAATTTAGATATATTAGTTATAACAAACATGAAGAATTATAAAATACACAATGATTAACATACAAACAAGATTTAATAAGAGACATTTAGCAAGATATGTTTACCAACTTGATTTCCAAAAAATACAATTCAATATGTACATTACAATAAATTTAGTCACTTAAATTATAAGAACTATTCAAAATCAGAAATATTTTTATTGCTCTCCAAGGTATCTTCATTTTCTTCCTCATTCTCTCTTGATGAGCTAGTTGAACTATTCACATCTTCTAACTGCATTTTAATATTATGTGCTATAGTTGACATCTCATCAATTTTAACAGACCTATAATTTGAAATCTCATCCTTTTAATGTGCAGTTTCTATGATGTATTATTGATCAATTATCCCCCATGCTTTTATTTTTATGATAGCTAGCCAATCTTGTTTATCTCTACGACCATTAGGATATTTGCTGAAATAAAATTGAATGGCTTGACTTGCTAACATAAATGGATCAAACTTCCCGTATCTTCTACTATGTTTTACGTCTACTAAACCATATGTAGGATGAACCCTTGTTCCTCTATTATGTACTGGATCATACCATTGACGGTTAAACAAACATACAAAGTTCTCATCTTTGCCTGGGTACTCCAGCTCAAGAACCTCATTCAGAATACCATAATAATCACACTCATCTTCATCATGAGTATTCCCTCTAACACATACTCCACAATTTTTAATTTTTCTTTCTTCACTTCATAACTTTAAATGAAATCTGAACCAATTCACTATATATATTGCCCAGGTGTTTACTTTTCATATTGGATCCCATGCTAGTGCTTGTAGACCTTTATCGAAATACTTGTTGCCAAGGTTATGTACCTAAGAAAATTTTTAAATGTTAGGGCTTTTAGTATTAAAAAAGATTAAATTCAATTAAAATTTTGAAATTTAAGGGCTCACATAAGATCTAAACTAAGCTGGGAATTCATTTGCATCAAGTTGCTCGACATCTGTAATATTTGTTTGAGGCAAATTGCTTATGAAATACTTTGTGATAAATCATCCAAATAAGACTTCAGTATTTAAAATAAATATTACTCCTTCTGCACATTATAGAAAAACTTACTCTAAGATTGGTTGGACTTTTTCACAGTTCAGTAGCACATATAAAGTCGCTATTTTGATTTCTTAATCGTTGAGGAATCTTTCAACACATTTGCTACTAGGCTTTCCATGTCTTCTAAAGACTGATAGTGCAGACTATGATTATTCTTCTACATCGAAGTCCATATTACAACCAATCTTTATTCTTGTACTCCTTACATGAGGCTTAAAGTAGTAGGAGCAGAAGTGAGTGATTTCTTGAGATAAATATGCTTCACATATCGATCCTTCTGGTCGTGCTTTATTCTTAACATATTTCTTCAACTTATTCAAATATCTGCTAAATGATTATAATTATTAGTTACCATTAAAAATATTTATGACAACATATTAAAAACACATTTCACCTCTTGAAAGGGTACATCCAACGATGTTATACAGGTCCACCAAATCTAGCTTCGTAAGGTAGATGGAGTGAAAGATGTTCCATAGAATCAAAGAATCCCATGGGAAATTTTTTTTCTAACTTGCATAGGATGATTGGTATGTTCTCCTCGCTCCTCTATAAAGTATTTTTGCTTAGTTTAGATGAATATAGGTCTTTGAAGAAAATGTTAAGTTCTGTCAACGGATTCGATATGTAATCTGGTAACATACATACTATGATCGGAAGGAGAACCTCCATAATTATGTGATAATCAAGAATTTTTAGTCCAAATAATCTCATAGATTTAAGGTCTACACATCGGCTTAAGTTTGATCCATAGTCATCAGGCATCTTTTAACCTTTAAACCACTATGTGGGCTCCAAAAATTTTGCCCTGGCCTCCTCCCGCTTTGTTTTTTCTTTCGGGGGAGTTTTAACGGAATAAGTTCCGGGGTAAATTTTGGAAGGCAGATGGGTTTGTAGATAAGACACTACCTATAGATTTTGCCCTCATTTTGCGAGGACTTTATGATCTGAGTTCTGATTTCCTATAGGCGCAAGCCCCTATAGTTAATTACCCCTCCCAATAACGAGAGAGAACTTTTGATTAAGGCTAGTCGTCAATCAGATAAGTAAAGATAAGTGAGTCTGGCATATAATAGCAGCATGGGTTGAAGGTTTGAAAACTTGAAGATTTGATATTTAAAATTAGAAATTTCACCATATCATATATTTATTTTATTGTTCGAGCCGTGTCGACTCCTATCTACCCTCATAGAAGGATCGGCTTGAACTTGGGTTTATTTATCAACCCGCTTAGCATCCCTAGACGTCACGTGTGTACCAATAACACGCTCGCTGGGGCCCATGCGGGTTTTTAATTGCATATCCCCCTTTTGTGTACCTATGTGTATAAAGATTATAGTGCATGTGCAAGGGATATTTATGATTTTTGTTGCTGCTTGGTTGTACGGTTGACCACCATTTAAATGCAGTGTTCCACTCAGAAGTTCGTACACGCCTTATGTCCGCTTGTAAGGATGTTGCGGATCCGGTGGCGTGGCGTCGTGCTATGGTCATTTGTTTCTTTCATAAAGGTAGACTGTCGTGCACTGCTGGTTGCTTTATGCAGATGGATTGTAGTGCACTAACGAATCTCCTGCTTTACTGGTAGATGTTGTCATCTGCTGCAGCTCCCTTATATCTTTCTTGTGGATGGCGTATTAGGTGTACAATAGGTATTCTACGGCAACTTGTAGGAGTTCATCTTTGTTATAGTTCTTTTAACATTTGCTTGTAGATGGTGTGTTTAGACCACCATGATTTACATTGATCTTTAATAGCACATTTGTCAAACATTGATCATGCATTATGCGTTGATATCCACTTGAATGTATCCAGATGTGTCGTATCGTTATTTTCACTACATTTCAGATCCTTGCGGTTACAAGGAATCAATGCTATTGATCGGTATCAAGTGGTTGTTGATTATGGGATGGCTTAGCATCTACTGCATATTGTCTATCGTCTCCTGTGATTGGGCTTTCGTATTAGTGAGAGCTCTTCCACGTCTGCTTGTAAATGCCTTACATATAAAAATCAGTCATATCTTCAATGTATCTCTTTACTTCCTTTGCATACATATCAGTATGCTCTTCTGAATCCATATTCATTGTATATTTGCTATCTTTACTTGAACTAGTTTAAAATATTTGTAGGGAACAAGGTGATATGTAATTAATGCACCATTCCCTTTGTTAATTACTATTGACAGTAATCTGATTCTACCTCGGGATGATTTCTCCCTTTTATTTATGGGTATGATGTTCCCTTTATGACTTTGCTGGTTGTAGACTTCTTGTTGCTACCTCCAAATGATCCCCTTCGATTTCATGCTTTCCATAAGTCAACTATGACACTCGTCAAAGGCTTCACGTGATGACTGGTAGGTGGGTTGTCATATCCTCCATCATCTTCTTGTTACTTTTGTCAATCCTTTGTTCTCAGAGGCGACTTGCAACAAGTGTGATGTGCTTGTGTTATTAGTATTCATTTGCAATCATAGCTTGTGAGATAATGATGCTAAGGATCACAAGCCCTCTATAATCTTTGGCAATAACTTATAGCTTGCAAAGAATTTATTTATGGATGATAATTTCACAATATATTTTGTGTCAATTATTTGGCTTTGTGTTCAACACAAGTTTCCCATTCACCATGTGTTTCTCACATCTCATTTATGAACGTGATACCCATCAAATTATCTTCAATCACTTAAAAGCATGATTGAGGTATATTGCTTGTACTCATGACATACCCCATTTTTAGTTGATCATTACTTAGATATGAGTTACACTTAATGTTATAAGTCAATCATCATGATCCGAAAGCCTCATGGCTTTGTGATCGAGCCACCTCTCCCATATTTTTTGTCTCTTACAAAAAAAGTATATTTGCAAATTCTTTATTTTGAAAGATGATTCAATGTGTATGATTAGTTTGATTTCTACATTTATTCGCATCCCAACTGAGATGATCGTTACAAGTTAATTGTTATCATTTCAAAAATTCTACACCAAAGTTTGTCACTAACTCATCCATGAGTTCCTTTCTTATTTACTTGCCTTTGATTGAGTCATTCTTATGATTCATGAGTCATTTTAAATGTTAAGTTTTAATCAAAGTTGGAGTTCAATGTCATTTGTTCAATATTCACTTGAGTTCATTTCAATTAGACTTAAATATCATTTGCTTTGTGTTCAAATATAAGTCCAAGTCTTTTTTTTTTTCATTTGCTCCAAATCAAGTTCATAAGACCCTTGCACCCAAATCTGTTCAAGTCTTCTGTTTGTTCCAAGTCCTTATCTTTTTTAGACAAAATTTTGGAAGCCTCCTGGTGTCTCCCTGTTTAGGGGAAATTTTAGGAGTTTGGGGGACCTTGCCATGCTAGAGAAAAGACACCAAGGCAAAATATCTTCAACCCCACCACGCTAGAGAAAGGCGTGCATGGGTCTTCGGGCACCTATTAAAATGCACAGTTTTATATATTCGTCCCCGCCACGCTAAAGAAAAGTATGCACAGGGCCCGCCTACTTCATTGTAAGTGCCACACCGACTTCCCTCCCACCACGCTAGAGAAAAGCGTGCATAGGGGGTCCCTCGGTGCGCCACAAACATCGAAAATAAGACTTTAGGGGGGGAATTACCCACTTCGTCGCTAGCAACACAATGAATTTTCTCCCACTACGCTAGAGAAAAGCGTGCATAGGTGGTCGTCCGTCGTGTTGCGAGCGCCGAAACAAGTTTTTCTAATTTGCAAAAATTCCTAATTTTTCTTTTCTTTTTTTTTTTGAATTTCTCTTTTCTTTTTTTTTTTTATTTTTTTATTTTTTGAATAAAGAGCTCTCTTTTTTTGACACTTTTTTTTGAACTTTTCTTTCTATTCTTTTTTTTTTCTTTTTTTTTTCTTTTCCCTTTTTTTTTCTTTACTCACACACAAATGCATATATATATATATATATATATATATATATATATATACACACATAAATTTAATAGCAATAAAAAAAAGAACAGCGATTTATAATACTAATCGACACAAAGAATAATGTTAATCTCAATAAATACCAACTGATGAAATAAAGTGATGGAGATAAATAACAACCATCAACTAACACTAATTAGTCATATAAGATATGAAAAGATAATTAACATAAGTAGATGAGTGAATAGAATATCACTGTTTATTTGCTCCCCCCTTTTTTAACTCAGTTCATCATTTTTTTTAAATATGTATACCCAACCTCACATGCATTTACGTATTTGGATTTGGCTGCAATAATACCACAAAAAATAATAGTTATAGGTTCAAGCTAATAGTAGTGATTAACATTAGTTGATACACTAAAATAATATAATAAGCATGAACTTACTGTTATATATATATAAAAGAGGGATATGAGAGCTACCTTTTTTTTTGAAATGACGGATTTTTAGTGGGGTTCATAATAAGAACATGTAATATATTTCCAATGGGCTGCAATGAGCTAAGGTTTGATTTACGTACCTTCTCTATATGTACATGCATCTTTCCTCACATATATATGCCTATACACATGTGCTCGAATATAAATATATATCAAATTCAATATCATCAATTGGCAATAGTACTCAACAAGCATTAAATACATAAGCTGGCAAAGCAACCTATGCTCATAGTGATGCCTATAGTGGGGATTATATTAATGAGAGAAAAAGGGGTTAAGGACAAAGTAAAAGAAAACTTATTGCTGGGGACTTTATAGGGATGGGCCCCCCTTTTATTTAAAAAGCTGCTTGCTCTTGTGATTTGTTTTTTCAAAGCCATATGCCTTCTCTTGAGACAGATTCTCGTACTTCAATTTTCTTGCTCTTTTCCTCATTTTTCTAAAGAACACTAATAAAATAAAAATAAGAGACTCCACTGAAACGAATCTTGCAGGGAAAGGAAGCAAGAGCATGTCATGCTGCTACTTATTACCTTTGACTAAAATAACCTGTGATCTCTGTGATGTGAAGGCTTGCGTGTCCCCAACTTCCCTCAGTTTATAACTTCGTGGAAGTGGACTAAGTAGAGATGTGAGTTTGGCTTCAAGTTTTCTCGTGAAACTAGCTGCTCTTTGTGTGCAGTTGCTCGGAATAGGGAGGAGGAGGACAGATGAATTGGAGCTGTGCTTACCGGAGGGAAGAGGTGGCGGGTTCAAACGGAGGTCGTGAGTCTGAGGAAGAACTGAACAGGAAAACAAGACAAGAGGAGTTTTTTTTTCTTTGACAGAGGTGTTGGTGCAGGCTATAGCTTTATGTGGGTGGAAATGTTCGTTTGAAGCAAAAGCAAATTTTAGGAGCTCGGTGTAGTTGCTGAACAAGTAGGGAAGCAACTCTTGTTCATTTTAATGAGGATATCTTGCATTTAAGCAAGGCTAGCGACGTTCGAGGTGAAGATTTTTTTTTAGCGGGATTCAAGGAATTTGATAGGATTCAAAGCAGGATATTCGAGGAGATACGAGGTAAGCTAATAAATATGATTTGATATCTTATTTGACTTGTAATTTTTCATTAAATTAGTAGTAATTTTAAACCCCGCCCTCAATATTCCTTTGCTTAAAATGATGACAAAGTATCAGTCAATTAGAATAGCTTTGAAGCGACTGCAATTCCTCGATTTATGTGCATTTCGCCTCAAGATTCATGTGTATATCATCTCGTAATGCCTGTTAGCTTGTCGAATATCAAAATTAGACAAATTAATAGTAGATTTTGGGTATTGATGACGTTCCGATCGCAACGACGTAATCTGTTTCGTGATCAGACGTCATTTGGGTGACGATAAGGCCAATTTCCCTCGGCATGCGCATTATTGTAGTAGAACCCTCATTGGTCACAGCGCAATTTTAATTTTGATAAATTGATAGTCAACTTAAAGTATTGACAGTGTTCCGGACACGGTGGCGAAATCCGTTCATCGGTCGGAGATCATTTGGTCGACGCTGAGGGCTAAATTCCTTAACATGCACATCATTATTTTGTGATTTGTGTTTTGCCTCGTAATTCATGTCGACCTTCTCGTACGTCATTTAATTCAATCAAATCAAAAGTCATTCTTAAGTATTTGGGATGTTCTGGATGTAGTGGCGAAGTCCATTTGTCGATTGGAGATTATTTGCTCGACGATGAGGCCCATTTTCTTAAAATGCACATTGCTGTATTTGAATCACTTCGGTCACGCCGCCAATCTGAATGCTTCAAATTAAATAAATAAAATGTAGTTTTTAAAGGTTGAAAGCATTCTGGATGCGATGGTGAAGTCTATTTCATAATCGGACGTCATTTGATTTGCCTCGCGCTGCTTAATTCGTTATTTTCCATTACAAATAAATTGCTTTCTAGAACTGCCCTCCAATACCTTTCATCCAAGTTATCATTTTAAGATCAAATTCCTCTGTCACTTCATCTTCTAAAACATGTTGCAAGAGAGTCGTCATTCCCATACAACCATGCCCCACTATAGATAGAAGGGAAATGTTTTTGTACAAATCCGTCCCATTAGCAAAAGCTTGATACTCCTCATTTGACTACTTTCTCAACCACTGCGTAGCAAAAATAAAAAAATGCAATCCACATTCGAGCTGAATCATCTTTATCAAATTCATGATTTCTGGGATAGTTGTAGGGGTCAACACACTAACATATTGATCTTTTTTTCTCTAACATGAAATAGAAAGGTGTTTTAGGTTTCATTATTTAGTCATCATTGGTTGTTACTAACTCTAAATTTCTTCATCGGCAATACTCTTTAATTTCCATTCTAGCTTTCACGTTATCCTTGCTCTTACCTTTAACATCTATAATTATATTAAAAATATTATCTAGAAAGTTCTTCTCAATGTGCATAACATCCATATTATGCCTTATCAAATTTGTTTCTCCAATATGGAAATGTCCAGAAAATATTTTTTTTAATCCAATTATGTTGAACACCATATCCCAAAACTTTACACTCTGATAATGTTGGAAAATTAATATTTGATGAAAAATTAGGAAGTCTCTATAGTACATTATCACCAGTTAATCTGGATAGAGGAGGTGACCTCTTAACTCTATTTTTAATGAATGCTTCCTTATTCCTCCTAAACAGATGATCAACAGGTAGGAACATACGATGACAATCAAACCAAGTATTTTTCCCTCCATATTTTAATGTGAAAGATTTCATGTTCTCCATGTAGTAGGGGCAAGCTAATTTTTCTACTGTGCTTCAACCAGACAACATGCCATAAGCTGGAAAATCACCAATGGTCTGAAGCAATGTAGCTTTAAGGAGAAAATTTTGTTTGGCTAAGATGTCATATGTAAAGACACCTTCTTCCCATAAGAACTTGAGATCATCAATTAATGGTTGCAAAAAAAATATCAATTTTTACTTTTGGATTATGTGGTCCAGGTATTATAAGTGTTAAGAATATGTACGGGGTAGTCAAACACATCTCTGGTGGAAGGTTGTATGATGTTAGTATAACTCGCTAACAAGAGTATGGTGAAGCTGCCTGACAATTATATTGAGTAAATCTATCAGCACATAATCCCAATCTTATGTTGCGTGGCTCAGCAATAAATGAAGTATGTGTTTGATCAAAATGTTTCCATGCTTCAACATCTGATGGATGAGAAAGAAAACCACTGTTTACTAATTTTTCTTTATGCTATCTCATATGACCTGTTGAACTCATTGATGCGTAGAGCAGCTGAAGTCTTGGAATGATCGGTAAATAAATTAAACATGAATATGAAACATCTTTCTTTTAACGACATTGTTTCCCGAGTTTGGTTTAAACCGAGGCATATTATAGGTGCAACAATAAACTTCTGTCGCATCATTTTTGTAATATAACATATATTTATTGATACAATAATTAATTTTTGTAGTAGTGAGACCCTACTTGGATACTTATTTCTTTGTTTGGTACAAATATGTGGGGATTAAATTATCCGTTGAATTTATTTCCTTGAGAAGACCAATGAAGTCATTGAAATAATCATGAGGAATATTATATTTAGTTTTGATACTTAGCATTCTCATAGCAATCAATAATTTTGAATGAGTTTTGCAACCATCCTAAATTGGTTTTTGGGTTGTATGTAGTAACTCAAAGAATTTTTTGGTTTTGGTGTTTGGTGGCTCTTCCACACTAGCCCTTAAATTAGGACATGCTACATCAAAAAAAAGTTCTTCATACAGTCTAGTCATATGATCTTCATCAAATGTTTTAAAAGCTGTGGATGGACTAGCATGAGTATCTTTGTGTTGCTCATACTCGCCATGTGAGGAGGTCCAAATCCAGTAGTCTGGAATAAATCCCCCATGATATAAATCAACTTTACATCATCAAGCTTGAGGAATGCTTGATTTTTGTGCTTTGAACATAGACATCTAAACATTCCATCAAACTTAAATGAAGGTAGTTGAGATGCAACTTGAATAAAAGTCTCAGCTTCCTATATAAATTCATCTGTCAATCCTCTTCGACCCAGTAACAATCTGTTATACATCCAATATCTCTCTTTTTGGATAGTCATTTGGATGTTAAAGCAAATGTTCCCTATATAGTTGTGAAATCAATTATTAGAAAATATGCAACCTTAAATCTCATTTAAATCTAAGAAAGAAATATCATTTACTCTCCTAACCAGGTTATTGGAAGGCAACCATTTTATGTGTTTATTTTAACTTAATATTATGCTTCTCTTTTAATGGCCAACATTTTGCACCATAAAGCATTACAGGTCTCACAGCCATCTTATAGAATTTTACCTTAAGATTGAGGAGGACTTTTCTATCACACAACAAGCTCGATGTATTCCTCTAGTTCAACCATCCAACTAGAATTCTACTAATAATATCCATATCTATTTCACCACCATCACTCTGAACAACATACCCAAAATATCTAAAATGTATACTCTTATTAATGACTTATGCCCAAATTCATAATCCTCCCAATGGATCTATTATTATTAAAATTACACTCCATATATTTGTTATAGATATACTCAAACAAAAATCTTTAGACTCTAAGGTTGACCTCTACAATTCAAGTTTGCCTTCAACTCCCTCTATGGTCTTATCAATAAGGAGAATATCATCAGCAAAAAGTGTACACCAAGGTACAACCTCTAGCAAATGTCTAGTAAGAACATCCATGATTGAAGCAACAAGATATTGGTTTAAGGGTGATCCTTGATGTAATCCATCTGAAATGGGAAAATACTTGGTCAAACCACCTTTTGTTTGAACATAAGTAACAACTTCTGCATACATATCCTTAATGACTTGAATATGAGCATTATTAACCACTTTCTTTTATAGAACTCTCCATAGTACTTCTCTTGGAACTTTATCATATGCTTTATTTAAATTAATACATATTATATGTAGGTCCTCATTATTCTCTCTTAGATATAAAAAGATATGTGCTTAAGGTTGATCCTTGATGTAATCAAACTAAAATATTAAAATACTTAATCAAACTATCTAGTTTTTCTTTTCTAGAACTCTCCATAGCACTTCTCTTGGAACTTTATTGTATGCTATCTATAAATCAATAAACATCATATGTAGGTCCTCATTATTTTCTCTAAATAACCATCCATGAGTAAAGAAACAAAAAAAAAAAAGAAATTGCAAAAAGAACCTTTGGGCTATTTGCAAGCCGGACTGAGGGTATCGGCTGGTAGATTGCGGGCGTGATCGGCAGCCAGAGTGAGGGCATGATCAGCGGTTGGAGTTACGACGTCGGTGGCCAGAGTCTTGCGGATGTAGTCAGAGGCCAGCGCGAGCGGCGTCTGGAGGAAAAACAAATACGCAACCAAATGAGGAGGAAGGGCCTGATTGGCCAATTTTAGGTCAATTTCTGGCGTTTATTCGGTTGTCCAAATTGTCAAAAAAAATTCTTAACACCAGTGGCCAATTCGCTTGTAAATGCGACGCAAAAATACAAAACTAGTAACCAATTTAGTGGTAATTTAACCGCCAGCATTTTTGGTGGTTTGTTATTAAAAACTGCTAGGTAAACCGCCGATTCTAACCGACAGTCACACGGCCGGTTTAACCTTCGGTAATTCTGATGGTTTTTTGACTGCCAGAATTATCGCCAGTAATTTGTGCTTTTCCTGTAGTGATAGTCCAAATCTACTTCACTAGTTGGTATAATATCTCACTTTTTAGACTTTTTTTTATGATACTATTCAACCACTAGTATTAGTTTCACATGAGGGCTAGCCTACTCTAGGCATTTTTAATAATGAACTAACTAATTTGATCACCCCTTATAATCTTTCTCTGTTTGAAAATTTTTTGGTGAAATACCTCATTTTAATCCCATTAAGTAATTTTTATGAACTTTTTATTTTTGTGGAAAGATTCTTGATCGATTATTTTGCACCAAGAATGTTATATTAAAGTTTGATAGGTTTTATGACTATATTGTTATTTTTTTAATTAGTTTTTAAAATTTAGGGATTCTTTATAATAATATAAAAATAGACTCCTAATTTTAAACCTGGTTAATGAATACCCTATTGCACCAATGTAAATTTCATTTTCACACCTCAAGGTTCACTTTTTTAATGAAAACTATTTTTTTTATTCAAGCTTTCTATTTAAAAAACTATTCATATTGATGCCGTTAATATTGTGCTTAATATGCCATCCATTACTTGTGAGCTAGTTAAAGTTTATGTTACATAACATTATGTAATTCCATATTGGTTTGGTCTTGGATACATGCAAATGAAAGTGACGAAAAGGATCTTTATATTTTGTTCTCACCTCCATCCTTCTGAGCGTGATTTTCCCATTTATAAAGAGTATAAAATCAAAGTGATGGCGTCACCATTATCAATAACATCTCATATGCAAAAATTTATAGTCTTATGCATTAAGTCCTTCCAATAAAATTGCGGCATTAAATCCCTCTTCATCTTTTTTATGTAGCTATTCTCTTATATCTCATCATTAGTTAGCTAACTAAGCAATTCCTGGTGTTCTCAATGTAACAAGACAAAAATGAAAAGTAGTTTAAAATATGAATTATTGAATTTTTTTTTGAATAAGAGTGCTTCGGTGTTGTGCTTACGAACACTGCAGTTTAAGAGCACAGCGACACCAAAAACTGTTGTTGTAGCTTTTAAGTCTATGATTCTACAATAACTCTGAATTCAACGAGCACTACAGGAAAACCTGTCATTACTGGCAGACAAAATTTGTCGATAATCATATAATTCTGCCAAAAATTATACATTTATGGTGGATTTCTGACATAAATTGCTTTGACAGTAAAATGCACGTCAGAAAATGTGTTTCGACGTAAATATTCTGATGAAAACATTTTTGGCAGAATTACCAGTAGAATTCTGGTTGAAATATTTGCCACTATCCATTATTTTAGTGTCCCAATTATCGATACAAAATATTTATGACAGAAAGTTTGGCGGATAAACCGTCAAAAATATTCGAAGGATACTAACTAGCGAAACTTTTCAATAGAATATCCGTCGAACTTTCTGGTGTAAATGTTCATAAAAAATAAAATACATTTTCGTAGTATCTTCATTTTCAACTGATAATCTGCTGGAAACCTATAGCAAAATAAAAAAAAAGCTCCCTTTGTTATGTTCATATTTTCTACAACACAACAAACCTTCAAATGAAAACAAATACCCAGTTTAACAAAAAAGTTTATCATATATATATCATATTCATTTTGACATTAAATATAAACGAACACTTTATTCACCAAATAGTTTACCAAAGAGTTTATCATTTAGAGTTCATTGTATATTCATCAAATAGTTTAAAATTAAACATACAAATGAAATATCCAACATTTGAAAACAAATATCTAGTAATAACAAAAAAATATCTAATTAGAATTAGTCTCCTCCTCTATCGATGCTGCCTATGTTCCACTGAAGTGCTCCCTCAATTTCTGCAGCTCATCCAAATTTGCATCTGCATCTGCTTCTGCATGCAGCTTATGATTTCCTAACTTGCTCTAGCTTGGTTGTAAGGGAAGCTATATATTAGCTATACAACAACTTCTAGGTACTTACTAAAAAGCTAGAGCCACCAGATGTTTGCCCCTCATATGCGTAGGCTTGCGAGCCTAAACCATAAACCTGGCCGTACTGCATTCCTCTTATCGCTCACGACCAAGTACAATAGTTAGAGTACTTTGTTGATCCACCAGAAGATCCCTCACCTACTCCTAGCTGGCTCTCTCGAAGCTGTGTATACTCATCCTATAAAACTTAATATAATATTAAGCAATTTATACATGACATCAAAAATATTAAAGTTATGTACTTATAAATTATGAAGATATTAGAGATTGGAGTAACATCTGTTGAAGAAAAATATATTGAAATCAAATTGATTTTTAAATCAGATGGTGTTATTTCACATAAGTCCCATATCAATGAAAATTTTGATAGGTTCCCAGTGTCTCCTCTATTTAGGAGAAATTTAAGTAGTCTTAGCCTGCCCGCCACATTAAAAAAAAGTATAGTCAGTGTAGGGTGACACCATGGACATAGTCTTCAATCCTACCATGCCAAGAATAGGTTTTATAGGTCTTTAGGGGGTACTTGTGGGAATAATGCAGTTTATGCCGTTGATATTTCTGGTAGATGTACCAATTTTCTTAGCATATGAAAATGTAGCTTGCATGACAAAACCATCTAAGGCAACTCTTGCACTCTCTCTAATCTTATATTCCATAGAAGCTTCTCCAACATTTTCACGTATATGCTCATTTCGTATCTTGTCTCTAAGAGTACAGCCACTCATGAGTATTCTAATATTTGCAAACACTTAAATTAATATTATGCTTCTCTTTCAATGACCTACATTTTACACCATAAAGCATTGCAAGCCTCACCACATCTTATAGAATTTTCCCCTAAGTATGAGGGGAATTTTCTATCACACATTGCAAGTCTCACCATATTACTTCTCTTTTATAGGATTTTCCCAACACATTACTCTACTTTAACCATGCAATTTGATATCTACTAATAATATACATATCAACTCCATCTCTAGACTCATCAACAAGAACAATATCATGTACAAAATGCATACACCATGGTACAATCTCTTACAAATGTCTACCAAGAACATCCATGCGAAAAGGAAAAGGAAAAATTTATGGTGGATTTTTGACAAATGAGGCGATGAATGTTAGCGACTAAGGCGATGAATGTGGGGATGGTCGGTGGTGAATGTCGTATGATGGACCAATATCAATGATGGCGGTGTTCTACTAAGGCAACTAACGCAAGCGGAGCGATCCAAAATGAGGAGGAAAGAAAATGAGAAGGAAGACGACATTGAGAGGAAAATATGGCTTTCTCCAATAGAAATTTCGATGAATTTTCTGTCGGCAACATTACCATCAACAAATTTGCTAGAATTTGTATGTCAGTTTTACGTAAGCTAGTGAAATATCTTCCAGAGATTCTGTCAGTAAGTTCCAAAAAAAATACGCTTGAATGAATTAACGGTCTTAAACAATGACGCATATTTCGTGGATTATCTGCTGGTAAATGGGTGGCGGAATATCCATCAAAAAATCTATTGTTATGGTACCAACAAAATATTTGCTTATGAGTACGCTACTTTTGCCAACCTATTTACATCCGCCAGAAAGTATGACGGTAATACAAGGTTCTCTTGCAGTGGTGTAGTGGTGTGGTGCTGGGTCTGAGTGCTATGGCGCTTGGCCACTAACATCATTTTTTAATATATTTTCCCCTTAAATCTATTACCATTCCCCTAACCTCCCTCCACTCAGCACTACCTTGCCTGGGAAGAAACAAATGGAGGAGAAGAAGAAAAGGGGAGATTAGGAAAGAAAAAAGGAGAGAGAAAGGTATTTAGTTGATTTTCATCCACCATTTCTTTTACAAAAAATATTTTATTCATTATAAGTAATTATCTTATTGCTTTTGTTATCAATGATTTGATTCTATGGATTTTATTTCTTATAAATCTGCTAAAAATTTATTATCTCCTTATTTTATAATCTTTCACCATATAACATTGAATATATGATAAATTTGATCATTTTGAATAATATAATATGATTTTATTAGATTTTCACTTGTTAAATATATGAATTTTTGGGTAAAATGAGTAGGTAAAATGAATATTAAAAATGGGTTTAAAAGTATTGTACTGTGATTTGACATGATAAGACTGTAAGATAAAATGTACTAAAATGATTGATATGATTGAGTTATATAAAAGTTTAATATTTCTATGAGTCTAAATCTAACATGGTGTATGAATATGATGTACTAATTAATATTACACATATGATATGATAATCTAATGTGATATCCTAAAGATCCACATGGTTCACTAACTAAAGTCAGTGGATGGGAGTCATAAGGAGTCAGGGTAAATGATCGATGTGATTTAAGAGGAGTTATAAGGAGTATACTAATTGGGAGTCATAAGGGGTGACTAATTGAGAGTTATAGGTATATGAGCAAGATACCCTCATGATACTTTATTTTGAATATCTGTTATAATACTAATTATTAATAATTATTAATTAATATAAATATTAATTATTATTATTGCTTATCATTATTGAATATAGATACTGACACTACTGTATGACTACATAATTGATAGAGATACTGATATTATTATATAACTGATAAATTTATGAGAATTATTGAATGATATAATTGAATAAAATTGTTTGTTCAATTAAGAAAATAATTGATTAATAAAGGTGACTGGTACAAATAATATATATTGATTCATAGATTTCTTTATAAGATTTATAGTATATTATCTCCTTTTTTAGTGCATTAATTTTAGTTATAAGATTTTAGTTACTTGCTAGGCTTTTCATGCTAATTATGTTGTTTAAGTAATTTCAGGTAGGGTATAAATGAGTCAAGTCAAATCAAGTATATATCTAATCCGGCTAACCTTGTTTATCTATTACTAAACTTGAGCTCAAGCTCATTTACTATGCTCAAGCTCAACTCGTTAAAATATTTATAGCTTCGTGCTCGACTCGATTACTTGAGCTCACTTAGAAAGCTTGATCTTGACTCGATTGTTGAGCTCAATTTCTTAGTTTTAAATTAAAAGTTTTAGTTTATTTTTATTTTTTTTATTTTTAAATATATAATTAATTTAAAATTATTAAATATATTATACAATAATAATTTAAATTAATTATTGAATATATTTAAATTTATTTGAGTTACTTAATGTGCTTTTGAGCTGAGTCAGGATTGAGCTCAAACTCGAGCTTATTTAATATGTGCTTGAGTATAGGCTCAAGCTCAAACTTGTGGCTCGATAAGCTTAACTCACGAGCTCGTTAAAGAGTTAGTCTCGAGCCAGTTTGGCTCTTTGGTTTCTATAATCTTTTATAGCTTATAAAGATTATTATATTTATTATTTTGGACTCTACTAACCTAGTGATGTAATTGTGGGCTATAGTAATGTGAATTATGTTTTTCACTATTTATTAGTTTTCTTTAATGCATTTGATCAGCTCTAGATGCTTGTCAATTTGGTTATAAATGATTCATCAATTATTGTTAAATGAAAAGATAATAAAGAGAGAAAAAGAAAAGAAACTCTTTCACTTTAGATCTAGGGGTATGACAAATTGGTATCAGAGTAATGGTTAGTGAACGAATTTGACTTTGATCAGAGCTGTATTAATGATTGCATTATTTAAGTGTGATTATAGATCTATTTTATTTTAAAGAATTTTCTTTATGTTTGTGTTTTGAAAGATTTATTTTGATGTTATGGTTTGTTTATTGATCAGGTAAATGGGTCCAATAGGAAAATAGAAGAAATTTGAACTCGACACTGAGGTGTTTTTGGTGACTTTGGGAAATATAGAAAGGGTTATTAATATGATTGCTCAGATGGCGAGCAATTAATTGATGAAATAATTAGGACAGAGTTATAAAATGATGGGAAAAACAAGTAAGAAAAGGATTATTAAAACTAATAAAGCACCTACCACTCTACAATATATTTGGTGTGGAAGGAGACGTGAGGGACCCTACTACAGGGTGACAGGATAATGTTTCAGAAGTGGTGATTATGGACATAGAATGGTAGAATACCCATTATGTAGACATGTATAGGGATATGCTCAAACTGAATGTAAATAATTGGAACAAGTTAAAGAGGTTTCAGAAGTGCCTAAGGATACGATTGGTATTATTTTTGTGTTAATTTATAAATTTGAAGTTAAGTTTTGGGTAAATTTGAATTGATTTTAACATGATATCTAATTTATCATTATTTGTATACCATTTTGTTGATTTGAATTAAAAATTTTATTTTGAGTTTGCATTTTTTCGCTTGTACTGATATAGAAATATTAAGGATGACATTTTTTGAGGTGGGGACAACCCAAAAATGAAAGTATTTTGAAATATGAATTTGTGAATTTTGTCTCTTTTAAATCTGCCAAAAATTCATTATCTCCTAATTTCATAAGCTTTCAAAATATAACTTTAGCTAAATAGTTAAATAATTTTGTCTCTTACTATTCATTGCTTTACAGACTTTACTACTACTGCATGTGAGTTTTATTATTTCTATATTAATTCAATAATCATATGAAAGTTACTGCTATGATTTGACTCATGGCATGAATATTACTCCTTTGTCATACTTTGAGTTTAGTTGTAGGATTTGGTTGCTTATTGGGATATTAAGCTCATTATATATAGTTAAATAATTTTAGGTCAGGGCAAGGGAACAAGAATGTGAGATTGACCAGGATCCTTCAAGTTCAGGTTCTTATAATTTTAGCTATCCTTTTGTAACATGGCAGGATAAATATGTTATGATTATATAGATCTTGAATGGTATATATGATTTTTTATGAAATGAATATATATATATATATATTATTGATTTATTTCAGATTATATTTATATTAATAAAATAAATTTGGTAGCTCTGAACTTTATTTATTAAAGATAAAAGAATAATTCTTTCAAATTAGATTCATAGGCATCACAATTGGTATCATAGTATAGTTGTTGAAAGAATTGATTTGCTACCATAGCTATAGGAATTAACTATGAGCCAGGTGGATTGGGTAGATAAAGGTTCATTATTTTGCAAACATAATTGGTTGCATGTGTAAATTATTCAGCAGTTAACCAAATTGCATGAGATAGATTTGATCATTCTAAATAATATGATATGATTTTATTACATTTTCACTAGTTAAATATGTGTATAGGAATTTTTGGGTAAAATGTGTAGGAAAAATATACTAAATATGGGTTGAAAAGTGCTATATTATAATTTGACATGATAAGACTATAATATAAAATATTCTAAAATGATTCATAAGATTGAGTTATGTAAGAAAATATTGTTGAGTCTGAATCTGACATGATGTATGAATATGATGTACTGATTAATATCAGATATATGATATGATAGCCTCATGAGATATCTCGAAGATCCATGTGGTCCACTGAAGGAGTCATTAGATAAGAGTCATAAGGACCCAAAGATTGATTGAGAATTATAAGGAGTTAGGGCAACTGATCCATATAATTCAAGGGGGGTTATAAGAAGTACCCTGATTGGGAATCATAAGGGATGACTGATTGAGAGTTTTAAGTGTAGGAGCAAGATAGCCTCAAGATACACTTTTTTGAATATCTGATAGAATACTGATTAATGATTAAAGATACTAATTATTACTAATTATTGATTACTGATCACTGATACTGATTACTAATATGGATATTGGTTACTGTTACTACTTATTATTATTGAATACAAATACTAACACTATTGTATGACTATATAAATGATAGAGATACTGATACTATTGTATAACTGATGACTAACGAGAATGATTGAATGATATGGTTGAATGAAATTGATTATTTGATAAAGATAGAATGATTGATTGACAAAGATAACTGATACATATAGTTTATATTGATTCATAGATTTTTTTATGATTTACAACATATTATATCCTTTTCATTGTATTGATTTTAGTTGTAAGAATTTGGTAATTTACTGGGCTTTTCATGCTTATTATGTGGCTTAAATGATTTCAGGTAAGGAGTATTCAACTTGAAGCTAAGTTGGGATGCTAGTGTAATTTTTATTTCAACTCTTTGGCTTTTATATTCATTTGTAGTATGTGAAGGCTATTGTATAGATTATTTTAGTCTCTACTAACCTTATGATATAATTGTGGGCTATAGTAATGAATTATATTTTCTACTATTCTTTTGTTTTCCTTAATGCATTTGAATAGCTCTGGATGTTTATCAATCTGGTTATCAATGATTGATCATTGGTTGTTAAATGAAAAGATAATAAAGAGAGAAAAATAAAAAAAATTCTTCTACTTTAGATCCAAGCGCGTGACACTAGTATCCTTCTTGATTAGATGATTCACGACTCCCTTCCATTCAAACTAGTGTGTATTTTGTCATTCAACCCTATCAAAATTTGTTTTATGTGAAGTTTATGTGTTAAAATTTTTTACCACATGGAATTAGTTCCTACTACTCACACTATAAATAGTCTTGCATAAGGGAAAATTTTAATTAAAAATTATTCTTTCTGCTCCTTCATATCCTCTAGTTAGTGGACTTCAATGTCTTTCATTTGAAGCCCCAAATGCTCAACCACTTAATATCATGTTAAAAAATAATTTTTCCATGGACTCTTTTGACTATTTAAAGATACCATCCTTTAATCATCAAAAGTGAGAATTAAAATATTATGAGAAATTCCTACACCATACAAGAACTTTAAATAAATTCTTAGGAGTAGGGGTTCATTTGTGAAACTAACTATCCATTTGGTTGGTTTAACTTTTTGAGTCAAATTTTATCATTATTAATTTGTTGTTATTTTCATTTTGGAAGAAAAATGTTCTATTACTAGAAACGTATCCATCTTAAATAAGAGAAAATCCATCAAAATAATTGTAGTAATAGAATTTATGATGTCCGCTAATAAATACCTAATCCCAAAAATATTTTTTGATAAATTGAACAAATGTTTTAGTTGAAATGTTTGCAATAAAAATGTGTTGTCAATAGTATCACTAACACAATTTCATTAGTCATTATCAATGGATATCACAAAAGAATTTTTGTAAAAACTCAGAATCTTTTTAATAATATCCCTTTTAACTTCTAAAAAGTTTGAATGTCTAATTAAATACAATTTATTGATTTTCGCATATGGACCTAGTGCAAGTAGGGAACACACCCCCACATAGGATAGAAAACATTGTTAAAGTTGCATAGCCTTTTACTAATTGGAATTTTGATGAATGAGAATTAACATAATTGAATGCTAAATGCTTGAACTATTTTTTATATTCTCTTAAGTCTAAAGATTACATGCATTCATGTACAGTGAGAAAAGAAATTTGGGATAGGTTATGTATTATGTATGATGGTATAAATGAAGTTAAGCAATCATGATTAGGTATTTTACTTTATGATTACAAACTTTTTTGCATGCAACCTAGTGAATCCATATCTTACATGTATGTTCACTTAACAAAAGTCATTACTTCTTTCCATTCTTGGGTGAAGACATTAGCAACGTTGAAAGCTAAATAAGATTTTAAGATGCCTACCTGAGACTTCAGATGCCAAGGTGAAGGCAATTTCAGAATCTAATGATTTGACTGCATATTCCATTAATAATTTGCTTAAATTACTAAATGCATATGAATAGAAAATTAGTCAAAGGATTGTAAATAAAGAGGTTAAGCAAAAGGAGAAGAGAATTGCTCTAAAGGCTGAAGATTCAGAAAGGAACAACAAAGAAGGAGGTAGAGTTGATGATATATCATTCATGACTAGACAATTCAAGATATGTTGAGGAAAGGTAAAAAAGTTCAATAAAATTACCACTGATATTATTTATTTTTATTTCAAAAATCTTGGTCAAATAAAGTCAGACCAATCAAATTTAAAAGTCAACTGCTAAATGAAAGGGCTAAGGAGAGAACTAATCATAAGAAAAGATAATGATTGCCTCAAAGTGCCTTTAGGCATACTCAAGTTCTAAATCATTATATACACAAGTAGAGGAAGAAATCACCAATTTGTGGTTAATGGCTAAAAATAGTTTAGGTGATGCAAACAACGATCAGGTATGCAATTTTACTTATGAAAGTTACTTTCATTTTTTGCACAATTTCATGATAGCTATAGGAAGTTAAAGAAAAAATTCATGTTTTAAAAAGGAACACACTAAACTTGTAGATGAGCATTCTAATTTGATTAACAAATTCACATGTTTGAAAAATTATCACATTGCATTAAAAGATAAACATATTATTTTGATTAACAAAAATGAGACTCATAAAATGAGTTAAAAGATCAAAACCTCATGCATATTGAACTAGAAGATGCATATAAAACATTTGAGCCCAAGGTATTGCATTTGTAAGAAATAGAGCATACTAAATATGTTAAATTAGGCATAGTGTCAAGTTGAAATGAGTGCCTTAAAAAGGAGGTCACAGAGCTTATAATATTTACAACTAGCTCTTCACTTTCCCATAAGCAACCCATCAAGAAACCACATGCATCATCCTCTCTCAAGAGGAAGTTTAACCAAATATTTAGACTATCTCATTTATTTCAAGGGGTAGAATGTTTCTCTTGTGATATGGTAGGACACATAGCATCAGTATGTCCACACAAAGTCCACCATAGCTCACAATATATATGGAGTCCTTAGGCCTTGTATACACTACATAGCATGTATTCTCCTCATGGCTTAGTGGGAACCAAACTCACTTATATTCCCAAAATTATAGCTTGATTTGTATTACAGATGCACCTTCATCAAGGGTCAAGTGAAGGCATATGGTACCTGGATATCAAATGTTCATGGCATATAATGGGAGATATAAAAAGTTCATTACGCTGGAGTTCGGGAGTAGAGGAAGAGTGACCCTTGGATTCAACACAATAAGAAAAGGGATTGGTATATGAATAATAGGTAAATTTGGTGGCTTTACTATTAAAAGGTGCTATTAGTTTAATAGCTTAGTGTTATCCAATTATGTGATAAAGGATTGGATGTGAAATTTTATTTTGACTAAATAATAAGATTATTTTAAAAGGCCTAAGAGTGAATAATATTTACATGATTAACTTAAAGACTCTTAATGAGTCTAGTGAAGTGCATTATTTAAAATCCAATGTTGATGAGCATGGTTATAACATAGGAGTCTGTGTCATGTAAGTAACTGAACAGTTAGGAAAATAACTCAACCTAGACCTAGTTAGAGGTATACCAAAGTTAGATTTCATAAAGGATTATATGATGCATGATAGCTAGGTAAGTAGGCCAAGTTAACTTTTCACAAAACTAAGGATAACATTATCTCTAGACCCACGGAGATATTGCATACGGATCTTTTTGGACTGATCATCACTATACTATAAGAGGAAAATCTCATGATTTTATAATTATAGATAACTACACTAGTTTCACTTGTGTAAGGTTCCTAGCAAGTAAAAGTGAGTCCTTAGATAAATTTAAGATTTTTTTTTGTTTTGCTTGGAATAAAAGCAAAACTAGATGCCCTATCTCCACCATTCATAGTGATCATGAAGGAGAATTTGATAAGGAAAATTTTGAAACCTTCTATCAAGAGATATGAATATAACACAATTTTCTTTGCACCAAGAACTCCCTAGAGAAATGGGATAGCTGAGAGCAAAATATATGATTATTTGAAGCTACTAGGGCAATGCTAAATGAGTATAAGTTACAAAAGTATTTTTGAGTAGAAGCTATAAACACTATATGTTATGTTTTGAATAGGGTGAGTATTAAATCTAAGCTAAATAAACCTCCTATGAACTTCTAAAAGGTAGTGCACCAAATCTTTCCCATATATATGTATTTGGGTGAAAGTGTTTTATGTAGAATAATGAAAATTTAAATTTGGAAAATTTTGATATTAAATATGATGAGACAATATTCTTAGGATATTCATTTGTAGGAAAAGTATATAGGGTGTTTATTAAGAAGATGTTGGTAGTAAAAGAGTCAACTCATGTTGTATTTGATGAGATTAATCAAGTTGTTCCTACTAGAGAAGAAGAGGAGAATCATGATAGATGATAGAGAGGAGAATCAAGAATCCTTTCCTAGAGAATGGAGAAATGCTTCTTGTCATCTTAGGGAGCTAACTATAGAAGACCCATCAATAGGAGTAAGGAATTAACATGGGATTAGGAAAGAGATTAGCCACATTGCATTTATTTTTATGGAAGAGCCCATGAGTGTAGATCAAGACTTAAAGGATGAATATTTGATTATAACAATGCTGGATGAATTAAAAATATTTACTAGAAATGATGTGTGGTAGTTAGTTCATAGACCAATTTATCAGAGTGCTATAGAAGTTAAATGGGTTTTCAAAAATACGTTGAGTGATACTAGGTTTGTAGTCAGGAATATTGCTTAGTTAGTTGCAAAGAGATATAATCAAAAAGAGAGTATGCACTTTGAAGAAACCTTTTCACTAGTAGCTTGGTTAGAAACCATGTGGGTAAAGTTAGCATTTGTATGTTTTAAAGGATTCAAATTATTCCAGATGGATGTGAAGTGTGCATTTTTTTAAATGAAATAATAAAAGAGGATGTTTATGTAGAGAGTCCTTTGATAAATTTAAGATTTTTTTTTAATTTTACTTGGAATAAAAACAAAACTAGATGCCTTATCTCCACCATTTATAGTGATCATGAAGGGAAATTTGAGAATGAAAGTTTTGGAACCTTCTTTCTAGAGATATGAATATAACACAATTTGCTTTGCACTAAGAACTCCCTAGAGAAATGGTATAACTGAGAGGAAAAATATTTGATTATTTGAAGCTAATAGGGCGATGCTAAATGAGTATAAGTTACAAAAATATTTTTTGAGTAGAAGCTCTAAACACCACATGTTATGTCTTGAATAGGGTGAATATTAAATCTAAGTTAAATAAACCCCCCATGAACTTCTAAAAGGTAGGGAACCAAGTATTTCCCATATATATGTATTTGGGTGAAAGTGTTTTATGCAGAATAATGAAAGATTAAATTTGGAAAATTTTGAGGTCAAATATGATGAGAGAATATTCTTAGGATATTCATTTGTACAAAAAGTATATAGGGTATTTATTAAGAAGATGTTGGTAATAAAAGAATCAACTCGTGTTATGTTTGATGAGATCTATCAAGTTGTTCCTACTAGAGAAGAAGAGAAGGATGATGTCATTGGTAGAATTTAGAATATGAGGATAGATGATTGAGAGGAGAATCGGGAATCCTTACCTAGAGAATGGAGAAATTTTTCTTGTCATCTTAGGGAGCTAACTATACGAGACCTATCTATAGGAGTAAGGAATTAACATGGTATTAGGAAAGAGATTAACCACATTGCATTTTTTTTATGGTAGAGCCCATGATTGTAGATCAAGCCTTAAAGGATGAATATTTGATTATAATAATGCAGGATGAATTATACTAATGTTCTGGAAATGATGTGTGATAGTTAGTTCCTAGACGAATTGTATAGAGTGTTATAGGAATTAGATGGGCTTTCAAAAATAAGCTGAGTGACACTGGGTTTGTAGTTAGGAAAAATGCTTGGTTAGTTACAAAGGGATATAATAAAAAAGAGAGTATACACTTTGAAGAAACATTTCCAACAGTAGCTAGGTTAGAATTCATGCGGGTACTATTAGCATTTTCTTGTTTTGAAGGATTCAAATTATTCCAGATGGATGTGAAGAGTACATTTTTTTATGAAATAATAAAAGAGGATGTTTATGTAGAGAACACCCACCCCCCCCCCCCCCCCCCCCCCCCCCCCCTCTGATTTGAGAGCATAACATTTTCAAATCATCTGTATAAGTTATATATTAGAAAAGGAACCAAGTGCATGGTATGATAAGCTTAACACCTTTTTATTAGTAAGCTCTTTCATAAAAGGCACATTTTATATAATGTCATTCATAAAAAAAGATACAAGCTGATGTTTTAATAGTCCAAATTGATGTAGATGACATTCTTTTCAAATCCACAAATGATGAATTATGTGAAAAGATTCATCCATAATGAACAGTAAGTTTTAGATTAGCATGATGAGTGAGTTGACATATTTTCTCTGGTTCGGTGTCAAGCAAAGGGAAGATAGGACCTTCCTATGCCAAATAAAGTATACTAAAGAAATCATTAAGAAATTTGATAAGAAAGGATGCAAAAGTATGAATACACCCATGAGCTTGACTACTCAATTAAATTAGGATCAAAATGGACAATTAATTGGCCAAAAAAAAGTATAGAGGAATGATAGGTACATTATTTTATTTGATTGCATATAGGTTTAATATTATGTTTAATATTTGATTATGTACTAGATTTTAGGCTAACCCTAAAGATTCTCATATGATAGTTAAGAGAATCTTAAGATATCTTATAGATACCCCAAATCTAAGTATCTGATATCCTAGGAATAGCCCATCATTTGAATTAATAAAATACTCAGATTTTGAATTTATGGGATTTAAATTAGGTAAAAATTCCACTTTAGAAATATAATCCTTAATATCTTGGTCAAGTAGAAAGCAAAACTAGGTAGCCTTATCCACTATAGAAGCTGAATATTTAGCTACATTTTTTTTTTAAAGTCTAATGGTTGAACCAATTGCTTCTTGATTTTGGATTATAAGTGGATACAATTCAAATAATATGTGACAACATGAGTATTATATGTATCACTAAAAACCTAAGTCAACACTCAAAACCTAAGCACATTGATATTAGGCATCACTTTATGAGAGACCATGTGACAAAAGGGGATGTTGATGCTCAATTCATAGACACTGAGAACCAAGATATCCTTATCCTTTTATTTTGATAGTTTTAGTACTCAAAACAAAACTAAGATTATTGACTTAAGTGTATCAACTAATAGGTCAATTTTTTTTATCTTTGTTAGTGATATCATTCATGTTTATTTTTTGTGCCATGAGTTATATTTTATGTATTATTTTGTGTATGCATTACGTTATCTATGTTTATGTAATAAAAAGGGCCTAATCAATAAAAATAGGAAATATTTCTTCACATCGTACTATATGAACCCACACGTAACTGTAAGATACACCCAGAACAACATGATTCTGGAGGTCTAGTTATAAAATTATCATAGAACAAACATTAATTACAAATCCTATTATACGAATCCCTTCATGTTATATGATATATGTTGGAATTAGGATAATTAACTATATTAATTACAAACTTAATTGTTATAAATGAAAAAATATTATAAATCATATAGTATGAACTCCTAATCAAACTGGATGATTTAACTTAGTCAGAGTGATCGACTAACTATATGAAAGTACAATTTAAAGTTGAAGATCATACTATCTGATACTGATATGACTGTATAATTTAAATAGTCTTTATAAAATGCCCATGGGATGGTTTGTTATGTACTAATCAAGTACACTTAGTATTCTAGGTAGTTCATATCTTTGTTGGCACAACCCTTCAGTGCATCATCTCTCTTGCCTTTCTTTATCGCATGGAGCTTCTACTTAAATTATTTTCCAATCTTATAATTACTAGTGGTAGGTCATCTATGCAATCTATTGTTTGCCAATGCCAGGTAGTAATCACTGACTATAAATATGACCCTTAGAAACTATTCGCTACCCTAGCACTAGCCATTATTCAACACATTGATATTGAATGCACCTATTACTCAACATGTCCTTTGACACACAATTATTTATAAGGAAGGTAACCAAATTAACATTACCCCACTTTTTTAATAGTTGCCTACTTTTGTATGATTGAAATTAAATTTAATTTTGCTAGTATTATAATTTGGTATAAGGAAAATTTAACTACCATTAAAAGTGCTAGAGCTTGTCGAAAGTAGAATCTAGCATTAGCTCACATTATTGCTTATGTCTTAGAGAGTAAATATAACCTCACATTCACTGCACCATCATATCAACTACCTTCCTACTTCTCAAATAATTCCTTTCACCTGCTTTATAATGAGGGAAAAAGTCAGGCTTAGTTAGGAGGGGAGTAGGAAGAGGAAGAAGAAAGAGGTGCACCACGAACTCAGCTACCTCCTCTCTAGGCACCTCAGTGCCTAAAGGACACTAGGATTAACCACTTTGCTTAGCCTGAGCTCAAGATAAATACCCATATTCTAGAATCTAATGCATGATGAGAGGAGCTAAAACACCATCATTAGGAGCATCAGAAATGGTTTCAGAAATAATTTTCACTCCTTCACAGCCACTTTTAGCCTCCTCCTCCACCATCTGAATAGGGGCCTTCTGGTTATTAAGTTTTCTTTTATTTATTTTTGTTTGTGTTCTTATTATACTTTTTATTTGTTTTCATAGTTGCTCTTCTTTTTGGTTATGTTAAAAGGGGGAGAAGTATGATGTTTTGGTTACACATATTCTCGTATTTCTTTCTTTTTAAATGAAAACTATTTCTATTTTTATTTGTTATATAAATATTCTTGCATTTGTATTATGTAGTTTCTTAAAATAATAATAATAATAATAATAATAATAATAATAATAATAATAATAATAATAATAATAATAATAATAATAATAAAGGATTAAAAATAATATTTTCCTCCTATTATATCTATTTTGAAAGAATCAATATAAGGGAAGGCACAAATTTAAATTATTTAATGATTTTTTTTACATTCAAAAATATTTTCCATCATAAAAAAGTGCGAGAGATTGTTGAACCCCATGAGTTTGCTGTACACTAGAGTATTATTGTTTACAAACATTATTAGTTATTGTTGAAACATTTTATGGGCTATCCACAGTGATTTGGTTTAGTATTTCCTTAGATAAATCTGTAAAACATAACATTTATTACTTCGAAAGACAAACTGACACTCAATTATCAATTTGAAAAGAGAAATCATTTACTTTCATATCCAAACTCAGCATAAGAAATGTTCAATTTATCTCCAAAGATAGAATAAATATTCACTTATTGTTTTGAATATGAATATATAAACCAATATTTAATGCTATAGTCTGCGTCCACATGATTCTTCCCCTACCTTAGAAAGGAACATATATAGGGTCTTTTTTTACTCGATTCTAGACTCCATATAGAAGAAAGCCTCTATAATTAATTATATCCTAAGATAAGTCTTGAGAATACTCTTGATTAAAGTAAAGACTAGAATTTTGAAATTATGAAGAGTTGATTAAAGGTTTGGATTTAAAAGAACTTTGAAAAATATTCAGTCTTTAAATTTTAGATTTAAGATTTAGATTTTATAATGATTCGATAACCCTCCTAGGGGAAGGAGAAACTGAGGTGTGTATAACCTGGGCTTATGTCTGCCTAGAGTGAACTACCAACTTACATCCTAAGCGCCAACCAATTGCCTTATGTGTGTAATAGAGAATGGCTTTATTCTAGGAATCAAGGTGATTTAGTTCAGAAAAATTTAATCAAGTCTCTTTAATATGCAAATGCATCAAAGATAGCATAATGCAATGATGCATGAACGCAATATATAATAATTTTATTCATGTATAAAATAAATAAAGTATAACCCAAGGTTTATTGTGAAGTAAAGATGGCCAGGCTACACCACAAGAAGCCTAGATTTATATATCCTATATAATGTATATTTAAATATGATTTCTTACTTTAGTCTTTAAATCTTCTGACTCTAAAGGAAGAAGAATCATTTTATTTTGGAACTCATTATATAAAAGCAATCATCTTTAATCTTTATAACTCTTGATAGTGTACAACTCAATCTAGCTATACAAGAAGCTAGAACTTTACATTTACAAATTTATGTATATATATATTATCACCAAGATACATTCTACTTTCTACAACAATATAAAAGAACAATATATATAAAATACAAAAATATTATGCAATGTAAGTGTATGTGTATTAAATATAACACATCCTAAGAGCCTAAGGTGCACCAACAAAAACATAAACATGATATCTTGAGTATAAAAAATAAGCACAGTAAGCATGAATACCCTCTAGGCAAGGTACTCCAAATAAATTAAACTATAACACCAGCTTTGCCTTGACAAGAGTTAGCAGCTCTATCAAACCATATAAAGTGTGTGTAAAAAACTATGTAATTTGGTTAGGTCATAAGTGTTGCAAATATGGGCCCAAGTACTATGATTTTGATGATAACAAATATTATTATTTCTTTACTATGAATATTATTGCATATCTATTTTGTTTGCCCTGCTCACTAACCTTTCAGGTCCACAAGTTCTGTCATAATGCCAATCAGCTCAAGATCGGGTAGACTAGGGTTGAGTCTATCTATAATTTCAATTTTAATATATTTTTTACCTTCTTGAGTAAAGTTATGTATCTGGTGGACCTTAAGCTAAGTAACCTTGCACACACAGACTCAAGGGGGTGAGTTAGTGAGTTAGGAAAAAAATTAATTTTTGAACTAATCGTACAGTACGATGTCAATTATACTGGACAATCAGTTATGCAAAAAACCCAATTAGGGTACCCATTATTAAGTAAAATTAATTAACTAATCATACTAGATGATTAAGATAGTCCAAGATGATCAGTTATAGAATTGAAAAATAGCCACTAATCACAATTTAGGTAATATTTTAATCTTTGATTTTTGTTCTAAGTGTACCAAACGATTTACATCATCTTGGATAATTTATAACAATCATGCCAAAATTGATCCTATAATTAAGGGACTAATTATGGTTAGATTGATCAATCAGATTGTATAGAATGATATTCAAAGATCATAGTGAATGATCTTTGATATTTCATAGGACGATCCCCAGTTGTCCAAGACAAAAATCATAATTTTCTTCTAATTGTACAGAAGATCATACTGGATGACCCAAACGATTTATGGGATGATATTTTAATTATCGATCATCATCCCATATCATACTGGATGATCAATACAGTATCTTGAACTAATCCTTTGGGATGATCACAGAATCGTACTGGACGATCTGTACAAATACTTGAATTGATCGTATAAGGCAAAGTTGATCGTACTGGTTGAAAGGGCTATTTTGTACTGATCGTACAAGATGATCTATCGATTATACTGGATGATCTTTGATGGAAAGTTAAAATTAGGGCTTTTTTTTGGAGGCTCTCTATTTAAGCTCTCTTATTATCCCTTGAGAAAATCTTTTGCTGTTGAGTTAATCTGAGAGAGAGGTTAGAGAAGGAAGATAGTGAGAGATTGGGAGAGAGAGAGAGAAATCCTTAAGAGGGGGAGTTATGAGGGATTCATAAAGGTTTCTCCAAGCAAGATTTCCACCATCTTCTTCAAGCTGCTTGTCTGATTCCTTGGTGGCTCTATGGGAGACTTTGATCAGCATTATATCCAGGTTCTCTACCTTCATCAGGAGGGTAAAAAAGGATTCGAAGGTTCTCTGCCTACTCCAAGAGGAAATAAAAGGATTTCAAGGTTCTCTACCTACTCCAAGAGGGAGTAAATGGATTTCTAGATTCTTTGCCTACTCTAGGAGGGAATAAAAGGAGTTAAGGTACTCTGCCTCACTGGGTCGATGAAAAGATTTTGTAAGGGCTTCTCAGCCTTACTGTGGGGGAAAAAGGAAAGACACTCCTTTTAGTGCAATACCTAGAAAGGAGGTTTCTGGGGAGTGGATGTAGGTCAAGTTGACCGAACCATTATAAATCTGGTGTGTTCTTTTTATTTATTTTTTTACATTTAATTTCCATATTTTCTATGAATTATTTAGTGTTTAAAATCTTTAAAAATTTTGTTATTGCGAAACTGATCTATTTCCGTATCAATGGGTTTTAATTTTTTATTTTTTTAAAGAATTTTTAAAAGTATCAATTCACCCCCCTGCCTCTTGGTAAGTTTCGGGCTAGTTCTTTAGGGTTTAATAACCCTTATGAACTTTCAAGTGGTATCAGAGTGGGATTGATAAATTAAGTTTTAGAAAACTTAAAAAAAAAGATTCATGGCTAATTTTGGTAATCTAATATTACAGAAGGATATTTAATCACTCGACCACCTTTATTTGATAATATACCTTTTAATTTTTGAAAAATATGCATGTTCATCTTTTTACAATTATATGATTATCGCATGTGGATGTTAGTTCAGGAAGGATATTCTACACCCTTTAGATTAGTGAATGGCATTAAAACTGAACTTCCTTTTTTTGAATGGAGCAAGAAGATAGATATTTAGCCTAATTGAATGCTAAATGTTTAAATTATTTTTTTTGTGCTTTAAAATCTGAAGATTACATGCATGTCTCTACTTGTTTAACTGGAAAATAAATTTGGGACAAAGTTGGCATAACATATGAGGGAACTAATGAAGTAAAACAATCTAAGCTGAACATTTTGCTTTATGATTATGAACTTTTTCACATGAAATCTAGTGAATCTATTTCTAAAATATATACTAGGTTTACTTAGATTATTACTTTCCTGCATGCCTTAGGAAGAGAGCTTATTAATTATGAAAAAGTTAACAAAATTCTTCATTATTTACATTCCTCCTATAATGCAAAAATCACTGCCATTACTAAATCTAAAGGTCTAAATATTTATTCTATTGATAACTTACTTAAGTCACTCATTGCCTACGAGTAAGGGGTGAGTCAAAGGTAGCTTAATGCAAGTGAAAGAAGAAAGAGAAAATTGTAGCCTTAAAGGTTAATGATTATAACATTGAGAGGAATTCCCAAACTAGAGTTCATTAAGGACCACCTCTGTGATGTCTATTAATTAGGGAAACAAGTTAAATCCTCCTTCCACTCAATCAAGGGAATTTTTATTCGGTGCGGACTTCGGATGTAGCTCTATATCTAGAATCCAGTAATATCGTGCCACGTGGATCCCATGACCCCACCATGTATATTTAGTATGTTTTTCCCACTTATGGCATGGCCCAACGACCTGACCCGCACCACCCATACCATTCACAAAAATTGAGAAAAAAAACACGGCAATATCTAGGGTTTTGTTATGATGGTGCAACTATTTTCCTCACTTGAGATAGGTCTTCTCCTCGGAAGAAAGCTGAGAGAGAGGAGAGAGAAGCCTATGAAGATAGAAATCGGTTTGGAGGATGCTGAATATTGTGAGGACATGGAAGGTGTTACGTAAGAGATGCAACAAACTAAGGAAGAAGTACTGCAGCAAACTATAGAAGATAAGTCAGAGATACTATTGATAAATATAATACTCTGAAGAGGTTTTACTCTTTTTTCTTCAATAAGCTTTATTATTTTTTTTATTTTTTTTAAAACTCCTAAAACATGAGAATGCTTAATTAGAAGTTTGAAATGTTTTTTAGTTGTGTAATATCCCTCATGTGGGCTGCTTTGTACCACTAGGTATCGATGCTGTGTACCGATGGGTACCGTTGGTGTGTTTTTTTCCATGTTCAAATCAAAGTGTATAATTAGTTTTTTTTATTCGTAGGTTATTTGTAACTGTGATAAGGAAGCATATGAGATGTACTATAACTACACTCATAATGTTGGTTTTAGCATTCACAAAGAACATCATAGTTACTGGCCTAATTCGAGAAGAATAAGATTCAAGGACTTTGTTTGTTCGAAAGATGGATTCAAGAAGGGTATTGACTTAAACTCCAAATCAAAATATAAAAAATTCAATACTAGGATCGGTTGTCCCGCTATGATTAGGTTTTTAGTAGACCTAGATAGAGTATGGATAGTGCAAAAAGGCATAGAGAGCCATAATCATGAATTAGCTAGGTGTGAAATCAACATTTGCTTAGATTATGTAGGAATATTAGTGATGAGAAAGCATATATTCTTAAATCAATGATTGAAGCTTGAATAAGAACAGTTGATGTATTTACATTCCTAGCTGATGAAGTAGGAAGTATGGAAAATCTAGGATTCTCTAAAAGGGATGCATATAACTACATTCAAAAAGAGAAAAGAGTGAAAATTGAAAATGGCGACACCAATTCCCTAATTAAACTTTTTAAAGATCAACTAACTCATGATAACATGTTTGTATGGGACATACAAACTATTGAGGATGATAAATTATTGAATTTTTTTGGGTTGATGGGTTGGGGAGAATAGATTATGACTGCTTTGGAGATGTGATAATTTTTTATATTAGTTGTAGGCTTAACAAATATAATTTGGCATGTGCACCCTTTGTTGGAGTTAATAATCATTGGAAGAATGTTCTTTTAGGGGTGGAATTTCTATCGAAGGAAATAATTAAATCATTTATATGGTTATTTAAAACATTTTTATGAATAATGGGTGATAAAATCCAATTATAATATTTATTGATCAGGACCAGGCAATGGCTAGGGAAATAGAAATTACATTACCTCAAACATGTCATAGGTTGTGCCAATGTCATATCTGCAAGAAAACACCATCCAAGGTGTGTTGCTTCAACAGCAACAACAAAGTTATAGGCCTTTTTTATAGATGTTTAAGCAAGTGTGATTCTGAGGAGGAGTTTGAGAGAACCTGAGTTGAAATGATCAACGAAGGGGACCTCCATAACTATGACTGGTTGAATGAGCTTTACAAAATATGGAAGAAATGGTCCACATCATTCAACAAGAGTTATTTTAACCTTGGTATTCTTTCAACACAGCATAGCGAGTCCACTAACATGGTCTGTCATGGCATTTCTAAGCCAACAAGTAGTATAACTGATTGTTTTTTGGGCTTAGAGAAGGTCATGAAGATATGGTGTCAAAATAAACAGGATGAATTTCAAATACAGCCAATCTGAAATTATACCTTTAATTAAAAGGAGTCCAATACTTAAGAAAGCTACTCAATTTATTCACAAAAATTATATTCATTCTTTGAGGATGAGTTCTTATAGGGTATGGGTTGATTGTACATAGATGATGCCTCAAGTGACTCATTAATATTTTTTGTCAAAAGCGTCTAGAAGATTGATCAATTGTACCATTGGACTGTTCATTTTGATGCAAATGAGGATACTATTCAATACAGCTATGGGAAGTTTAACATGATGGGGTTACTATGTTCTCACTACATGAGAGTAATAAGGAAATTAGATATAGTTAATATTCCCTCCAAATACCTACTTCTGAGGTGGTCAGCTAGAGCTAGAAAAGACATATATGCTGGCCAGACATTCAAATGTAGGGGAAACAAAGTGATCCCATCTCATGAGGGATTAGGAGGTATGATATTCAAAAATTGTTTTAGTAGATTTGCATATCAAATTATCACAAGAGCTTAAGGGAATGAGAAGCAGAATAGTACATATTAGCTGCAAGACTGACATGGCTGGAAATGTTGACTTGATACTGGATGGCAATAAAAAGAACCATAGGTTTGTTGTAAATACAGGTGGGGGAAAAATTTAAAGACTCACTAAAGTGCAGGCTTAAAGGCATCTCTAATGCAATGTTGAAGAGTCATTAGGAGAAGAAGAAATATAAGAAAAAGAAAACTGAGGAACAAGCTACTCCAACAACTGATCAATATACACCAGTGGAACCAATTAGTGAGGTTATATTTACAAACATACCAGAATGCTTCATAGATGAGTACACTCTCTGTCGACCAACTAGCTAGCCGGCCCCTGAATATCTTAGGAAGATGATTGGAATAATTGAATCAGAGAAATAAGATTGATTTATGATTATTTCAATTTGTAATTATTAGTTGTACGAATTGTTGCTCACTCATGACTATTCGAGTTGTTAAATATCTTTCTCATCTATTAAGTCATTATACAGTGTAATTGTTTGTTGTACTAATTATTAATCTTTATTATTTTCCACATGACAACAGTCGCTCAGAACCTCTAGGTACCGCTCAGAACCATTCGGTATCACTCAGTACTACTATTTATCGTTAGCTTCTATTAACTAGGTACATATGGACACCACTCGATATCACTCGGTACTGCTCGGTATCGCTCGTTACCGCTCAATATCACTCTATAGTCAACTTTTATTAGCTCGGTACCGCTCGGTACAGCTGTATAAGATTATGTACTTATTATTGACTACCGGTAGTTATAGCATTTGGTATATTAAATTTGGTTTTTTGTGACATTTACAGTTGGTTATTATGGTGGTGCAGCTATTTAAGATGGGTTATTGTAATATTTACTATGGTAGTTGTTCTTATCAGCTATATAAGTTGGAATTGCCAGTTTTGCTACTCAAGATATTTTGATTATGGTCTACAAACTACGTTGGCTGGATGCTAAGCTGCATCTAGACATGCTTACAAAAGTTTATGTCGACATTGCCACCATTAGGATGCATGAATATATGAAAAAATGTTCTAACGGTCATCTTGAGCAACAAGCTAGGGAAAAAAATATATAGATGTTGTGTACATACATGGCAAGAACGTTATGATTACATGGTTGAAGAGTCATGGAGAGAGCAATGGCTGTTGAGGCCAATAGAACAGGAATTTTCCTCAATGTAGAAGGATGTATGTATAAAAAGAAAATTTTTTGAGAAATATCATCACCTAGCTAGTGCTCACTTTTTGTAGCAGCGTCATCATGAGCTGACACATCATAAAGGAGAATCCGCCTATTCAAATTTTGTTGAAAGGCCACCTTGTGATCAAGAAAATGTAATTCTTTATCACCCTTGGGATCTAGTTGAGGATGCATTTATATTAGACCTATATAAGCAATTACTGAAGAAGCATTTGCATGGAGGTAAGCAAAAGAAGTTCCTAAACTTGGGGGATTGGCAAGATTTATAGTTTGAGTTGATGACAACATTTGGATGTTGTCCTACACAAACTCACCTGCACCAACGTGTTCGCCATTTACAAAAGAGGTAGTTCTGTGTGATGTTATTATGTACAAATAATGAATGTTAAAGTTATCATTACAATGACAAACAAAAAATGTATGGACAACAAAAGAATAATTTCTAAATATATATGTACAATTTTTGATGGATAAGTCCATGATTCAAGTTTGACTCATTATTTTATCATTACACATAGAATTGCATATACGAATTCGGCTCTAAATTTAGGCATTTCATCTTGCCAATGTATTAGCTCTTCCCACTTGATAGCATGAGGGAGCATAGCAGCTTCCATATATTTATAAATAAACATCCCATAATTGAAGCCATTTGTTTGGGTTGGAATACCATTCACAACATTGAGTGAGCAATTCTGTATGTCACCTTCAAAACAATCTAGTGTTTTCTCACACAAATGATTTATCTGCACAGAATGTTAAGAACTTGTTATATTTAATTATGTCAAGTCTATATTTGATGTTGAAGTATATATGAATTTTTACTTACAACATCGGGAAGCACGACCCTATGAGTCAGATTAGGCAAAGAATCAAAGAAAAGCCATGCTAAACTCTTCAAGTTTGCTACCAGAAGTGTCCAATGTAACTTCTCCGCCACTGGCATTAGCAGGAAATTAGAATCCTAAACTGACTCCTTAGTGACATGGGAAATATATTATTTTCTATTATACTTATATAATGTAGAACCCTGTTGTTTAACATTTTGAAGGAGTTTATCTTAACTTACATAGATTTATTAAAGAATAAGTTTAATAGTTCACGGCATACCCAATGCAGGCTAGAAACAAAAATTAATGGTTGATAAAGGCCAGGATGTAGTTTGTTCTTCTCAGCTAGTAATATGGCAAAGGCATATATGTGATTATTATCGAGGTTCTGATCTATTAAAAGTTCATCAATTTGACTTCTAAAAATATGGATGTTCCCAGCAGAATAAATCATGTCACCCCTACAAAATAAAAAAAGTCAAGCAACATATAATTTAGTATATAGCGGTACCGATTAGTACAAAAATAATGGTAGTGAGTGGTTTCTAGCGGTACTGAATAGTACATAGATATTAGTACCGAGTGGTTCCCAAAAGTATTGAGTGGTACCCAGCAGTACCGAGTGGTACCCATCGGTACTGAGTGGTATAAGGATATCGGTATCGAGTGGTACCCAGTAGTACCGATTAGTATAAGATATCAATACTAAGTGATTCCTAGAAGTACCGAGTGGTACCCAGCAGTACCAAGTGGTTCCCAGAAGGAACAAGTGGTACTGAATGGTATCGAGCGAGACCAAATTATAGATAAAATAAACTTCATACAACATAATTAGAACTTACTTATCATTATACTTCTTAAGATAGTTATCGATGAACATTCTCATATCTGGCCTCCCAAGATATTCTAGTTGAGAAGCTACTAGTGTGGGTGCTAGTGATTTTAACTTAGCCACATTAATTATAGCAGAATCAGTAGCTATTGCCAGTCTTACCGTAGGAGTAGGCCTTGCAACTTCTTTCTTCATTAACCTCATCTTCCTCTTCTTATTTTGATCGGTTGTGAATGGTGTATTTACCTCTTTAGGCTTTCAATCATCCCTTCGTCACACCCTTCTTGCTATACCGGTGATGCATGTTAAAGTAAGGCCCTCATGCCCCTCATAATGCCGCTCACCCTTAGGTGCATCAAGTATTGTGTCCTCCTTCAGAATATCAGGTAGGTTGGCGTCCTTTGTTAGGCATAGGAGTCTTCTTCTTTTCCGTTACCATCCTTGAAGAAGATTTTGCTTATTGTCCAGTGTTTAAAGTTCTAAATGATGGAAAGTTCTAGAACAAAAAATTCTTCATGGCATCATATATCTCATCCTTCTGTTGTTGTTCGAATACATGATGTTCTACTGCAACAACTTGTCGCTCCATCAGAGCATATGTCACCTCAAGATGCACTAACCTTCTCTAAAGAATTTTGTTTTGAGCCATGATCTTGCTGAGGGCTTCCTCAATGCTCTGACAGTACATTTCAATAGGGGTAGAAGGTTGTTACTGTCCAGGGGACCTGGGGGGCGACAGGAGCTTGGTGGGCTGGTAGGTTTGAATGGGCTGGGAGGTTTGGAGGGAGTGGGTGAACTGGAAGGTGAAGAAACAACATAGCGAGGTTTGCACACTGTGAGTTATAAGTTGGGAAATGTTTTAGGTGAAGTGGGTGTTTGATCCAGGGATTCATGTTGGTGTTGATGGGGAGAAGTATCTAATAATGTCCTCTCCTCACTAGTTATTCCTTCAAAAGAAAGTAATATATGTACATCTTTGAGGTCTTCAAATAAATTAGAAGCCTCTGCTTCACTATACATTATATCACAACCCCAGCAAAGAAAATGCGGTCTTGTTTTAGAATCCACTGGTACGTGTACTGTTGTATGCTCAAGAAATCATATATGTAAGCAAAAAGAAGGCTGTCAGCCAAAAAAGTAATATTGTGGAATCTAGCACATATATAAAATGTTGTATGTACTCATAATTAAAATCTATATAAAATCATTGATGTATTCAAGTGGTTGGCCTTTCACAAACTTCTTCGCAATTGCATCGAACTCACCCACAAGGAAATCTCTAATTGATTCTGGCCAGTTGTAAGATAAAAAGTTATCTGCATTATGAGCTATACTAAGGATAGTAGCTGGTGTTCGGTAGCTACATAGAGGAAAGAAAAGGTTAGATAACAAGTAAATGATGAATTTCTTCACAAGCTCGGGAAGTGGAGTTGAGTCATCTAGACTCAGCACCTCCTTCTTAATGTCATTTGTGGAGTTCCCAGTGATTCGGGCACTTCCCAAGTCAAAATGATTTCCTCTATTCAGCATGCCTAAGATCAAAGAAACTTCATTGACAGTGAATGTTGAATTTCTCTACTTAATGATGAAGCATTGCTTCTTGATATCCAAGAATGACAACAACTTATAAACCAACGGAACATTTTGAATGAAGCGGGGCATCAAGAGAAACTAATGTAGCTGAATTTACATCAGTCTATACGCAAAATCTTGGCCAAACGTTTCAACCAAATGATCGCATACTTCTCTAAATGTCGATGTTCTGTAATGAAAACTAATCTTTGGAACATACCCCTACAAAGTTAGTTGTAGTTGATCAGCAAAAAATATACAGCAGTACCCATCGGTACCCAGCGATACCCAGCGGTACCCAGCAGTACCGAACCATACCTAGAAGGGATATTCAAATGATACACAGATGCTACCCAGATGGGGTACCCAGTGGTACCCAAACGAGGTACCCAGAGGTACCAAGTGGTACCCTTAAGAGATATTCAAATGATACACAGATGCTACATAGACTGGGTACCCAGCGTTACCCAGACAGAGTACCTAGCAGTAACCAGATAGGGTCCCTAGCGCTACACATAGATATAAACCAATACCCACTACAAAATATACAAAAAACCCTAACCCTAAATGTGGCATTTATAGAATGAATAGAACTTATCTTAGTAATAAAAAATTGATATTAGCCATGCATTTCTATTTTCATAATGAACAGAGAGGTACCCAGACGGAGTGCCCAGTGGTACACACCGTTGAACAATGGTGTCTACAGATACAAACCGGTATCCATTATTACAAAATATACAAAAAACCTAACCCTAAACCATTAACAAAATGAATATAAATTATCCTGCTATGAAATATGAAAAAACTGACCTTAGCCATGGCTTCTATTTCTGCAACAAAAAATGTGGAGTAAACAGAAGGGGCCTAATATAGAAGATGAAGATCACATGCAACTTTTTGAAACTGAAACACTCATTTGATTTTGTAAAAATGAAAGGCTTCGGGTTATTTTGAAAAACAGAAATGACTCGAGTTTTTTAATTTTCACGAATGGCATGGGTGGCACAGGTCAGGTTATCGGGCCGCACTATAAGTGGGAAAAACATGCTAAATAGATATGGTGGGTTCATGGGATCCACGTGACTTATATTACTAGATTCCAGACATAGAGCTATGTTCAGAGTCTGCACCGAATAAAAATTCCAATCAAGGACATTACCACTAGCAAACCCTTAGAAGTCTTTCACATAGATCTCTTTGGGCCTATTAGCACTACAAGCCTAGGAGGGAAAGCCTTTGGGTATGTGTTTGTTGATGATTACTTGATGTTTACTTCAGTTAGATTCCTATCTCATAAAAGTGAATCATTCGAGGAGTTTAGGTCTTTTTCCACTTGGATTCAGAAGAAACTAGGTTGTAAAACTTTAACCATTCATAGTGACCATGGTGGAGAATTTGAGAATGAAAATTTTGAAACGTACTATAAGGAGCAAGGGATAGATCATAATTTTTTAGCTCCTAGGACCCCTTAGTAGAACGGAGTAGTTGAAAGGAAGAACAGGACCCTAGTAAAAGCCGCTAAAGTCATGTTAGCTGAATACTCACTTCTTAAATACTTCTGGGCAGAAGTGGCGAATACAACCTGTTATGTTCTAAATAGAGTTATTCTTAGATCCAAGCTGAAAAAGATACCCTATGAAATCCTTAAGGGTAGGACACCCAACCTCTCTCACCTTTTTGTCTTTGGATGTAAAGTGTTCATTCTAAAAAATGGGAAGTCTTAACTAGGAAAGTTTGATCCAAAATCTGATGGAGTGTTCCTAGCTTACTCAAATGTTAGAAAATCCTAAAGAGTCTTCAGTAAAAGGACACTAGTAGTAAAGGAGACCACTCATATTGTATTTGATGAATCTGAAAATTCTGGAGGGTCTAGGGTGGAAGAAGAAGAAGTAGGAGAAATTATCCAAGGAGTAGAATCTATAAATCTGGAGGAAAAGGTAGAGCCTAAAAATACACTACCTAGAGAGTGGAGATATTCTTCAAGTCATCCTAAAGAACTGATCTTAGGAGACCCATCTGAAGGTGTTAGAATTAGGCATGGACTTAGAAAAGAAGTTAACCACTCTACCTTCATCTCAATGACTGAACCCACCAATATAAATTAAGCTCTATTTGATGAATTCTGGATCCTAGCCATACAAGAAGAGTTAAATTAATTTGTAAGGAATAATATTTGGGAGCTAGTTGAAAGACCTACGGACCAAAGTATTGTTGGAACTAAATGAGTTTTCAAAAATAAAATGAATGATTCTGGTGTAGTGGTGAGAAATAATGTAAGATTAGTGGCTAAGGGGTACAACTAGATAGAAGGAATTGAATTTGAAGAGACCTTTGCCCCTGTAGCTAGATTAGAAGCCATTAGGGTACTACTAGCCTTTGCTTATTTTAAGGGATTCAAAATATTACAAATGGATGTGAAAAGTGACTTTCTGAATGGGGTAATAAAAGAAGATGTGTATGTTGAACAACCCCAAGGCTTTAAAAATTCACAATTTCTTAATCATGTGTTCAAATTAAAAAAGGTATTATATGGACTAAAACAAGCACCCAGGGCATGGTATGAAAGACTAAGCACATTTCTACTAGAAAGAACCTTTGTTACGGGAAGCATAGACACCACCATATTTCTAAAAAAGGTAGTAGATGAACTATTGATTGTCCAAATTTATGCTGATGATATTCTATTTCGATCTTATGATAAAAATCTATGTGATGAATTTTTAAAAGTAATGAGTAAGGAGTTTGAGATGAGTATGATGGGAGAACTGACTTACATTCTTAGATTTAACATAAGGCAAAAGGATGATGGAACTTTCCTTAGTCAATCAAAATATATTAAGGATATTCTTAAGAAATATGAAATGGATAAAGCCAAGCCCATCAACACTCCCATGTGTTCCACTGTTCAGTTAGATAAAGATTCAAATGGAAAAGCTATTGATCAAAAGAAATACAGAGGAATAATTGGATCACTTCTTTACTTGACTATTAGCAGACCTAATATTAGATTTTGCAGGATATCAAGTTAATAGGAAAAGATCTTTTGGAACATGTTAATTCATAGGATAGTCCTTAGTCTCCTCATCTAGTAGAAAATAGAACTCAGTTTCCCTGTATACTGTTGAAGCTGAGTACATAGCCTTAGGGAGTTGTATGACCCAAGTCCTGTGGTTAAAGAAACAACTTCTGTATGATTACCTGTAGGCACCATTTCAATCATATATGATAACACTAGTGTCATCTGTATTTTAAAGAATCCAATCCAACACTCTATGACCAAATATATAGACATAAGACACCATTTCATTTGGGACCATGTTACCAAAGGAGACACAAAGCTACACCATGTAGCCACTAAAAATTGATTGGCTGATATATTTACAAAACCATTGGCTTTTGAAGCCTTCAGCATCTTAAGAACCAGATTAGGTGTGATAAATATTCATTCTTGAATTTGACGCTTTTTGTTTCTGACTTTTTTTGTTTTTGTTTTATTTGTATGTTTGTTTCTACTTATGAGTTTTTGCTTTATGCTTTTGATTTTATATTATTTTCTTTTAGTATTTTAAAGAATCAGATCACTACTCACTTCTGCCCTTGAGTTTTTTTTCAAATGACATTTTTACCATATTTTTTATTTAGAAGCATGTAAGTAGTGATTAACTCCTCTAAAAATAATTAATGGAAGAAACATTGATGATTATTTCTCTTCCTCTAACTCCTTTGGTGATGTATTTTCTTTTTAAATCAAAATATATTTTGAATTAAAATATAGAATTTGAAATAAAGATCTATTTTATCCTTCATACAGTAAACTATCTCATATGAATGATGGTCCAAGTCAATGAATCTCTTTCAAATTTTCTTAAATCATGTTATTTGTATTTATCATATGGATAGGATTCTGTTTTGTGACTTATTCTTCCTTATATAAGAGAGGGAATTTTTTCTCTCATATTTGAAAGATAATGTCACAACTAATACTCTTTAAAGGTTTTGAAAGAAGACAAGCTTGCAAAAAAAATAAGAGGTACAAAATGAGCCAAAAACTGAAAATTTCTTTACGTAATAACCGCTAAATATTTGCAAGATACATAAAGTATGTCAAAATCAAAGTGTACCAAATAACTGAAAAGAGGTATAAAATGAGCCCACAATAAATTAAGCTTCCCTTCCTTTTTAATCTTTAAACTCTTGTAAGACTTCATATACATATTAATATCTTCTACACTTGAATTTAAAAATCATGATTTTTGATTCATTGCTTTGAAATATTATTTCTATCAGATATTTTCTCTGAAATGAAGTTTGAAAAGATTACTTTTCCTATTTAATTTATTTTCTAATTTAGATTTTTGTTTAAAAAGGATTTTGACCTCTAAGGAGTCTGAGCTCGAGTTAATAAGATCAATTTTTTAACCTTTCTGATTTCAACATTGTCAATTCATTTCTTACAGGTTTTTAATAGTAATATGGTAAATTTATCATTTACTGGATTGATTAAAAAAATATGTTTTTGATTTTGATTTATGACTGGTTTTGGCTTTTTTTTTGTTTTGTTTTATGTTTTTTATATTTTTATTTTTGTGTTGAACCCTCCTGATCATCATATTCCATCTCATAAATTTTTCAAGTTTTGCTCACATCATCTAGGATGATCCACATCATCCTATACGATCTAAAAAAAATCTAATATCTAATCCAGCACATCCAATAGCCCTAAATTTATTAATTATTGATGATTATCATATACGATTAATATAGCATCCTATATGATACACATGACTTAAAACGTTGGATAATTTAAATGCAGTCAATATAATCTTTTACTGCACATCGTCCAGTACGATACACGTGTTCATACGATATGATTCAAAAAGTCAATGATCATCCATGCTGACTCCTCAGGACGAACGCTTTGTGCTAATCATTTAGGATGATACCTGATCATTCTGTACGATATGACCAACTTTTTGACCAATCGTCTCGATAAATTGATTATATATTATCATTTTGTATGATATGGTGATTTGTTTATAAATGGTTGGTTTTCTTCATTTTCTTCACACCATTCCACTCCTTTGTTCTTCCCTCTTAATCTCATTCTCTTGCAATGGCCGGTGGAAAAAGGTCCAGAGTACTTGTAGGAAGCTCTTCCAGGCGTTCTATTGATCCTCGTTTCACTGAGCAATCTGATGAAGCAACCTACAACCACTATAAAACTACTGGTGTCAATCCTTCTAAGATTATCAATCAAAATACTATGAACTTTCATGTACTAGACCTATTCACTCACACCACTCTTGGATTTATTCTTACCGTTGCCTTTCCTTTTAACTCTGAAATGCTATTCAAATTTTTTGCAAGCCTTCGCCTTAATGCTGATTTTTTTGCTCTACAATCATATGTGAATAGAAGGCCTGTAGAGATCACCTACCAGGATTTTCATGAATTTCTTCCCTTGTTCACCACTAGAGATAAAATCCATATCTTAGCTTCTAATCCTGATTTTAATTGGACCCCTGTTAAAAACCTTCTTATGAAACCAATGTTCACTATCATGAATCCACAGTCAGCACATTAGTCAAAGATGCCCAAACCATCTAGTATATTCTTCGTAACACAATTATTCCTAAAGCTGGGAATCAGATTCACATTACTCCTATTCTTTCACTCACCACTTACTACATCATGGCTAATCATAATTTTAATGCAACTAACCTTATCATTCGTTATATTGGATATTTAACCTGCATTAGGGATCCAGGCCACAAAAGAAAGCCAAATCTAGCTTTAGGACATCGCATTGCCTATGTCTTTGAGATAAAATACAATCTTCAATTCCCTACTCCACCTGATCACCTCCCTGTATTCTATTCCAATAGCTCCTTCCATACCCTTCACAGTACTCATCGTCAACCTGTGCATGAAGAGCCTGTGGCTGAAGAGGAAGGACCTATTCTTGCACCTATCCTTATCCGCTAGCAGCTTCAGATCGATCAGCTTGTTCAGAGTTTTAATCAGTGAGAGGCTAGACTTGACTCTTATATATCGAGTAGCAGCAGGAGCATAAATAAGACTTAGCTCGATTTGATGCCTATGTAGCCCAGCAGCAGCAGCAGCATGACCAGGATATGGGTTGGTTTGGGGAGCAGTTTACTTCCATTCACTATTTCTTTCAGCCACCACCACCACCACCTGATCAAGATCCTCCATTTTACTAGTTTGTTTTTTTTATTTTGATATTTTTATTTGTTCCTATATTTATGTTGTTCTTTAGTTTTGTAATTTGTGATGTCTTTTTGTATATCATTTGCTTTTTCGTTATTTCCTCCTTTTTGTGATGTCAAAAGAGGGAGTAGTAGTTTGTTGTTAATTACTTCCATATTATATTTTAGTGAAGTTTGTTTCCTGCTTACTATTATACATTGTTTAAAGAAAAATAAAAAAAATTTAATATATATATATATATATATATATATATATACATATAAACTTCCCTTATTTTGAGAATTTCATCTTCTAAGGGGGAGTTTTAGAGAATGTCAAAGGGCTTTGAATATCTTTAACAATAATATTTGCCATCATAAAAAGGGGAGATTATTGTAAATCTGGGCCCAAGTACTATGATTTAGATGATAACAAATATTATTTTTTCTTTACTACTGCTATTATTGCATATATGTTTTGTTTGATCTGCTCACTAACCTTTCAGGTCCACAAGTTCACTTGCAACATCAATCATCTCAAGATCGGGTAGACTAGGGTTGAGTCTATTTGTAATTTCAATTTTAATGTATTTTTTACCTTTCTTGAGTCAAGTCATGTATCTGGTGGACCCCAAGTTAAGTAACCTTGCACACACACACTCAAGGGGGTGAGTTAGTGACTTAAGAAAAAAATTGATTTTTAAACTAATCGTACATTATGATGTCAATCGTACTGGATGATTTTTTTTTTTTAGAAAACCCTCGGAGGGGCCTACGTGTTAATTTAAAAAATGATTACAAGGTCATTAAAGGGCCCTCAAGCTTACTAATGCTCAAAAGAGCTACAAAAGAAAACCAAAAAAATCCTAAAAGCTAGAGGTCCCTATAAAACAAAAGTACAAGCAACCTAGGTACAATCTACGGTGTGCAAGGAAGAGCACCCAAAAAACACGAAAGCAACCAAAAACAACATTGAACTCCGACTTGCCAGCAAAATTGGCACTAGTAGTAGTACCTGCACTAAGAATAATCTGCGAAATAAGATGAAATTTAAAATAGAAAAAAACACAAATAACCATACAAAATATAAAAGTACTGAGTCCAACCACCACCAATAACCTGACCAGCAGGTTTACAAAAGCACCTAGCAACATTAATAGAAAAGGAATAACAATAGTTCCACTTCATCGAAGCATGAGAAAAAATAGGCATAGAGTCATAATTAGTATAAAGGAAATACCCAACCAGATAATCAAGGCTAAAAGCCAACCCCCACTACACACCAATGCCAACCAGCCACAAAGACTAAATAAAACCAAACAAAGTAAGGACATCGTTGGCATCACCAACCATCCAAACCGAGAGGAACCCAAAAGCACTCAACTGTACAACCCCAAAAAAGCCCATCCCCAGAAAACAAAAAAACAAGCCAAAAACCCAGCCGAGAAGCTCCATAGAGAAACCAACAGAACACCCCTAGCAAAACTCAGCCAGACTCAATGGGGAAACAGCCAGCACCTCTAGAATATGAATAGCTCCCACACTACCAAGATTCAAAACCAACCCAAACCAAAATAACATCAACTTGCAGCAAACACAAGGGTAATAACCCTATGGAGAGAACACAAACCCAAACTTCCATCCAACAAAGCAGCACCAAAAAACAACAACCTCCAGCAAATACAAGAGTAGCCCCAAAAAAGGGACATCAGCCCAACAATCCAACAACACAGAACAGCACCAAAAGGCACAACCATGACTGAAAATAGCAACAAAAGCAAGAAGACCGAGAGATAAAGGGTCCAACTAGGAGAAAATAGAATAGCAAGCCAAACCCCCAAAACCAAACCAAACCAAAAAATCAACTACGAACATAAAGAATACTAAGAATATGCAGTCTAAGTAGGCCTTTCAGATCCATAGGAATATTAGTCCCAATGAAATTAGTGACAAATTCAAGACTACAACCCCATTGAGCTAACTAATTAGCACTAGCATTACCAACTTTGCAATTATGAGAGAAAGAGGAGTTCAAGAAAATAAGCAAATTTTTGATCTCCCTAACCTGATAAAATAACTCAGGGCTACACAATGAGTCATCAACACAGTTAAGAAAATAGAAATTATAGTCTGAATTAACCTTAATAATAACCTTAGTAACATTTAGAGAAATACACAACCTCAAACCATAGAGAATAGCCAAGGTAGTAGCATAGAAAACATTACCATTCTGTAATGGCCCTCCAAAGGCCATAATAAGACTACAATTACTATCTCTGATAACCCCACCATAACCCTTAGCAAAGTCAAGGCTAATACCATCCACATTCAACTTATAAAACTTAGTGGGAGGTTTAATCCAGTAAATAATTCTAGCCTCTTTTACAAAAGAACCATCATCCAGATTAAGACCTAAAGCAGAACCAACAAAAGAATAATTTTTAATGTTCTTACTGGAAAGCAACTTAATAGAAAAAAGAGCCAAAATCTTATCTTTCACATTCTGGATCACCTTATGATGATTCAAACAAACACCATTAAATAAAGAGTTATTCCTTTCCAGCCATAAAAACCATAAAATGAGAGTAGGAACAACATTTCTGATATGACCCTTAGACTTAATGAACCAAGCATTAAGCATAGCATAAAGAGACAAATGCGTATTAAAATAATTTAATTGAAACATGTCATCAAAATAAACCCAAGTTTTAACAGCAATAGGGCCAGATATAAGAACATGATGTATATTCTCCAAATGGAAACAACATTGACACTTGGAAGGCAAAATAAAACCTCTTTTAATGAGATTGTCATCCATGGGGACAAATTTAAGCAGGATTCTCCAGACAAACACAACCACAGTAGACGGGATACTTTTATGCCAAATCATAGAGAAAATGTTATCAATATTATACCTAGTTCTAAAAACATGCCAAGCATCCTTTAAGTGAAATTTACTATCTTTAGAAAAATCACATAAGATAACATCCTTATAATCTGTATTGATAGGCAGATTCAAAATTTGATGGATAATAAAATTAGGAACAACATTAGAAAGTTTTTCAAAGTCCCAACAATTATCAGAAAAGAAATAATTCACCTTAATAGCCGCATTAAGCATAGCATAAAGAGACAAATGCGTATTAAAATAATTTAATTGAAACATGTCATCAAAATAAACCCAAGTTTTAACAGCAATAGGGCCAGATATAAAAACATGATGCATATTCTCCAAATGGCAACAACATTGACACTTGGAAGGCAAAATAAAACCTCTTTTAATGAGATTGTCATCCGTGGGGACAAATTTAAGCAGGATTCTCCAGACAAACACAACCACAGTTGACGGGACACTTTTATGCCAAATCATAGAGAAAATGTTATCAATATTATACCTAGTTCTAAAAACATGCCAAGCATCCTTTAAGTGAAATTTACTATCTTTAGAAAAATCACATAAGATAATATCCTTATAATCTGTATTGATAGGCAGATTCAAAATTTGATGGATAATAAAATTAGGAACAACATTAGAAAGTTTTTCAAAGTCCCAACAATTATCAGAATAGAAATAATTCAAAATGGAGTCAATAGACAATTAACCCAACCAACGATCTTGCCAAAAGAAAACATTACATTCACCAAGCCCCCAAGAAATGTAAGACTCAACAGCCCATTTAACCTTGCAAAGCCTTTGCCATACTCTAGAGTCACCCTGATTAAACTGACAAGAAGTAGGGTGTTTACCAACACAGTACTTGGCATACATAAATTTAGCCCAAAGGCTAACTTTGGGGAAAAAATTATGCCACAATTTAAAGGAAAAGGCCATAGCCAAATCATTCATATTCTTGTAACCTAAACCCCCTTCTTCCAAAACACCACAACATTTATCCCAAGCGGCCCAGACAATTTTGGAATTAATAGAGGAACCTTTCCAAAAAAATTATTGATGAGCTTATACACTGTATTACAAACCGCTTGAGTCAGAAGAATAGTTTGAAAACTATACACAGGTAAAGTGAAAGTCCGAATAAGTTGTTAGACCTATTGCACACGTCCCTAGGCTAACCAAGATGGGGGTGAATTGGCCCTTTTTAAAAAAATATGCTGGAGATTTTGGAAAAATTTAATGCTAATCTTACAGTACGATATCAATTCGTACAGTACGAACAGAGATAATTTTTGCTCTTTTGTTCAACACAGAAATTCAACCACTGAGAAAATATACTGCGGAAAAATAAAAATGCAGAAAATAAACAGTGAACAGAAGACACCAGAATTTATAGTGGTTCGGTCAAACACGACCTACATCCACTCCCTAGAGACTCCTTCTCTAGGTATTGCACTAAACTCAAGTGTCTCTCCTTTTGCCCCCACAGCAAGGCAGAGAAGCCTTTACAAACTCTCTTCCACCAACCACAGTGCGGCAGAGTACCGTCGTCCTTTTCACCCTCCAAGTGTGGCAAAGAACCGTCGTCCTTTTCACTTTCCAAGTGCGGCAGAGAATCGTTGTCTTTTTCACTCTCCAAGTGCGGCAGAGAACTATCATCTTTTTCACTCTCCAAGTGCGGCAGAGAACCGGAATCCTCTCAAACAATCCTCTTGCAAAAGCCTCCAAGGAACTAGGAAGATGCTTGAAGAACAAGTAAAAGAAATCCTCTTAATTGGATAACCTTGTGAATCTTCTCACAATTCTCTCTTGAAAGATTTCTCTAAACTCACTCCCAAACACTCTCCCAGTCACTCTCCTTTCACTTCCCAAAAGAATTTTCACAGAAGGATTTCTCCTTCAAATAGTTTTGAGTCATTTTTATACTTGAGACTGAAAAAACCGTCCAAAAATTGAAATTTCAAGTTAAGTCCGTGTCGATCGTCCCGGACGATCTCAGATCGTACCGTATGAATTGTTCAAAATATCGTTCATTTCGTCTCATATGCAAGCTTGGACAAATCGAACAGTGAGCTTCGTACGAATAGTCATCCCGTATGAAAGATTGGACGAACCGAACAGAGAGCTTCGTACGAACATTTCATCCCGTACGAACGCTTGGATGAATCGATCAGTAAGCTTCGTACGAACATTTCGTCCCGTACGAACGCTTGGATGAATCGATCAGTAACCTTCGTACGAACATTCGTCCCGTATGATAGGCTTGGACGAACCAAACAGAGAGCTTCGTATGAATATTTCATCCCGTACAAAGGCTTGGATGAACCCAATTTTAAGCAATTCGTACAGCAAAACCCATGTACAAAAAAGTATTCGTACTGTACGAACATGACTTAAAAAAATTTTCTAGGCATACGGGTTCTTTTTGGAGGACACATTCTACATATCGTCCCGTACGATATCAAATCGTACTGTATGATCAGTTTAAAAAATTAAACTTTTTACTCCACTATTGTGTGTGTGTGCACAATTATCCAACTTACAATCACACTCTCTCAGACTCAAGAAAAAGAAAATTTACATACTTCATTTATAGTGAACAAATGAACTTGAAGTCTTCAATAATCTAGAGTGTGAATTTCCTGAAAAATACTTTAGTACACACAACAAACAAAACTCAAATATATGTTAGAAGATGAATTAGACAAACAATAAGCTTTTGTAATCATCAAAAATCTAAATAACATAAACTTGGATTAGAATTCACATGAACAAACCGATTCACCCAAATCACAACAATCTCCCCCTTTTTGATGATGGCAAAACAACTATTATTTGAAATGAAATACATAAAACAATAAATCTTCTAACATCCACATAAATGTACTCCCTTAAATAAAAGATTAAATAAAAGATCTACACTCCCCCTAAATAAAAGATCCCTAAAGTTCCCCTAAAGCATTGACTTATCCTATCCCTAGGCTCCTCCTAAAGACTAATCAAGAGATATGAGGATAGAGAATTTTATATAGAATACAGAAGGGAAGGGTAGGAAAGAGTGTCTTAATGATAACACAAGCACACATACAAAAATAATAGCATAAGAAACAAGAACAAACAAACAAAAATAGCACATAATATAAGTCAAAATAACATAAGACTCACATAACATACAAAAATAGCATAACATAAGACTCACATAACATACAAAAATAGCATAACATAAGACTCACATAACATACAAAAATAGCACATAATATACATAAGTCCAAAATATACACAAGTCAAACAATAAAAACTCTCCCCCTTTTGCCAACAGCAAAAAGGTCACTTAAAAGTAGTTGAGAAGAGGAATAATGTTAAATGAAGTTTAACTACAATATTGAATTGAGATGCAAATACTAAATTCTCAAAAAAATGTTAGATTGTATAGTATGTTAAGGAGAAGAAAAGTTGATCTAAAGTAGTAATGTATTAGACAGATTAGCAGTCTCAATTTTGTAGAGAAGATGAGATAACATTACCAAAATTCTAAGTCTACAGTGACAATTATTGATTAGTGAAAATAGAGAAAAAATGCTAAAGGAAAGAAAATTTGGCGACTTTGCGCATCTTTTCAACATGTAGGCTAATTTTATGCCTTATTAAAATTTGGCGACACTGCGCATCTTTTATTGTATGACACACTTTGTGTGTCTTTTCACATTTGGCGACATTGCACATCTTTTCTTGTATGACACATTTTGTGCATCTTTTCAAATTTTGCTTTGAATGTAAGATTCTTTCCAAAAATATTATCTCTTAGTCACACATACAATAATAAACACAAAGATTTAGATAGTGAGAATAATTTTAAAACATCAAAAATACTGAAATTTAGACTGAATAATACATGTCTAAATAAGATTTAAGTAAGATCTTCTAATCCACACCAAAACATAATGAAATCTAAAAAATTTGAAAATTTTAAAGTTATGCATAGTATTTTCAATTGTAATATGAACTCAAATAACATTCTAGATCAGTAATCAACTATAGTCAAGTGAAAATAAGAAAAAAAATACAACAAGGCCATTTACTAAAATAAAAAGGATAAGCACAGAAAGACTGGAACATTTCATTACTAATCAATTTATGACATACAACATAGCAAGTTATACATTAAAGCACATCTTTTAAAAAAAACTTGCTATCATATCCAAAACAAAAACTCACCACAACATAAAAACAGCCTAAAACATACAAAGAGTAACACAATCACATCCAAACTAAACCATAACAAATCAAGCTAGAACTGAGAAGGGCCCTGATCTGAAGGAGGTGGTGGAGCACCAAATAATGCAAAGTAGCTGTTCAGAGTAGCAATATTTGTGTTTACAGCATCAAACTGATCATCCTACCTCTTCAAATGAGCCTCCATGTCATCAAACCTTTGGTCCATTCTATCAAAACATTGGACCATATTTTGATAGAAATCCTGTGAAGGTCCAGATGCAGTTGAGGGTACACCTGAAGGGGCAGAAGCTGAAGGAGGCTCATCATCTAAGCTGTCTGTTGTACCCTCTTTCCCAAATAATGCTCTAAAGGAAGCGTCAGTGAAGTACAGTGGGAGTTCAGAAGGATCGGAAGGATGAACTAGGTTGTACTTCCTCTCTAGAATGTAACACACAACATGTCCTAAAGCTATATTTTTCTTCGTCTTTACACTAGCCAAACCAATATCTGAAAGATAATAGATGTAGTCTAAGATCAATTGTGCTTCATCAATGGGTTGACTAGTCATAATTAGAAAAGTGGTTGAGGAAAGAAGTGGAGTCATATTAACCCTATCTCCTGCTTTAGGAATAATTGATGTCCTAAGCACATGTTGTATTATCCTTGCATTTTGATTCAATGTATCTACCCGGGAGACATGTGTGGGTGTGCCTACACCTCTAAGAACTCGGTTAATTTTCGACCAACTGGTTTCAGGTCTAGTGGAGAAGGTATGAGCTCAAACCCCTTGAGTTCTAAGATGAACATATTCCCCTAGGTCCTCCTTAGTTATCACTACTTTTTGCTTGAGTACAAAAGATGAAATGACTGAGTGATCCTAATTAAAGGTCATGTTGGCCAGGAACACATGAAATAGGTCCTTATTGAAGGCATAAATCAAGGTCAAGAGAAAAGAAAAGTGGGTCGAGTCAAAGAGGGGCATAACTGCAAAATGTATATTTTCCTGCAGTAGAATGCGGGAAGGAGTAACCTTAGATGCTGCATACCTAAGGTATGCTTCCTCTTTCTCTTCACTAAGAAAGTTATCATCTCAGTTCCTTCTAGATGCTGGAGCCCTAGCAACCCGTGCCCTTTTTTCACTGCCAAACATTTTCTCTCAAGGCTCTAAAGGTTCTAGATAGAAAGTGAAATAAAAGAAAATGACCTGCCTTTATATAGAAAAATTCTGCTATCGTACTGTATGAATCAAGTTTTTGTACAAGACGAACCTTGATTCGTCCGGGACGAATTAAAGTTCATCCGAGACAAACAAAAGCAGTCAAAATGTAACAGTTTTTCGTAAACTGCTCGTCCCGAGGTGTCCTTTCGTACAGGCTTTTTGACTTCCTGATCGTACAGACGATGACGTGTTCGTCCGGGACGATCAGAAAATTTAAGTTCGTTCAGGCGACGGTTAGGTTCGTCCCTCACGTGAAACGACATGTGGATCGTACAGACGAATGATGTATTCGTACGTACGATCACCAATAATAACTGCTCCTAACCGTGTTTCCTCTCCGTTCGTACAGGCGAAGTGTGGGTACGATGATTGGATCGTACAGTACGATGACATATCGTATAGTACGAATATACACTATAAACTTCCATCACTTGAAAACTTGCATGCCTTTCAACATTCAAACAAGGAACAAACAAAAAAAAACACAATTCAGAATTCAAACAAGGAACAAAAAACACAATTCAGAATTCAAACAAGGAACAAAAACACAACATAAAGAATAAAGAACACTTTTGATAAGAGTAACTCTACCACTGAAACTCAAAAAATTAGAATCCCAAGATAAAAGTTTATTATGAACAGAGGAAATGAGATCATCAAAGAGAAAAGTTTTCTTTCTTCCTTTAAAAAGAGGAACACCAAGATACTTAATAGGTAATTGGTCATGCATAAAACTAGTTAAATCTTTAATGGCAATAATACGATCATTGGTAATTCTCTTAGAAGCAATAAAACAACTTTTGTTTTTGTTAAGAGATAAGCCACTAACCCTTTCAAATTGATATTAAAAATCCATAAGTTTTTGAATCCTATTAATAGAAGCATTAGTAAAAACCATAAAATCATCAGCAAAGCATAAATGAGAAATGAGAAAGCCACCCAACGTTCTAAAATAAAGGCTATGATTATTCTCAAAAAGATTGGTAAGGCCCTTAGATAAGAATTCAACAGTAATAATAAACGGAGTAGAAGAAATAGGATCACCTTGTCTTAAGCCGTAAGAAGATGTAAAATAACCATTACTAGAACCATTCACAATAATAGAGAAGTGGACACCTTCAATACAATTCCTAATAAGGTTAATAAAAACTGAATTAAAGCAAAAGAAATTTAGAATATGATAAATAAAGTTCCAATCAATATAGTTATAGGCCTTGCAATATCCAATTTCAAAATGAAGCTACCCCCTCTGACCCTAACATCCAGGTCTTGGCAAAACTCTCAATAAAATATCTTTCGCAATGGACCTCCCAATCACAAACCCCATCTGAGAAGGCGATATAATTCTAGGTAAAATAGAAGTAAGATGATTCATGTGAACTTTAGAAACTAATTTGTTTAAAAAGGTATAAAGACTGATAGGTCTAAAATCATTCCAAGTACTGACAAAGTTATTTTTGGGAATAAGCACAATAGAAGTAGAAGTAAAAAACTTAGGAATAGCATTACCAGCAAAAAAATCCAAAACAGTAGAGAAAAGATCATTATTGATAATGTGCCAAGTTTTTTGAAAAAACTAAGTGGTAAAACCATCAGGCCCAGCAACAGAGTCACTATTCATACCAAAGATAGTCTCTTTAACTTCCTCAAGAGAAGGAGGTTTGGAGAGATTCTAATTTTCCCCTTTGGTTATAAGACTGGGAATAAAAGAATGATCAACAATCTGAGTAGGACAAAAATTTTTATTAAGGTGATTTTGAAAATGTTGCACAGCTAAATTAGAAATTTCCACAAAATTATCAGTGAAAGAGCCATCCTCACGTTGAATTCTATTAATACAATTTTTAGCCCTTTTCCTTTTAACCAAAGCATGAAAATATTTAGTGTTATTATCACATTCAACCAAATGCTTACCCACAACTTTCTATTTCCAAAAACCTCCTCCTGAGCTTGTAAATTAAAAAACACCTCTTTAGCATTTCTTAAAAGAGTGAAATTATCCTTAGAAGGATTAACTTGACAAGCAGATTCAATATTAACAAGTTGTTGCTCAGCATTCATGATATTGGAAAAAAGATTTTAAAGACTTTATGGTTCCACCAGTTTAAATTCTCCTTAAGCCTTTTCAACTTAAACCAAAGTCTCCTCATACCAAAATAAGAATTATCCAGATGTAAGGGGGCTTGCCAATTGGTTTGGACAACATATAAGAAAGAGTCAAGAAGAAACCACATGTTTTGGAATCTGAAATGTGAAGAAGCATTAAATTTTCTAAAATTAAGGCTAATAAGCAAGAGAGAATGATCAGAAAGAGTTCTACTAAGATGTTGCACATTAATAGAGCTAAATGAATTAAGCCAAGAATCATTAAAGAGCACACGATCTAAGCGTTGCCATAAGTGACCCCTATTCCAAGTGAAGTTATTACCTGAAAAACCAATATCAATTAAATTGCAATCTATAATCATGCTACTAAAATCCTTCATAGAACGGTAAGAAGGAGAAGAGCCTCCTATCCTCTCAGAAGGATTCGTAATAGCATAAAAGTAACCACCTTCAAGCCAAGGCAAATTGTAAATATTGTGAAAATTTCTGATTTGATCCCAAAGCAATTTTCTAATATAACAAGAAGAAGCCGTATACACAAAAGAAGCACAGCAATGAACATTAAAGGCCTTAACCTTCCAATGCAGCACTTGAGTAAAATCACCAATAACATCAATTTTCATAGGATCCTTCTGAAAAACCCAAATCTTGTTAGCCACATTAGAAATAGTGTAATTAAAACCTAAAAATTGAGAGGTGTGAATCAACCTAGTAGACGAAATAAGAGGCTCCAGAAGAACAAGAATAGATACATTGTGAACACAACAAAATTTTTTAACACAAATTCTAGAAGAGGGACAACAAATGCCCCTCGCATTCCAAATAACATAATTAAACATAAAAAACAACATTAATGGGGAGTATGCGAATAAGTGTTCCTAGGAGATTGCAATATGACATTATGTTTCTTTCTTCCTCTTTTACTATGGAATTTTATGAAATTAGTATCATTATCATCTTTAGCACAGCATTTAAAAATCATTCCCATATCTTCAGAATCAGTAAAACATCACTATTATAATGAGAAGTTGAAGGAATCTTAATATCAATTTGTTGGACCACTTGATTTACCTGAAGAGGACATTCATCCTCCATAAACATACCGTTATCCATATTACCATTACTCCTCACAGCAGGGCCTTGTAAACAATCCCCAATAGAGGGGATTTCTATCACCAAAACCAGTTCACCCTCCTCCAATGGGTTATCATTCCCTTCATTAACTTTATGAGCTAATTCACCGGCTGCATTAACTTCAATCTCATTCTCCTATTCATTTAAAAGCAAAGGAATAGGGGGAGTGTTAGAGATCATATTACCATTCAAATCTGACATAGTAATATTAAACAAGGTTGGTTCCACCCTAATCTCATAATCAGCAGATGAAATAAAAGAGGTGTTAGCATTAACTCCCTGATTATGATTCGAAAAAACAATGTTAACATTTTGTTCAAGAACATCATTGGCTAATAACATAGGCTCCTCAAAAATTTTAGAAGGTTTAGAGATATTGTCCTCTAAGTTAATACCGTCATGAGTCAAATTGGCCTCCACCCCCTACATTTGTTTAGATGAATCCTTCTCTTTACGAAGATGGGGATGTTTATGAAAGCAATCATTAATACCATGACCATGCATCTTGCAATAAGAATATAAGATAGGTAAATTTTCAAATTCCACTTTTTGGAAATAACCTTTCACTTCCAACCCAATCCATATTTCATTTGGATGTTTCTTAGAAACATCCAATTCAACCAAAACACGAGCTACAGAAAGTCATGAAACAGAAGCAGTGGCTTGATCCATTTGTAATGGCCTTCCAAAAATTGAAGCCAAACCAAATAAATTTTGAGTATTAAAGAAATGAAGTCTCAAATTAGAGAAGGAAATCCACATAGGTGCAATAGGAGATTCTTCCCTAACATCAAAATTCGGCGTTCATTTGAGCAAACGCATTTGACAAGCTTGAATATAATATGATCTTCTAGAAAATATACGGCTGTAATCAAGATCATTTGAGAGTTGGATAGCAACATGCCTTGGATCCAATAAGTCGATATGAAATAATCCAAAAAGTTTTAGGTTAATAAAAAATTTTCGTATAACGTCAAGATTCGAATGCCCTAAGAGAAATTTACCCACCAGCATTAAGGCATATGAAGCAGTAAGCTTTTCAACAATGGAATCATTAAAAAGTAAGGCTGGACAACCCTTAAAGGAGGAATGAATGAAATGTAACTTAGATGCAGTTGATGAAGAACCAGCCAGCATGTCTTTGAAGGAGCGAGATTTCCCTTCGATAAGAGAAGCAGTTGACGGGTTAGATGATGAGGGAGTCGTCATTTACCAGAGCAAAAACCAGAAAAACAACCTCAAAAACAACGTTGAAAAGAGAACAAACAAAAGAAAATGAAGGAAAAAATCCAAAATGGCAAAGAAATCGAAGCCAGAAGGGCAAATCCAAAATCGTGAAAGAGGAACCTAGATCACCTGGGAGTCGCCTCATGAGCCAGAACAAAGAGACGTGAATCGTAATGGATGATTAATTATGCAAAAAACCCTAATTAGGGCACCCATTATTAAGTAAGATTAATTAACTAATCATACTGGACAATTAAGATCGTATATGACGATCAATTATAGAAATGAAAAATAGCCGTCAATCATAATTTAGGCAATATTTTAATCTTTAATTTTTATTGTAATCATACCAGATGATTTATGATAATTATGCCTAAATTAATCTTGTAATTAGGGGACTAATTATAATTAGATTGATTGATCAGATTATACTGGATGATATACAAAGATTAAACTGGATGATATTTGATATTTTATGGGACGATCCCCCATCATTCAAGACAAAAATTATAATTATCTTCTAATTATATAGAAGATCGTACTAGATGTCCCGAACAATTTACGAGATGATATTTTAATCACTGGTCATCATCCCATATCATGCTGGACAATCAATACAGTATCTTGAATTAATCATCTAGAATGATCACAAAATTATACTGGACGATCTGTATAAATACTTGAATTGATCTTACAAGGCAAAGCTGATCATGCTAATTGAAAGGGCTATTTTGTACTGATCATATAAGATGATATATCGATCATACTGGATGATCTTTGACAAAAAGTTGAAATTAGGGCTTCTTTTGGAGGCTCTCTATTTAAGCTCTCTTATTGTCCCTTAAAAAAATCTTTTGCTATTGAGTTGATCTGAGAGAGAGCTTAGAGAAGGAAGAGAGAGAGAGCTTGGGAGAGAGAGAAATCCTTGTGAGGGGGAGTTATGAGGGATTCGCAAAGTTTACTCCAAATAAGGTTTCCATCATCATCTTCAAGCTGTTGCCTGGTTCCTTGGTGGCTCTAGGGGAGACTTTCATCAGCATCAGATCCAGATTCTCTACCTTCATCAAGAGGGTGAAAAAAGATTCAAAGGTTATCTACCTACTCCATGAGGGAGTAAAAGGATTTTAAGATTCTCTGCCTACTCCAGGAGGGAGTAAAAGGATTTCCATATTCTCTACCTCTCTAGGAGGGAGTAAAAGGATTCAAGGTACTCTGCCTTATCAGGTCGGTGTCATGATTTTGTAGGGGTTTCTCTGCCTTGCTGTGGGGGCAAAAGGAGAGACACTACTCTTAGTGAAATACCTGAAATGGAGGTTTTTGGGGAGTGGACGTTGGTCAAGTTGACTGAACCACTATAAATCTGGTGTGTTATTTCTGAACAACTATAAATCTGGTGTGTTATGTCTATTTATTTTTTCGCATTTAAAATTTGCATTTTTTTTTGTGAATTGTTTAGTGTTTGAAATCTCTGAAATTCTTATTATTGTGAAACTGATCTGTTTCCGCATCAAGGGGTTTTTAATTTTTCGTTTTGTTAAAGAATTTTTAAAATTTCCAATTCAAACCCCCCCCCCCCTTTGGTTAGCCTCGGGACTAGTTCTTTAGGGTTTAACAACCCTCATTAACTTTCAATAGGTTATTTATTATTTATTTTCATCTATCATTTTATTTATTTACTATTTTTTTAAATCAAAGCAGATTTTGTTTCAATTTAAATTTTAGTGGTTTATGATTTAAGACTTATTTTAAAGAATATATTTTAAGTGTTGAAATATTATTTAAGCTTTAAGAACATAACACTTAACAGTCCTTAAGTGCTAAGGGTAATTGATTAACATGTCCTAAGTTCATATTTATAATACATTTGATTCCCCTAAGGGATCAAATCCAATGCATATAGCCCTTCATTTTATTTAGGTATTTAAATGATTTATGCTATAAAGAATTTTGTTAATTGATCACTTCAACTACTTGAAGTTCCAATTAAAAGATCCTAGGTTCATAATTATAATGCATTTTATTCCCTCTAAGGGATCAAATTAAGTGCATAGAGTCATTTGATTTATTAATCTTCTTTATTTAAGTTATTTAATTTTAACTTAATTTTTAATTTATTTATATTTTTTATTTATAAAATTTTAAATAAATTTTATTTTTAATATTTGTTCTTTTATCATGATTTATTTAATTGATCAATTTTTGAGTATTTAGGATTTAATTGAATTTTCTCTATGAATTAATTTCCTTTATTAATTAGGTTTGACCAAACTTTGATGTTTATTTTTTATAAGATGTTAGTGGTTTCTAGTTTTTAATAAATTCTAAATTTAATTTGGAGTTTAATTAAACTTATTTTATATATTTTTTATTTTTTATCTTTATTTATGATTTTTATAAAATTAGTCCAATTAATTGAATTAAAATTCAAGTAATTAAGCTCATTTTTATTTTTGGTCAAAATTATTTTCAAACAACTTGAAATCATCACCAGAGAATAAGAATGACCTCTAAAGATGAATAAAAAAGTTTCAAATCATTTGGACATTTATTTATATTTTTAATTATTTAATTAATTATTTATTATTTTTTAAATTTTAAATTAACCTTTATTTTTAAAGTTTCTCATGGGGCTTTTATTTTTTCTTTATTGTTCTCTTAATTTAGGGTTGAAGGAAATTTATTTCATATTTTTTAAATTTATTTTGATTTTTTTATAATTTATTAGAAACTTAGGACACTTATGCAAGGTGATTAAGTTTCACTAATAAATAGACCAAATGAACTCCAACTTCTTAAAATATAAATCCTATGTCAACTAAATCTAATGATCAAACCCAAGAAATTTCATGGCATCAAAGTCCTCCTAGGTTTCAAAATTTATTTCTAAAGTAAATGCATTTATACTTAAGAATTTTGTTTTTAAGAGATCTAGACCATTGACGGGGTTGAAATTAGTGGAAAACTAAACCTTATACACTACACTAGCAAACCACAAACAATCAATCCCAAATTCCTTAGAGCAATTTTAATTTCTAGTTCAAATTTTGTCCATAGAAATTTTTGGACATGTTAGAGACTTCCCAAAGAATGTTCCATTTAAATTTGAGCCCATGGTGAATTATATTTCATGAGTAATTTCATAAATATCCCATAGAGTATTTATGAAATTACTTTTATGTATTAGAAATTAGGGGTTATAGTCATTCGGCTTTAAAATTACTCCTAAAGACAAATCCATTGAGCCTAGTGAAAGTTTAATAGTTGGCTATAAAACCAATTGAACGTTGAAATGACTCACAAAGATGGGGTGAATTTGTGATTTAATTTTTTCAATAATATTTTTTATTAAAATCCAAAAATCAAATTTTAATGCAAAATCATTTTAATAAATGAAATCACAACTTGTAATAACAACCCAAAATAAATTCTAATCTTTTTGTCTTTTTGATTTTGTAGAAAAAGCAAATAACAATTTTTTGTTTTTTTTTTATCTTTCTTTTTTTGTTTCTTTTTAAAATAAATAAATCCTAATCAACCACAATAATTTTTTGCATCACAATGATAATTAAACTCAATCCAGATTGCAAAAAAATAAATATGCAAGAAAGTAAAACTATAGAAAGTAAATGCAAAGCACTCTCACAGAAGAAATAGATTTATGATTGCCAAAAGACTCATCCAAAGTATAATAAGAGTTTAAATAGAGGGCATAAAACCCCCTAATTTTTTAATTATACTGCTTCTTTTTGTATAGCATGATAAGATGTCATACATTAGAATTAGTTCAACCTCTGATGTACGATCAAAGATTTTCCAGCATGATTAGTTCAATTGAATGCAGTTTACATATAATGAACCCTAGTATGATTAATTAATATCTAGAAGGTCGCTCTATCGATCATCATGTATGATCACGATCATTCCATACGATAATCAATCTTAATTAATCCTTATTTGATTGTTTAGCCAAAGGAATTAAATTAGACAAGATTTTTAAATATTGTACATCATGAACTAATTCATTTAGTATGATTAGAACAAATTTTAAAGTTCAAATTATTACCTAATTTAAATCACAGTGGAGATATCAAATGTAATTGATCATCATGTACAATGCTGTGGTTATACAATATGATTAGTTATAGCCTTTTATTAATTAATCTCATTTAATTAAATATTTTAATTTATTTTTTATTTTACAGATTATACAATACAATCAAGATCATCCAATATGATCCTGAGAAAATTAAGTTAATTACTTGCACACTCCCCATATGTTTGTGCACAGTTGCTAACTCAACATCTTTATATTACAATTATTGATTAAAAAATGAAAATTACTAACTTTTTGAGACAGACTGACTCACACACATATTCTTGAGCTCTAATTCTTTGTTGGCGCTTTATGCATGTTGAACCTAAAATGTTAATAGTGCACGAGGAAACTATATGCAATGTATAAAGTAGGAAAAAATAAATAAACATCCAATAATATTTGTAATCATCAAAATATAAGATTTTAGCAATCTTCCCATTTTTTATGATGGAAAATATTATTGGTTGGAATTACAAATTAATTTTAACTTCCTGCTATGATCTCCCCCTTACTAAGTGCTTCAATTTTAAAAGTAAGGAGAAACTTTATTATATATATATATATATATATATTATATTCATTTTTTATGAGCAGAATAGAAATTACAGTAACAATAAGCACTGAAAGCATGTAACGTAAATTGCACTAATGAAAATAAAATAATATAACAAAAAAACTCGCTACTCCGCCTTTTGACATCCTCAAAAAGAGGAACTATAAACAAAATGATAGCATAGAGCAATAGGGAAAAAATAGAATGAACAAACACATAATAGAAAACAAAAATAAAAATACAAATAATATAAACACGCAATAATAAACAAACATACAAGCACAACTTAACAAACCACGACCCAAAATTTTCTAAACACTAATGTCAATGACACCTAGTTTAGCCCCTTTATTTTTGGAAAAGTTAATTTTATTTCATCAAAAAAGTAATTACAAGTCCTTAAAGGGATCAACAACTCACCATGAGCTATTAATCAAAAGAGAAAGAAAACTTGTAGAGTAAGAGATCCCAAACTAAATACAAAAAGGAAAATGAAAATGCAAAGGCTAGCTAGGAGCTAAAACCCAAAAATATAAGACCCCAAAGCTTGAGTATACTTTAAGAATTACAATGTACAAACCAGGAGATACCTGAAAAAATTAAGAAGGTAGAAAAAAAACAACAAAACAAAAACTCACAGATAAAAGAATTGGCTGCTCCCCCAACAAGATAGAGCAGAATCCACAAGCCACAACCTGACTCCAAAATTAATAGAGGAATTGAACAAAGAATAGAAGTTCCAGTAGCTAGTCCACCCTAAAGCACTAGGACCTATCTTCCACTGGAGATAGAAGTAGAGAAAGGAAAAATGTGACCCCAAACACTACAAAAAAGAAAACTACACTAGCCAGTAACCAACAATAGATTAACACAACATAGAAATGGAGAAGAAGCATGGAGGAAGCCAATCAGAAAAGAAAATTATTCTCCAATCAAGACCAATAATAAAAAACTATTCTCCAGCCGAGGCATACATAATCCCACCATAATAAGAAGTCTAAAATCCCAAAAAGAAGTAAGGGAAAGATCAATACACAATAGCAATTAAAACATTCCCAAAAAGGGGATGATGGCAATGAAACTAGGACACTAAATTAAGGAATAATGCTCCACCTAGATGCCAGTAAAATTGCAATTACAAACCCATCAGGAAACCCCTAAACCAAAAAGCATAGCTCCACCAAAAGAAATTTCAGTAACACATAGACGAGGTAGTAATGTAAGGATAATGAGTATACACACAAGAGAAAGTATAATAACCAGACCACCACCCCAACATAGAGAGCTAAACAACTAATCTAAATAGAAAATTTGTAGGAGCAAGGTAAAAATTATCACTGAAGACACCTCACTTTAGATACTTATCATCAGAATAGCTAAACCAATAACTAATGATCATAAAAGTAAAAAACCAAGGAATAGTGTGGATATTGAACAACAAAAACCATCAACACATCCCACCCAAGAAACCATGATATGAAGCGAGCAACAACCAATAACAGAACTATAATACCTATAGAATCTAAAAGAAATAACCCCAAAGAGAAAGTTAGATTTTGATATAGGGAACACACAAAGCATCAAACCTGATCATGGCATTAACAACTCTATGGTAGGAATCTTTATTAAACTAAGCAATATTAGAAGACTTAGTTCCTTCCTTGGCAAAATAGTAAGCGCAAGCATTGCCTTCTCTCATAGTATGAGAGATCTGATAATTAAATGTAGTAAGCAAATCCATGGTTTTGTTAAATGAATTAAAATGCTACCATTATAACATTTTTGGAATTAATTAACAAAATGAGCAGCTTAGAATCAATTTCAATCTAAATGTTAAAAATAAAGACCCTTAAAGAGAGCATACAAATAAAAAAGAATAACTTTGCTAATAGATATATTTGAAGCAAAACCATACATAAGCCTACTCTTATGATACCGAATTATCCCACCACATCTAGAAAAACTTTGGAAATAGATCCATTAATATTGAGTTAAATTCACCCACAGAAAGGTTACTCCACCTCACAATTTTGGGACTACTGGTCCTCTCAAAATTATGACTATGAATATTGAAAAAGGAGGACCAAGAACCATTCCCTCTAAAGTGCTTATGTGTTAGCACATTAACATTAATGAGTTGTAGAATTTTAGACTTTAAATAAAAGATAAACCAATCAGAGCACATTTTAATACCATTGAGCTTACTATTGCATCGCTCCATCCATAGAAGATAGAACACAACCATAGAAACAACTGTAAGGATATGCCCTTTAGATCTTTTATCACCCAAGATCTTTCTATAGCACAAACCACACCCTAGAAGCTATATGACCATTTAAAAAAACATGATTAAGAGTTTTGATATGGAAGCGCCTTTGACATTTAGAGGACATGCAAATACCATTATCTTTGAGCCTCATATCCATAGGGACATAGTCTTTCAGAATTCTCAATGAGAAAGTAGAGATATTTAAAGGAGTAGAGGAGTTCCAAAATTTATCAAAGATATTATTATAATCTTTATTTGTTCTAAAACTATCCCACACTCTTTTTAAGTTAAGGTCACCATTCTCAGAGAGTTCAAAAAAAGGTTGATCATTCATAAAAGAATTTAATGGAATATCACAAATAATATCCACAATGTTTAGAGAAACATGAAGTAATAAGAGATTAACACACCATTTACAATCCCTTATAAAGAAAGGCACCTTTAAGGAAGAGGTAGAGTGAGTGCTGGAGTAGGAGTTAAAGACCCAAAACTAGTCCAATCATCCTGCCATAAATGAGAAGAATCATTTTTAATACCTCATTGGATAGTCATTTCACCAAACCATTTTATATTATATAACCATCTCCAAATAGTGGATTGCCCCTTTTTAATGTAGCAAAGGCTAGGATGTATATTTTTATAGTATTTCTCATTCATAAAATTTCCTTCGTGGGAGTCATTAGTTTTGAATTTCAGCCATAGCTTACAGGAGAGGCCTTGGACCATGTTATATATTGATTTATAACCCAAACCCCCCTCTTTGAAAGGACTAGAACAAGAATTTCAGCTAGTCCAATGAATTTGTTTATTAGTCGAATTGCAACCTCAAAAAAATTTGTTAATGAGTTTTTTTTTTAATCTATAACACGCTTTAAGAGTAGGGTTAACTATTTGAAACAAATAAATGAACATTTGCATAATACACTTTTTATCAGCACTAATCCTGCCCCCATAGAAAGGAATTTAAATTCCAAAATAGGTAATTTTTTGGAGATGCTATAGAATATTTTATCAAAGAAAAAATATTTTTATATGATTTTTAAGCAATGGATTGCCAAAGTAATAAATAGAGAGAGTTTGCTTTTTAAAATCAGTAATCAAATTGATATTATTGCATTGATCCATCACTATAGGAAAAATGTCAATTTTTGGTGGCTATTTTAGTCAGAAAATGGCCAAAATTCGTCAAAAATTAGCATTTTCGGTGAATTTCCAACGAAAATATTTACGCTAGTAAAATGTATGTCAGAAAATTGCTACCAGCATAAAATAGTCCGCCGAAAAAAATTTTGGCAGAACTTCGGTGAAAAATCTGTTAGAAATTTTTTTGGCGAATATTAAAAAATAAAAAAATAAAAAAAAATTAAAAACCAATTGAGCCTGTTGTAGCCCCCACCCAGTCTAGGTGGGCCTTCATTTCAACCCGTGCACCGGCCATGGCTCACCCTGCATGACCCGCTGCCCACAGCGACCTGCGCAACCCACCTTGGCTTACCCTGCGACCTACCCTGGGTCGCCTGAGCCTATGTGACCAGCGACCCGACCTGGCTCACCCAACGTGACCCATTGCAGACCCACTGTGAATCGCCTGCCTCAGGCCAATGCGACCCGCCCGCTATGCTTGAGTCTAGCAAGGTTCGAACCCTGCTCTTTTGTGCTCCCGCTGCCCGCCAGACCATCATGTCACCACTTTAAAAATGTATTAAAGGATGAGTTTTCATTTATTTATATTATAAAAGATAGAATATTTTATTTAAATTGATTAATATATTTAATATAATTTAATCAAAATATTTAAAATTTGAGCTTATATTTTTTTAAAAATATAAACTAAATAAAAATGAAAATAATTATATTAATTTTTAAAAACTGATCTAGTTTAATTTAATTTATATTTTATTTAAAATAATTACTTTAAATTTAAAAGGTGAGTTTTTTTAAGATCAAAATATTTATTATATTTAAATTAATTCAACAATAAATTATTAAACTTTTTAGTTTATTTTAGTTTAGCAATACTTAATTTAATTAATTTAATTTAACAAAATGAATAATTTTAAATATTTCTAATTATTATTTTCCAAAAAATTAAAAATTCTGTCAAAAATCTGTAAAAAATTCGACGGAAATACCTCCAAAAAATCCATTGGAAATCAGCCGAAAAATCCGCCAGAAATATTCTACCGAAATTCATCAGAAAATCTGCCAGAATTTCTAACAGATTTATTTCCGCCGAAAAATCCGCCAAAAATCACCATTTGTCCTGTAGTGCAATGACATACCTTTACCTATTATAAAAGTGCTCTTGCTATTATTAAACTTAAGGCCACTTTCATTTTTAAAGTATTAAGAAGCTTTTTAATTATCTTAATGTTGTTACTGGAACCATGACAAAAGAGAATAATTTCATCAGCAAAGCAAAGATGGGAGAGTTTTAAACCACCATTAATAATGTATGCTAAACTTTTAAAAATGGAAGAGTGATGAAGTGAACCTTTTGAGAGATACTTAGCTCCAATAATGCACAAAACAGGAAACAGTGGACCCTTGCCTATCATCTTAGGCAGCTTTAAAAACCTTTAAATTTCCCATTAATAATTATTGAATACCCACATTTTCAATAATGTTTGTAATAAGCTTACTAAAATTATCATCAAAACCAAAGAGATTAAGCATAGTATAAATTAAGGACAAATTGATAGTATCATAAACTTTGGATATATCCATATTAAAAATTAAATTATGCTTGGGAACATTTTATTGAATGTCATGGATAACCTCATGAGCAAGAAGGACATTATATGAAATGATTCTACCTTTCACAACCCCAGTCTGATTTATAAAAATAATCGTGGGAAGAATCAGAGCCATTCTAGAGGCCAAACTATTATAAATAAATTTATTGAAGGTTGTACGTAGACTAATAGGTCTGAAGTCATTCCAAATCTCTGGATTATCACTTTTAAGTATCAGAATAATAGAAATGCTGGGAAAGAACTTAGGAATTATATTACCTTTGAAGAAAGCCCAAATAACATTACAAATATCCTCTTTGATGAAGGCAAACATTTTTTAAAGAAAGCAATAGTAAAACCATCGGGCCTTGCTACAGAATCCTTATTTATATCTATTAAGGAGATGGAAATTTCAAGCTCATCAGGAACTTTTAAAAAGGTTTAAGTTATCCTCAAGAGAAATAATGGAAGGAATGAATTGAGGGTGGGAGATATCCCCAGCATCCTTAACCTGGTGAAGTAAATTGTTGAAGTACAAGATGGTTGAATCTCTTATGACTTCCTGATTGTCACTCCAGCCCCTGGACTCCAATTTAATATTACTAATAAGGGATCTAGATTTAATTTTGTTGGCCATAGCATGAAAATACTTTACCTTTCTCTCTTCGTCAAAGAGATGCTTAGGAAAAGACTTTTGCCTCCAATAGGTTTCCTCAATTTGGTGTAAGTTTAGAAGATTATTTTAGGTATTACTCAATTGAATCTTTTAATCATCAGAAATATTAATAGCAAAATCCTTTTCAATAGTAATGAACTCATATTTAGCTTTTAGAATATTATAAAAGATGTTACCAAAGATATTTTACTTCCACCATTTAAGGACATATTTGACCCTTTTTTAATTTTAAGGCTAATTTAACCATATCATTCTTCCCTTCATAATAGTCCATTAGAGCCATCCAATTATCTTTAACCACCTTTAAAAAATCATGAGCTTGAAGCTACATATTTTAAAAGAAAAATGGAAAAAGCTTGTTATAATTAATATGATTTATTTTAGGAAACAAATGAACATGATCATATCTAGTTCTATTACGATGCTCCACAGAGGCAATATAAAACAAGTAAGCCATTCATTGTTGAATAAAATGTTATCAAGTTTCTCCCACTTTACTATTAGACCAAGTATACTTAAAGATAGTAAAACCAATATCCATTAAACCATAGTCCAAAATCACATTATTGAAGTCATTCATGGCAAATAATAAAGAAGGGGAACCTCCAAGTTTTTTAGAAGCATTTGATATTACATTGAAGTCTCCTCCAATAAGCTAGGGGAATTTGTAATTGTTGTGAAAATCAAGTAATTTATGCCACAAAGGAAACCTTGCAGCTTTAGAGCCTTTAGCATAGAAAATGGAGCCATAGTAGAGACATTAAATAAAGAAAATTACAATGCAATATTTAATCAAAGTCACCCACTATAGTTAAAGAAATAGTATTTTTCCAAAAAAATATATATATTACTATTGGAATTTACTTAAGAGGAGTCAAATCCCAACTACTTTTGATAAATAGTAAGCATATAAACATCTACCATAGGCTAAAGAAGAGGTAAAAAAGAAATTTTATGAATCTTGCAAAGGCGATGAATATAATGATGAGTTTCAATCATTCCCACACCTCTTATATCTAGATTTTTGTACTAATCATAAGAACTCTTTAAACAAGAAGCATTTTCTCTTGTTAGTGTAGCTTCAGTAGATAACTTATTTAATACTTTCTTTTTTAAATTTATTTTTTCCATGAAAGTGACCAAAGTAAAATCATCTTTACAATAAGTTTAGATCATCCTCTTTTTGAAAGTCAATAGGATGCAAATCATATTTAGTAGAGTTAATTTCACCTTCCTTCCAATTAGAACACAAATAGGTAGAACCCCCCCCCCCCCCCCCCCCGCCCTTCGAGGGACCCCACCTAAATTACATAAAGAAATACCATAAGAATTAAGAGACTTGAGAATATAAACAACTAGAACCAAATTAGATATATCCAAATATTAACCTCATTTTTGATTGAGGTCAATTTCCCACATCACAAATAAAATCTCTATTCATCAGTCATTGTAATATACTTCAAACTTTAAATTAAACTCATCATTGTGCTTTGTCATAGTAACATAATTATTGATCCATAAAAAACATCACTTAACAGTCACCCTTGATTATCATTTGATCATCTGATCAGTCACATGATAATCACCAAATGATTATCAGTGATATGATCACTGTAAAATCAAAACTCCTTCAATCACTAAACCTCATTGATCAACTCAAAGCTTAAATAAAAATCAACTTTAAAATATATCAACTGATAGTCACTAGTGATAGTCACCTAATCATTTAGTCAATCAATGATAATCATTATTGATTGTCAATGATATGAACATGTCAAGCCCAAAACTCCTCTAAATCATTGACCAAATTAAATCTAAAACAAATCCATTGACCAAACCTAATGCAAACTTCAAACCTCAAAATTCAATGCTTAAATTTAAACCCTAAAACCCCTTGGTACATAACCTATTTTTAGACAAATTTTAATCACTTCAAAACCTAATCAAATGAACTTGGATTCAAGATTGGTTAGTTCCATATTGACTAGGCATATCCATAGGATCAACCATAAAAATTTTAAGGCATTTTAAGACCCATAAAATCTAAAATCCAAAGCATTTCCATAGGCAGCAAAACCTTTAAATATTTATAGCCTATGGTACTCGGTATGAAATATTGTAGAAATTTACATTGGAGGCTACCACAAACCCATTGAACATCATCATTGATATAAGCATGATATATTGAGCTAATATTGAGCCCTTGGTATACCTTGGTTGACCATGGTGCCACCAAAACTCTAACACCCTAAAACTACTGAAACTGGATTTCCTTTAAACATTCAACATGACGTAATAAACCCAAGTCATGAAACCTCTGGTTGACCAAGTTAACCAAGGTTAACCAAAGGGGACCCATTGAACCTTATACATGCATGTCATGCATCAAAACCTCACTATTGCATAAACCTAATCTAACAGGTCCAAAATATCATTTGGAATGAGTTAGACCAAATCCTAACCCATGGTCTATTGACCAAGTAAACCTAGGTTGACCAAATGAAACATAATGCATTCAAACATGCATTTCACATATGGAGACTTTACTAAGCTTTAAGACATCTTCTAATAGGTTCCAAATGTTAATTGGAATGTGTATGACCTAACCCTAGCTCATGGTTAATCCTAATTGAACATGCTAACCTAGATTGACTATGCACATATACATTGAAATCCTATTCAATTGTACTGACTCAAGCATACTGTTGACCTCATTTTTGTATGAGGTCATTAGGACCCAACTCAGACTCCAGGTTAATCCAGGCCCTAGGATCAATTCTAATCTTAGATCAACTTATATCCTAGACCTTAGGATCTATCTAGATCCTAAGATCATTCTAGACCCCATACCCTATGACTTCTAGGCTCTTGGACTCTCCTAGATTTCAAACTTTAGGATCTACCCAGGCTCTAGATTAATCTTGACCCTAGCATCAGTTCAAATCTTAGATCACTCTAGATCCTAGATTAATCCAGACCCTAGGATCAATCTAGATCTTAGATCAATCCAAGTTTAAATCAACCCAAACTTCAAATCTAGACCCTAAACTTCAATCAAATCCAGCCTTCAAATTTCAATCAAATCCATACTTTAATAAAAATCAATCTCAACTTCAATCTTACCTAGTCATTCATAATCATCTATATGATTGTGAATGATTCAAATTCAAACATTTAAATTCAAAACAAAATTTAAACTTAGAAATTCAAATTAAAATTCAAGGTTCAAAGGCCCTATCCTGAAAGCTTTTTCAAGAGATTTTTTAAATGAAAGTTTGATAGGGATGTTAGCCCTTGTGAACTAGTCCCGAGGCTAACCAAGAGTGAGGGGGGGGGGTGAATTGGTTATTTTAAAAAATTTGTGAAAAAAAATGATTTAGAAAAATATTTTTGATTATTTTAAAATAATTACAACTTTAAGATGATGTGCAGATGTTCAACAACAACAAAATAATAATCACAATCACACAATCATCAACAAAAAATAAATATGGAAGATAATCAGAAAGAACACACCAGATTTTATAGTGGTTCGGTCAACATGACCTACGTCCACTCCCCGGAGCCTCCCCTCTGGGTATTACACTAACACTAAGTGACTCTCCTTCTGCTCCCATAGTAAGCTGGAGAAGCCTGTATAAAACTCATTTCCACCAACTCGGTGAGGCAGTGTACCTAGACTCCTTTCGCTTCCTCCTAAAGTAGGCACAGAACCTGGATCTTCTTACTAACGATCCTCCCACAGAGATACTGGCAAGACAAGAGATGACGACCAGAGAAGACGACTCAGATCCTTGCTTGGAGCAACCTTTGTGAATCCCTCATAAACTCCCCCTCACAAGATTCCCTCTCTCTCTCTCTCTCTCTCTCTCTTAAGCTCTCTCTCTCTCTCTCTCTCTCTCTCTCTCTCTCTCAAGGTTTTCTCTGGAAAGGAAAGTGGAAAAAACATTTTCTTATTGAAAGAAAAAGATCTTAAATAGGAGGGCTCAAAAATTTCCCTAAATCTTAACTTTTCGTCAAAGATCATCCAGGATGATCAGTTGATCATCCTGTACGATCAGTTCAAAGTCACTTGTATTAGCTTAGATGATCTGATTCCTCTGGATGATCAGTAGATAAAATTTGTTCAGATCATCCCATACGATTCTACAATCATCTGGGATGATTAGTGTAAATCAAAATTTTAGTCCAGAAGATAGCTCTGGTCGTCCAGTGAAACTTGTACTGGACGATCTCAAAATGACTTGATTGTCTAGGATAATACATGTATCATCCTGCACGATTAGTTCAAAATTGACATAATCGTCTTGCACATAGCTCGGGTTGTACAGCCAAATATGTTGGAGGATCTTAAAATGACTTGATCGTCTGAAATGATATCGCGATCGTCCCATACTATTTGTTTAAAATCTAGAATATCATCCAACACATTTCTTGGATTGTTCAGGTGAAGTGCTTTGGACAGTCAGTGTTTTGCATGCATCATCCAGGATGGTCTTTCGATCATCCAGGATGATATGATCGTATCAATCATATATTAATTACTTTTCGTAATCACTAGACTAATTTAAGCATGATTGTAAAGGATCGGCCAGGATGATAAACGTATCATTTGAGATGATCAGACTAAATCTTTAAAAATAAAAACTTACCTAACTTAATCTGGCGGTTGAGAATTTTTGATTTGAGCCTATCATCCTGTATGATATGTGTATCATCCAAGACGATCTGCTTAATCAAATCGACTTAAATATGGTCACCCTAATTAGGATATCTTTTTTCACTATATCATCCAGGACGATAAGAATATCATCCAGGATGATATGAATAAAATTTGAAATAGAAAACCTAACTCACTAAAACTCTCCCCCTGAGTTTGTGTGTGTGCAAGGTTACTTAGCTAGGGGATCAATTACATTATATTTGACTCAAGAAAGGGAAAAATTATAATTAAACACATGTGGATTCGATCTTGAGTTAGCTTAGATTGCATTTGATCCTTTATACCTGAAATGTTAGTCAACCAAAATAGAACAAAAAAATGTTTATTATCATCAAAATTTTAATCCTTAAATCCAAGTTTGCAATAATCTCCCCTTTTTGATGATGGAAAACATTTACTTAGTAGTTTCAAATCAATCAGATTGCAGTAATTTAAGTACAGGCAAGAGAAGATAAATTTTACTAATCATTGATAACTAGTAATATTCAATACAACAAACGAAACTACTACAACAAAAAAATAACTCCCCCTTTTGACATCACAAAAAGGAGGAACAGTAAAGACAAAAAATAACAGTAAACTAAAACATCAAAAATAAAGTAAAACAAACAAATTAATAGAGAGGAGGATCCTGATCAGATGGAGGAGGTGGTGGTGGATGAAAGTAACTGTGAATGGTGGCGAACTGCTCACCAAACCAGGTCATGTCCTGGTCGTGCTGCTGTTGTTGGTGAGTCACATAGGAGTCAAAGCGAGGATCCCACTAGTCAAAGCGCTGCACCAAGTGATCTAATGGTGATGCTATACAAAGAGGAGCAGGTACAGCAGGTGCCGCTGGCTCAGGAGCAGCCTCCCCCTCTTCTCCCTCAACATCCGCTGCGGGCTCTGGATGGACTCTAGTACTGTGGAGAGTGTGAAAAGAGCTGTTGGAGAAGAAGATAGGTGGGATTCTGGCTGGATCTGGATATTGAATGTTGTATTTTATTTCAAGGGAATAATGGATGAGATGTCCTAAAGCTAGATTGGGGCTTCTCCTGTAGCCTCGATCCCTAATGGTCGTCAGTTATTCAATGTAGCAAAAGATTAAATCAGTTGCATTAAAGTCATGACGGCCATGATGTAGTAGGTAGTGATGGAGAGTAAAGGAGTGATGTGGATGCGGTCCCCAGCTTTAGGAAGATGGAGGAGCGAAGGACATATTGGATTGTCCTAGCATCCTTGACTAGGGAGGAATAGGCTTTATCGTAGTATTGGGCATTGGTGTTTCTAAGGAAGTGGTTGGAGACACTCCAATCAAAGTCAGGGTCATAGGCTAGAATATGAAGTTTATCACCAGAAGTGGACAGTTGAAGAATTTTGTGAAAGTGCTGGAGGGTTAATTCGATAGGTCGTTGATTCACAAAGGACTGACGGGCTGAGTAATCAGAGGTGATGCGAAGATTGGCAAAGAAAACCCTAAGGAGTTTAGTGCTGAAGGGAAAACCCAAAGTAAGAATGAAGGTGAGGGATGTGTGAGTGAACAGATCTAGTACCGGATAGGTGAGGGTCCGAGGGTTCACAGTTTTAGAAATCATGATCCCAGCATCAAGATATCATTGAAAGGTAGCTTGATCTACTGCATCAGGAAAATGGGGATTGATATTTCCCCGGGAGGAACTGGCACCTTGTTTCCTGGATCTCTTACCACCAGCCATTAGAAAAGGATTGGAGGAAGGATTGGAAGAGAATTTGTGAGAAAATTCTAAAGAAAATGACTGTTTAAATAGAATTCAGCCAGATCATCCAGGACGATCGCAGGATGATAGGGGTAATAATAACAACCAGGCCGATTGGTCAAAAAGGCGGTCTGATTACCCAGGATGATCAGATATCATCCAGGATGATTAGACACAGGCGATCGTCTTGAGGAGTCCAGCCGGACGACCATTGATGAAAAGTATCATCCAGGACGATTCAGTGGATTATCCAGGACAATATGCAATAAATGAATTAGGCGAGTCAAATTTAAATCATCCAACTGCTACCACATGTATCATCCAGGATGATGCGATTGATTGTCCAGGATGATCACCAATAATTAGTGCATCTCAACCGTTTGATCATGATTGGGATGATTTGAATGGATCATCTTGGATGATGTATGGATCATCCAGGACAAAGAGGATCGTCCAGGATGATGTGCAGAAAAAGTGAAAAAGATGAAGGATGGAGAGGAAAGATCAGGGATCCTAAAAACACACAAAAAAGGAAAATTCAAAATCAAATCAAATAAAAAATAGTAACGAGAAAAACAACAGTGAAAATAATGATTTTTTTATCAGCTCTAGTAAAATAGAATTTTCCCTAATTTTCAATTCAAAAGCCAATAAGAAGAAAATTGACAACGCTGAAATCCAGAAAAAGTTGGAAAATCAACTTTCGTAACTCCTACCTCGTACACCATACAGATTAAAATTCCTTTCAAATAAAAAGTTTAATTCATAAGAAAAGAAGTTAGATTCGAAAAGAGATCCTTTCAAGCCTCGTTCTAGAAAAATATCTGATATAATAGTATTACAAAGTAAGAAATCAGAAATTTGGATTTTTCGTCTCAAGCTTTTGAAAATATTAAGTGGCGCATGGATTTTTCTAAGAAATTTAAAGATCTGAAAGGGAAGAAAGCTTATTTCTTTATAGGCTCATTTTGTGCCTCTTTTTCAATTAATTTGGTGCTCTTTGCGCATCTTTTGCTTTTTGATACACTTTATGTATTTTTCCAATGTGGCGACATTACACATCTTTTCAACTTTGGGCTCATTTTGTGCCTCTTTTCATTTTGGCGCTCTTTGCACATCTTTTACAAGCTTACTTTCTTTCATAATCTTTAAAGAATCTCAGTTATAAAATTACCTTCCAGACATAAGAGAGGACAAAACTCACTCTCTACAATAAGGAGTAATTTCCAGAATAAAAACTATACATCATAAGATAATTACAATCACCTGATAAGGAAAAAGCATAACAATGATCCAAAATTTTGAAAGTACTATTCATATGAGGTAGATTACTGTAGTAAGATAAAATAAATCTCTATTTCAAAAATCAACATTTTAATTTTGAAGAAGATTTTTATCCAAAAGAAACGATACACCATTAAAGGTGTCAGAGGAAGAGAAACAATCATCAACATTTCTTCCCTTTAATAGATTCAATGGAGTAAATCACTGCTTACAAGCTTCGAAACAAAAATAAGATAAAACTCTCAGTCAGAAATCTAGTTTATCAGCAGTAGTGAGCAGTGATCTAATTTTTTTTATTTTTAAAAATAGTAAATCAAGAATAAGTAGGAAATCACATTAAAATAAACACTCAAATCAAGAAAACAACAACACTAAAATAAAAATTAGTAGAAAAAATAAGCCAACAGGAAACAGATTATCAAATCAAACAAATAACTAACAGAAACAAAATGAAAAATAGAAAATTCAAAAATTAGTAGTCATTAGATTCATGCATTTATATCAATCACACCCAATCTAGTCCTCAAAATGCTGAATGAGTCAAAGGCCAGTGGTTTAGTAACATGGTCCCTAATGAAGTGATGCCTTATGTCAATATGTTTGGTTCTAGAATTGGATTGGATTCTTAAAAATATAGATGACACTAGTGTTATCACATAGAACTGAAATTATGCCAACAAGTAATCCTAAATCCAAAACTTGTTTCTTCAAACAAAGAACTTGAGCCACACAACTTCTTAATGCAATGTACTTAGCTTCAGCAGTAGAAAGTCCAACTAAGTTCTGTTTTCTACTAGACTAGGAGACTAAAGACTATCCTATGAATTGGCAAGTTCCAGAAGTGCTCTTTCTATCCACCATACATCCTGGAAAATCAAAATCAGAATATCCAATAATCTCAAAAGAAGTGTTGTGCCTAGGATACCAGATTCCTAGGTTTGGGATCCCTAAGAGATATCTAAGGATTCTCTTAACTACAGTTAGGTGGGATTCCTTAGGATCAGCTTGAAATCTAGCACAACGATAAATACTAAATATAATATCAGGTCGACTAGCAGGCAGGTAAAGTAGTGATTCAATTATTCCCCTAAACTTCTTCTGATCAATAGATTTTTCATTTGAATCCTTATCTAACTAAACAGTGGAAGTCATGGGAGTGTTTATTGGCTTAGCTTTGCGCATTTCATATTTCTACAAGATGTTGTTAGTGTATTTTGATTGATTCAGAAAGATTCCATCATCCATTTACCTTATGCAAAACCCCAAAAAGTAGTATAATTCTCCTATCATACTCATCTCAAACTCCTTACTCATTGTCTTAGAAAAATCATCACATAAATTTTTATCAGAAGATCCAAAAAGTATATCATCAACATAGATCTGGATAATGAGTAGATCATCTCCTACTTTCCTAAGAAAAAGGGTGGTGTCTACGCTCCCCTTAACAAACTCTCTTCTAGTAGGAATGTGCTAAGCCTCTCATACCAAGCTTTGGGTGCCTGTTTCAATCCATATAAGGATTTTTTTAATTTATAAATATAATTTAGATATTGGGAACTCTCAAAACCTTGGGGTTGCTCTACAAAGACATCCTCTTTTATTACGCCATTTAAAAAAGCACTCTTGACATCCATTTGAAACAACTTAAATCCCTTGTAATAGGCAAAGGCTAGTAGCACCCTAATGCCTTCCAATCTAGCTACAGGGGCAAAGGTCTCCTCAAAATTAATCCTTTCAATTTGATTGTACTCCTTAGCCACCAATCTTGCCTTATTCCTAACCACCACACCAGAATCATTCATCTTATTCTTAAAGACCCACTTGGTTCCCACCACACTTTGATTCCTAGGTCTTTCTACTAACTCCCAAACATTGTTCCTTATAAATTGATTCAATTCCTCTTGCATAGCTAAGATCCAAAATTCATCCGAAAGAGCTTGATTGATGTTGGTGGGTTCAGTCATTGAGATAAAGGTAGAATGGTTTACTTCCATCCTAAGTTCATACCTAGTTCTAACACCTTCAGAAGGGTCTCCTAAGATCGGTTCTTTAGGATGACTCGAAGCATATCTCCAATCTCTAGGCTGAGTGTTTTGAGGTTCTACCCTTTCCTCCAGATTTATATTTTCAACTCCTTGGGTAATCTCTCCTACATCTCCTTCTTCCTCAACTCTAGCCTTCTTAGGATCAAATTCATCAAACACCACATGAGTTGTCTCTTCCACCACTAAAGTTCTCTTATTAAACACCCTAAAGGATTTCCCCACACTAGAATATCCTAAGAATACTCCTTTATCAGATTTAGAGTCAAATTTTCCTAAGGATGATTTCCCATTATTTAGAACGAAAATCTTACAGCCAAAGACATGGAGGTGGGACAGGTTTGGAGTTCTACCCTTAATGATCTCATAAGGTGTCTTATTCAGAATGGATCTAACATTCACCCTATTCAGCACATAACAGGCAGTGTTCACCGCTTTAGTCTAAAAGTATTTTGGAAGTGAATACTCAGCAAGCATGGCTCTAGCGGCTTCCACTAAGGTCATGTTCTTTCTTTCAGCTACCCCGTTCTGTTGAGGGGTCCTTGGAGCTGAAAAGTTGTGACTAATCCCTTTCTCCTCATAGAATATTCCAAATCTCACATTTTCAAACTCTCCACCATGATCACTATGAATAGTCAAGATATCACAACCTAACTTCCTCTGAATTTAAGTGGAGAAAGATTTAAATTCATCAAATGACTTAGATTTATGTGATAGAAATTTAATCCAAGTGAACCTCGAGTAATCATCAATAATCACAAATCCATAGACTTTCCCCCCTAAGCTGGCAGTGTTAATGGGTCCAAGGAGATCCATGTGAAGGACTTCTAAAGGTCTAGAGGTGCTGATGTCCTTAATGGAGTGGAAAGAGGATTGGACTTGCTTCCCTAATTGACAGGCATCACATAGGTGGTCCTTAATGAACTTAAGCTTAGGGAGACCTCTAACTAAGTCCTTTTGGGTGACTCTTCTAAGGGTTATCATACTGACATAACATAATCTCTACTGCCATAACCAAGACTCATCAGCAGTAGTTTTTAAGCAAAATGAAGTAACACATTCAATATTATTTAAATTAAGCATATAGACATTATTGATCCTCTTGCCTTACAAAATAGTGTTATTATTTAAGCTTATGATGCAAGTATTTTTCAGGAACATGATGCTGAAACCCTTGTCACAAAGCTGACTGATGTTAAGCAAGTTGTGCTTTAATTCATCTACATGCAAAAAATTTTCAATCAAAAGGTTCTTGGAGTTTCTGATTATACCTGCACCTACCACTTTCCTGGTGGTATTATCTCCAAGAGTGACCTTGCCTCCAGCAAAATGAATTAATATACATCTCCAGTCATATATCTTGAGTATCTGTTGTCCAGGTACCACATGCTCTCATGAGGTCTTGTTTGAGAGGAACCCTATAAAATAATCAAATGTCAGATTTAGGAACCCAAACCAGTTTGGGTTCCTTCTTATGAAAAGAAGAATTTAATGCATGTGTGTTATACTGTGGAGCATACAATTTGGGCCTCTACACCCAATATGTACTACGGTGGACAGTGCAGGTGTGGGAGATGTGTCCTAATATGCCACAATAAAAATATCTAACACCAGGAAAATGATTAATTAATCTACGTGGGTGATAGAGCCTCTTCCTAGGTTTGAATGAAACATGCTTTGATGATTTTAAATTAGATTCTTCAAATGGAGGAGGTGCATAAAATTGTGCAAAAGTAGGAGGTGTTTCATTTTTCTCAAAAGCACTAATATTTACACTTAAAAATTCATTTTTCTTCTTAAGACTTGCAATTTCAAATTTCAAATAATTCTCACTAGTATCTAAATCTAATGTAAAAGTTTTTAATTCTTTAAAAGCTCTTTTTAAATTAACATACAATGTTTTCAATGAATCATGCTAAATAATTAGTTCAGAATACTTTTTATTTAATTCATCAAATTCATCAAGTAAGGACATGTGATTACTATCAAGCGTGGAATGATCTTTAACTAAACATCATGCTCTTTTTGCAAATTTAAGAAATCCAATTTCAAGCTGGCATGGGTTTTCTTAAGTTTCCTATATAATGAATGAATTTTCTTAGAAACTTCAAGTAATTAATCGTAGGTGAGCTCACATACCTCTTCTTGGTCATACTGACCAGGATGATCATATGCCATCAAATACAGGTTCGTAGTCTCCTCTTCAGCTTCAGCTCAGAGGAGTTGGATGTTGAATCTGCCCAGAAAGACTTTTGAATCTTTTTCTTATCCTTTCTGAACTTAGGTTCCTCCTCACCCTTCTCCTTGCTTGGGTGAGCCTTAAGTGTAGGACAATCAGCCTTTATGTGTCCAGGCTTCCTGCATTCAAAACAAACAGTATCAAACGAACCTTTAAAATTTTTGCTACTTTTACCTTTGTTCTAATTCTAAAAGTTTGTGTGTTTCTTCCTTAGAAAGATTTTGAATTGCCTAGTGATTAAGGCAACATCATCGCTATTAGACCTGGAAGAATCGATGTCAGTATCGTTGGCATTCAGTGCCACAATTTTCTCCTTCTTCTTCTTACCTGCATCAATTTGTTGTTGGTTCACTCCTTGATCGTAAGCAATGAGTCACCCTAGTAAGTTATAAATAGAATAAGTGTTTAAATCTTTGGATTCAGTAATTATAGTTATCTTGGCATCATAAGAAGAAGGCAAACATCTCAAAACCTTATTAACTTTCTCATAATTAGTAAGCTCTCTTCCTAAGGCATGTAGAGAGATGACAATTTGTGTGAACCTAGTATACATTTTAGAAATTGTTTCAGTAGGTTTCATGCAAAAAAATTTCATAGTCATAAAGTAAGATGTTCAATCTATATTGCTTAACCTCAGATGTACCTTCATAAGTAATGCATAATCTATCCCAGATTTCTTTACCACTCATGCAAGTAGATACACGCATGTAATCCTCAGATTTTAGTGCACAGGAAAAATAGTTCAAGCATTTTGTATTCAATTATGTTAAATCACGATCATCAAATGTCCATTCAGTAAAAAGAAGTTCAGTTTTAATGCCATTAACAATTCTAAATGGTGCTTCATAACAATCTTTAACAAGCATCCACATGCGATAATCAATTGATTGTAAGAAGGTGGACATGCAAGTTTTTCAAAAATCAAAAGGTATGTTAACAAATAAAGGTGGTCGTGTAATTAAATAACCTTCAGCAGTATTATGATTACCAAAGTTAGCCATGGATCAAAATTTAAACATTTTTAAACTTAATTTTTGAATCCCGCTCTGATACCACTTGAAAGTTTAAAAGGGATGTTAAGCCCTTATTAACTAGTCCCGAGGCTAACCAAGAAGGGGGTGAATTTGTTATTTTAAAAAATTCATGAGCAAAAATGGTTTAAGAAAATCTTTTTGATTATTTTAAAATAATTACAACTTAGCGATGATGTGCAGATGTTCAACAATAATAGAATAATAATCACGATTACATAATCATCAACAGAAAATAAATGTAAAAGATAATCAGAAAGAATACACCAGATTTTATAGTGGTTCGGTCAACTTAACCTACGTCCACTCCCCGAAGCATCCCCTCCGGGTATTGCACTAACACTAAGTGACTCTCCTTCTGCTCCCACAGCAAGGCAGAGAAGCCTGTACAAAACTCCTTTCCACCAACCCGATGAGGCAGAGAACCTAGACTCCTTTTTCTTCCTCCTTAAGTAGGCAGAAAACTTGGATCTTCTTGCGGACGATCCAACCATAGAGACACCTACAAGACAAGAGATGATGACTGGAGAAGACAACTCAGATCGTTGCTTGGTGCAACCTTTATGAATTCCTCACAAACTCCCCGTCATAAGATCCTCTCTCTCTCTCCCAAGCTCTCTCTCTCTCTCTCTCTCTCTCAAGGTTTTTTCTAGAAAGGAAAGTGACAAAACATTTTTCTTATTGAAAGAAAAAGATCTTAAATAGGAGGGCTCAAAAATTGTCCTAAATCTCAACTGGTCATCAAAGATCATCAAGGACGATCGGTCGATCATACTGTACGATCAGTTCAAAATCACATGTATCAGCATGGAAGATCTGGTTCCTCTGGACGATCAGTAGATAAAATTTTTTCATATCATACTGTACAATTCTGCTATCGTCCGGGATGATTAGTGTAAATCAAGAATTTTGTCCAAAAGATAGCTATGGTCATCCAAGGAAACTTGTGTTGGATGATCTCAAAATGACTTGATCGTTCAGGACGATACATGTATCATCCTGTACGTTTAGTTCAAAAATGCCAAAATCACATGCACACAGCTCAGTTCATACAGCCAAAATATGCTGGATGATCTTAAAATGTCTTGATCGTCAAGAATGATATCGCGATCATCCCGTATGATTTTTTTAAAATCAAGAATATCATCCAGCACATTTCTCGAATCGTCCAGGTGAAGTGCTTTAGACAGTCAGGATTTTACATGCATCGTCCAGGATGATCTTACGATCGTCTAGACGATATGATCGTATCAAACACATATTAATTATTTTTCTTAATCACCAGACTAATTTAGGCATGATTGTAAAGGACCGGCTAGGATGATACACGTATCGTCTGGAATGATTAGACCAAATCTCTAAAAATAAAAACTTGCCTAACTTAATCTGGCGGCTGAGAATTTCTGATTTGAGCCTATCGTCCTGTACGATATGTGTATCATCCAGGACAATCTGCTTAATCAAATTGACTTAAACATGATCGCCCAAATGAAGGTTTTTATTTTCACTAGATTATCGAGGATGATATGAACAAAATTTGAAATAGAAAACCTAACTCACTAAAACTCTCCCCTTGAGTGTGTGTGTGTAATGTTACTTAGCTAGGGGATCAATTACATTACATTTGACTTAAGAAAGGGAAAAATTACAATTAAACACATGCGGACCCGATCTTGAGTTAGCTTGGATTGCAATTGATCTTTTGTACCTGAAATGTTAGTTAACCAAAACAGAACACAAAAATGTTTGTTATCATCAAAATTATAATCCTTAAATCCAGGTTTGCAACATCAAATACTTCAAACCCTAGTCAAATGACCTCTGATTTAGAGTCCATCAATTGAATATTGATAGGATATCTCTCTAGAGGCAACCCTCTAAATTTGAGCTCATTCTGAGGTCTCTAACCCAAGAAACTGGAATGATTTTCAAAGGCTATAAAACCTTTAAATATTTACGGCCTATGCCACTGGACCTGCCATCAAGTGGACTTTGACCTCAGAGCTTTCTCCAAAGCTTCTAACCACTTCCATTCAGCTTAAAATCTCAAACTAAACATGTTGGACCCAAACCCAAGTCCTGGGTCAACCTAGTTAACCAAGTCAGCCTAGGTTGACCAAAGAGGCCCTTAAGGGTCAAAATAGTCATTTTGACCAAATTGAATTCTCCAGATCTTGGGACCACTCCCAACAAACTTCAAATATCATATCAAACCTATCCAGCCCAAGCCCAGGTCCTGGGTCAACCTGGTTGACCAGGTCAACCTAGGTTGACTCAATAATTCCTTAAGGATCTAAATGAGTTAACCCAACCCATCTAACCAAGTCAAGCCCTCCAAACTTTTAAGTTCACTTCAATGATCAATTTAAATATATCTAAATCACTTGGAGTCAAGTCACTTTGGACTTTGACTTGCTCAAACTCCAAAGCATGGTTAAACATTCACTTTACATATGCTCTTCCATTTGAACTTCAAACTCTTTCATTTTAAAGGTTCTTAAATCCATTCCATTCAAAGCCTTGAACACCTATTAGTTCACAACAAGTCATGCCACATAGGCAGTCAAGTTGACTGTTGATCAGTCAAACTAGTCAACAAGTCACTAAAACTTCTCGAAGTGGTTAAATCCCCATACCCAAGTTAATTTACTCCATTCCAATAATACAAAACCATTTCCAGAGCCTTCTAAATACTATTTAAACTTAACTTAATCCCTAGTTTAGTCCCTAAGGCTCCCATGTACAAGTGGGGACCAAAGGAAGCCTTTACACCTCATGTCCTTAGAGATGTACCCTCTCTAGCTTTCCAACCACTCTCAAGGCAACTGGTAACATCTTAGCTAGCCTCCAAGATGATCAAGACCATCAAATGGGCCTAGGCTGCTTGAATAGGGAAAAACCTCAAAACGAAGCCTCTTTCTAACATCCACACTATCTCTCTATCCCAGTGCTTCTAGATCCAAATCTTTGCTCGTTCGAGCTCTAAACAAGTTCCTCCCCTTTCCCTAGTTTAAAGTCACCATTTAAACCCCGCCGACGATGAACTTTCTGGCGATCCGAAGTCTTTATTGTTCAAACACTTCTACCGCTTGATCTGGTGCCTTCCAAACCACACTTTCAACTAGGGAAACTTGCATGGAAAGTCTACAAGCTCAGAGAGCCAAAGAACTCCTGAATCCACCATGTGGATTAGGTAAAAATCTTAACCCTAGTCTACGACATTTAGGGTAATTTAGCCTTTAGAAAAGCCTATTTTAATCAAAATTTTTGATCCCACATCAATGCACTTCATGTTACTAGTTTATGTTTAAAATTTCAAGTCATTTAGCTAATCGGATAGAGAGAAAGAGCCACAAAAATTGGTTCTAAGGCTGTTTCGATAACCTGTATGCTTACACAACATCTGGATCAGTGATCATACGATCAACGATCCAAATTCCACTGTTTTAAGGTCCATCCAACTGCTTACTTCAATCTACCATGTTGAAGGATCATTCGGCTCGATCAGAGCCATCCGTTCTTTATAGCAGAGGATCGAACGACACCCATGCATACTAACTCGGATAAGTGAGAAGCGTGTGGGCCCACCGCCTTTTCTCATTAAATGCTGATGATTGCCGACTGTGCAATCATCAGCATTTAATACTATCGTCGGCCTTCATTTGGGAGAGCGAATCTGGAACTGACACGTGGCACAGCCACCGTCAGTTTAATTTATTGTATTTTATTTTTTAAGTATTTTTAAATGTTATTTTCTTCAATAAATGATAATAAATCAAATTTTAATCCAAAATTTAAGTGTAATATACCAAAATTTTTAGTTTTTTATAAACTTTAATTTAAAATTAATATTAATCTAAAATATCTTATATTTTTTAGGTTATTTAAATTATTAAATATTTAATATTTTTATTTAATATTTAATTAAAAATAATTAAAATATTTTAAAATTTTAATAAATATATCCTAAGTATATTCATTGATTTTTCATAAAGCATTTGAGAACTTATATTGATGTAATTTTAAAATCAAATTTAATATTAATTATATTTACTTATATTAAATATATATATATATATATATATTTAACCATTAAAAATATTCAAGGAATGTTTCAATATCCAAATTTTATAAAAAATTATTAATATTTTATATTAAAATTTCCAAAATTCAAAACATTTTTTATTTGAAATTATAAATGTTTTAATTTAAATTTGGATTAATTTAAGATATATTAAATATTTTTAATAATTTCTAAATAATTAAATATTTAAATATTTAATTGATATTTAATTAAAATTAAATTCAAATAACTTTGAAAAATTCTAAGAAAATTATTTTAAATAATTTAAAATTTTAAAAAAGATTTGAGATTTAATTTAATTTAATTTAAGATATAATTTTGAATATTAATTTTTTTTAAATTATTTTAAACTCATTTAATTAACATAAACTTTAAAAATTTAAATTAAATTCAAATTTAAATCATTAAAATTAATGTAATACCTTAAAATTTTTAGAAAATTAAGTATTTTAATTTAAAATTAATTTCAAGAATTAAAAACTTAATTTATCTTAAGTAATTTTAATTATTTAATTACTATAATATTTAATTAATATTTAGTTAGATATTATATTAAATATTTTAAAATATAAAGATTTTATTTTCGATTTATGTTAAATAAATCAAAGGATCTCTCAAAATATTTTAAATTTATTTTGATGATATTTTAATTTATTAATTTCAAAACTTATATATATATATTAAATGTCTATTTTAGAATTATATATATTTATAAAATCTTTGAGCGTTGAGAGATCCATTTAAATTTAAACATAGCTTGATCTTGATTGAAGAGAATTAATGGGGATAGATCAATGGGTAATTTATTTGCTTAATTACCCATTGTTTGAGTTTTTCCTTTTACTTAAGTTATGTATTATCTCTTGCATGTATAGGATACACACACACACACTTAACCTAGGGATCTCTTAGTTTTAAGGACTTGAATGTGTTTGTGTATGTCTATATCTATATGTTAAGTTTAAGGGGTAGTGACTTTGATTCAAACCCATTTAACATAGTGACATCATTAAGGATAATAATTAAGGACCCATGTCTAGAAAATTTAGAAAAATTTCAATAATTAGGACACACCACCTATTAATTTGAAACTTTGAACACTTAAATCTAGTGACATATATAACCCATGGAAAAAAATTTTACTGGTTTTAAAAATAAATAAAAATATTTAATTAATTAATCATTTAATCAAGCATTAAAACTCTCAAAAATTCTAATAAATCTACTTTAAATCCAAAAATTACACGTAATATGTCTAACTGACCAGAATTAATCCCTTAATCAAAGAAAAATAAAAGCCCCTTGACTGGATTTTAATTTCAACTTTAATTTAATTTTAATTAAAATTTAATATTTAATTAATTTAATTAATTAAAAATAATAAAAATTTTCAAAAAATTTCTAAACACTTGGGAATCTCTCCTTAGGTCATTCCTGACCTTTGAAGTTAATTTTAACGAGTTGGGAATTCATTTGGACTCAAATCATTAAAATCCCCTTAATTAAATCAATTTAATAATTCTATAAATACTCAAACTTTGAAAAATTATAACTAATTTTAGAAAATTCCAAATTGAGCAAACTCAAAGGCATTCAACTTCAATTAAGATCTAATATTTATTAAAAATATCAAACTTTAAAAAATTAGTCAAAATTAAAAAGTTAATTATTTGGTCAAACTTAAGTTAAAATCATGTCAAACTTTCAAACCTTCATAACTAAATCTAGAAAAATCCAAATATAGCAAACTTACAGTCTAACTGATCTTCTTAAGATTTAATATTTTATAAAAATACTAAATTTGCAAAATTTAAGCTTAATCTAAAGTTAACTTTTGATCCCTTAATTAAATTATTAAAATAATCCAAAAAAATTCCAAAATTTGTTAATTAATTCCAAATTCCAGAAAATGTTAAGTTAATCTTTAAATCACTCAACCAACCCCTTAATACACAACAACCACTCTAAAGATGAAGTTTTTAGGCTGCATTATTCTAGGCTGCGGGGCTACGTGTCCTACAGAGGCTTTGTTCCTCGAGCCTGATGGCACAATGTCACGATGAATTCAATAGAGTGTTAAAATCTTAAAATCAATTGATTATTAATTATTCAATCAAATTTAAAATCTTTAATCTAATTATTTCAATCAAGTTTTTAGGCTGGACTATTCCGGGCTACGAGGCTATGTATCCTAAGGAGGCTTTGTTCCTCAAGCTTGGTGGCATAACGCCACAAACTGATTGATAGCAAACTTAAAGTGATTCAAATCTTTAAAACCAATAACTAATCAAACTTAATTTAAACTTATTAACTTTCAAACTTTAATCAAATCAAATCACTTGATTATACTAGTTACCACTGGGTAACCCAGGCCTACGAGGCTATTAAATTAGCCCCAAGGAAGGTGAAATAAATGTCATAGCCTTGGTGAGCAACAATGGTGGTATCTAACAAATAATTAAAAATTAATCTTAAAATTAATTTCAAATCATTAAGAATTAAACTTTAACTAAAAGTTCTCTTTAAGCCTTTCAACCAATTAAACCTTTAAGCAACTTTAATCAAATGTCCTATATAGGATATATCAAAGCCACACGACCTCTACACACACTTTAGATGGTTTTCTAGGTTAACCAACTCTAGCGCTAGGCTAGATCGATGTTTAATTTTCTACTACTTATGTGTGCCAGATTTTTTATGGTTTTTATTGCATGCTAGTTGTTAAATTTAAGTAATTGATTGATATCTTTATTTATTTAATTATATGCAATTTATGATGTGATTGATTATATGTTAGATCTACCCCTAGGTTAGGAATAATTTATACTAATTCAATCTTATGAAGGTGGCCATGCTCGTATAGGCCATTGATTAAAAGGGGGCAAAATAAAATCAAAGCTTTAAATTAACTTTGTTTTCTATAGGTGCTCTAGAAATTGCTTAAGTCCTCCTTTAAATTAAAAGAGCATGGCCAAGCATAGCTATGATTTGAGTATTTTAAATTCAAAATATTAACTTCTTGGGATGTTTATTCAAATGGTGATTTATTAGGATAACCCTATAGGTGTTGAGTCTAGATTTTTAATTTTGATTAATGTAATTTAATTTCAATTGAGTTGTAAATTGTTATGTACTTTGAGAATAGGATTAAAAATCTAATATGGAATCCAAAAAGGAAGGGACATCCCTTAGGGGAGAGTCCCTCTCCATTTAGAGATCCAAATTAGGATGATCTTAAAATATCCAAAGAGGAAAGATAACACCCCTTTCTAGGGGGAGTTTCTTTTCATTTGGATATTCGAACCTGGAAATCCATGGAGTCCGCAGAAGGATGAAGACGTGAAGACTGAGAAGAATCCCCATTCTCAAAGTCACTTGTGTCTTAGGAGTAGAATCTGGGTTGTTGTTAGTGGTACCCGACCACTTTACTTTTCTGTAGACTCTGGATTATAATATTAAGTGGCACTTATCATATGAACTTTGAATTTATTTAATTAATTTAATTGATTGATTGATTAATGTATTTTTCTTATGATTAGGATTGCCTACTTTTTATAGTTTCTTTGGTGCTTGCATGTCAATTTTGATTTAGACTAAAACTCGATCTGAGGCTTATGAGGGTATGACTAAAATTCTTTTACTTAAACAAATTTAAAAATATTTAAGCTCACATAGAAATTTAACATTTTAAGAAGTAAGCATGGGACCGTCGGGAGTTCTCATATGTATACTTGTTATATTTTTGTTCCTTTTGTTAGGCACCTCCCCACCTGTGGGTTCTGGTAGACCACCTGGCCTATGAGAGTACAAATCTGTCAAGGGGAATCTGTGCAATCTAAGATGAAATCAATTTTTAAGTCTTTTTTAAAAATTGCTTCATTTTGATTTAAGCATTTTATCGAGTCAACTTGCACTCATTACATTAAAAATAAATTAAATTGAGTTTAAAACTTAATGCATTTTTACTTAAGTTTCATTTCACCCAATATAAGTCAAGGGGCTAATTAGGATCTGCTCAAGACATCAGCCCCGCTCTCGTAAAACTTAACTTAACATAATATCCCTATAACTCTACAGACACTTACCATTGAACCAAAATCCAACCTAAGTCAAATTTGGGCAAATCAACCCTTACTTTGGAAGCCTAGTTATCCCTTACATCCACTTAATCAACACTGCCATTGGACTCAAGCATCCCAAAGTATCCAAAATAAGTCATCTTGAACTACATTGCATGATCAGACCTTACTAATTCTAATTAAGCCATGGATTAAGCTCAAGAATAATCCAAACATTTGCTAGTCCATTCTCTCCCCATGTGATGGTTGGAGCCCACTGAAATCTTGAAAACCAATCACATGGCCCATGGGTTCAACCCTAGATTACAAGCCATGTGACCCCAAGCCTTAGAACTCTTTAGAATCACTCATTGGGCTACATGTGACCATCCCAAGCTTGCCTAGTGGCCTGAGTAAGGCAGAATTTGGCCAATTTATTAGCTCCGTGCATTGCCTAATGCCTATAAATACTCTATTTTTTAATGAATAAAGGTTTTATTTTCTAATTTAAAAAGTATCCCCTAGAACTCTAAGATTCAAACCTCAGCTCCCCAGCCATTCACGTGAAGATTTCTAGCAAGTTTAAGCAAGCTCCAATGAGCCCGTTCTATCCAAACTCCAACTTTTGGTCCACTCTTCCTCTTATTGTTCCATCTGAAGAAAAATCTTTCATGAGGTCCATACAAACTTGCTTAGGCTAAGGAAGTGGCAATTAGAACATTTTATAAGGTATTTATATGTTCCCAAACTCTTAGCTAGGTAGGTCAATCCATTATGAAAGAAACCTCCAATCCAATGGGATCTAATTGTTGGATTGAAGGTTTAGGGTTAGGTGATGCTCTTTAAGAATATTTATTGAATTTTATCCAATTGATCTCTCATATCTAGTTGGAATAAACTTACGAATGAGAAATTTAGTGGGAGTTTGAAGATGAAATCATAGTTGTTCATTCCAATCAAAAGTTTCAATTCGATGTCATCCAATCTCATTATTTCATTATGCTTTAAATTACATTTGTCAGATCTTTGGTTTAACGACTAGGGTTAATAGCGTATAATTCTATTAATCCGATAATCATTTCCCTACCAATCAAATGGTATCGCTTCTAAAAGTGAGGTTGACTATGTAGTTTAAATTAATAATTCTTTAAAAATATATATAACTTAAAAATGCATAACTCCTCGCACAATTATCCAAATTAGGTGATTTTGGACTCTATGGATTCGGCTTGAAGAGTAGAATAAAAGCTCTTTGCTTACTTGCTTTAATTTATTATATATTAAAAGTAATTTTGAAAATACTCTTAGGGGTATTTCTAAAACTAATCTTCAAGTACATTTCATCAAGAGGTGAAATTGATATGAATGATTCTTGGGTTTGTGTTTTACATACCCAAAACATTTCAAATCAACTGAAATCCTCTAAGGGTTTCAATTGATTATTTCAAGTTTATAATTTAATTTTTGACCTATCATTTGAAAATTTAATGCACATGAATCCATAGGGAATTAGGTTATATGCTTTGGTGTGTTGATTGTGCTCTATCCAAAGGTTAAAATGCCATTTATTGGTACCCAATTTCATGAATAGATTTCCCAAATAAAATCCACTATTGAATAGTTATATTTATTTTAGAGGATTCATTTTGAAACCTAGGGGGGCTTTGATTGCCTAAATACAATGGGTTTGAAGCAAATTTCAGATGAACATACTACATTTGGAGGTTATATAGTCTATCAATTAGGGAACCCAAATTCAATGTACATAAGTGACGTAAAAAATTTAAAAATTCATAATAAATCCAAATTAAATCTAAAAATTAAATTTTAAGAATCATACTACTCAAAATTATAAGGTTTTAAAAATCGGACAGGACTGACCGGTCCAACCATAAATCGGCCACAAGATTGATCCGATCTAATCTGAAATCACCTCTGCATCAAACCAGACTGAACCCGCCCGAACTAAACCGTTAAATCAACCCCGATTCTTTTGAACTAGCTAATTTTACCTCAATTTTTAAATAATTAAATAAATAATTTTATTATATTAAAGATTAGATATTAAATAATTTTTTTAATAAAAAAAAATTTATATTTAAAACATTTAGTTTAAATTATAATAACTTTTTTATTATCAGTATATTTGCCCCAAAACATCATGAAGTATCTTCACATGGCCCCACCACTTCATGAAATCTCTTAACACAAGAGAACTCATAAAGCTATATAAATAATAGCAAGAAAGAGTTTCCAAGAGATGTGCGACTAAAGAGAAGAGTTGAGGTGTGTATGAACTAATAACATATATAATATCTATAAAATTTATTTTTTAAACAGATTTTTTAATTAATTATTTATAACGTGAATAATACTTATTTAATAGTTAATAATAATAATTTATTTATTTATACACTATAAAATTAATTTTATCTATTTATTAATGATAAATTATTTTTACATAAATAATTTTTAGATATAAATTTATAAAATAAATTTGGTATATAATATATACATGTAAAATATATTTAATCATATAACATAAATTAATAATAATTTATATCAAATTTATAAACTTATGTTAAATTAAATTTATATTAAATATCTAATATAAATTAGTAATAATTTATTTTAAATTATATAGTTATATGTAAATTATATTTAAAGAAAAATTAAATTAAAATTTTGAAAAATATCTAAATTTAAAATTATCTTATTATTATGAGTGTAAATTCTTATAATTATGATATTTAGATTTTTTTTGCTATTATGTGAGATTTTAAAATAATTCTTTTACTTAATTATGTAAGTTTTAAGTTTCATAGTTTTTTATTTCATTTAATTTTTTATCTCACATTTAGAATTATAAGATTATTATTATGTTAACTTTATTAAATTTCAATAATATTATTATTTATTACATCATTCGATTCGACCCTGCTTCGACTGTCGAATCGGTCAAATCATAAAGCTCTCCTTTTGGTTCGTTGTCTGGTCTGATTTTTACAACCTTGCAAAATTAAAAGCTCAATGGAGAGAAATTAAAAGCCTCTTGAAATTCAAACAAAATAAAAAAGTACTTAAAAATCAATAATTATTAAATTACATAATTAAAAAATGTTAAAATTCCAAAATAATTTTACACACTTGTTACCATCCCTAAAAGTGATCAGCAACATTTGAAAAATATTTCAAGAGGTTTGGAGTTGATTTAATACAAAAATAAAAAAAGCCCTCTCTAATTAAATAATTCATTAAAATAATCAAACTTGTAAAAATCATAACTAATTATAAAATAATCTAAATACACAAACTCAAAGGCACTCCACTCATCTCTGGGTCTAGTATTTAAGAAAAATATAAAACTTCTAGTAATAATTATAAATAAAAAAAGTTAATAATTGGTCAAATCTAATTCATTATATAATTCAATAAATATAGAAATTAAATAAATCACAAAAATATCAATAAATGTGTAATTTAATGAATTAAACCAAATAAACAACATTTTCACTTTATCAAAGAACTTTTTAGGCTAGACTACCTTAAGTTGGGTTATGTGTCGTTGGGAGGCTTTGGTCCTTATGCCCGTTATGACAATGCTATAAATGTATTGATGAAATGTAAATGATAAATTGTAAATTTTTAAAATCAACAATCAACTAACTAAGTTAATAAATAACCAACTTTCTATCAATGAAGTTTTTAGGCTAAATTAACTTGAGCTGGAGGGAACGTGTCATAAGGAGGATTTGTTCCTCATGCCCATTGTGACAACACCATGAATGAATTAATAGAATATAAATATTAAATTATAAATTTTATAAATAATTAATCAATGAACTAAATTAATTAAAAATTAGTACTAAAATACTTAGAAAATAAAACTTTTGTACTCCTGTGCTAGATTCTTTTTAGTAAGACAAAGGTGTATTGGATTGGAAAGCTTATGGATTAAAATACTTAATTAAAATGAAAGGACTCTATGCAGCCTATTTACCCTAGTTTGGAGGATTAGTAGCATTACAAATATGAGCCTAAGACTTTGTAATCAATAACTTCTAGTTCTTAGAAGTTGTTAAGTGTTATGTTCTTTAAAACATAAAGCTAAATAACTTCAATAATTAAAACACCCTTTTAAAATAAATTTAAAATTTACAAAGTATTAAAACTTAAATTCAAACCACCCTTAAATGACCTTAAACAAACCAATTCATTTGTAAATAACTTCAAACTAATAAAACCTAGGACCTATCTTAACCATATAACGTTATACACATACTTAGATGATTTGCTAGAATAATCATATCTAACCTAGGTTAGGCAAGTGTTTTGGCTTAGTTTACTTATTGAGTATGTTTCCTAGAGGGTACTCATGTTTGTATTGTTTACTCTATGTACTCTGGATGTCATATTTACATTTCTATTAGTTTTGGAGTAAGCTCTTATGCTACTTTACTTTTTTGTATACACTCACACTGCATTGCATATGTATATTTATTTTATATATGAACTGCTATTTTATATTCTTGCAAAGTGAATGTGAATAAGAAATGATGTAACGATAAATGTAAGGGAAATGATGTAAAAGTAAAATTTGTAGATATATGTATAGCTAGATTGAGTTATATAGTATCAAGAGTTGTTAAAGATTTAAAGATGATTATTTATATATATTAATAGGTTCCAAAAGGAAATGATTCTTCTTCCTTTGAAGGCCATTATCTTTTAGAATTTTATAGAAGATCCAGGAGCAAGAAGATTAATGATTGCAATACATAATCATATTCAAATCTATATTTGTATATGAATAAAAATCCAGTCTTATTATTGGTGGAGCTTGGCCACCTTTACTTTTCAGTAGACTGTGGGTTGTACTCTGAGAAGTTATAAATGAATAAAATTATTTATTTATTTATACATTATTTTTCCTGCATCATTTTATTATGCAATCATTTACATATTATAAAATCCTTATTATAGTCCTCTAAATTATAAATCCTTAATTCCTAGGATAGAGCCTATCTAATCCTACATTCATATGGAAATTGATTGTGCTTAGGATTATTAGCTTGGAGCTCACTTTAGGTAAGTGTAAGTCTAAATTATATACACCCTTAGTCTCTGCACATTCTTCCTATTCTATCCTTCAAAAACTCCAAATCAAAATCATAATTTACAATTTAAAGAATATGCATTGAAATCTTGATAGCCCAAATACTTCTTTAAATTTATATGAATTTAAAATTTTAAGTATTCACTTTAATCGAGAGTATTCTCTTAGAGCATGTAATCAACTTAAGGGGATTGCCCTTATAGGAAGTCTCAAACATAGAATTAAAATAAACCCTACCTTAGTTCTTTTCTAAGATAGGGGAAACTTTTGTGGATGCAGATCTAAGCTTCAAATATTGGTTTAATTTTATAATCAAAAGATAAGTGAATATTTTTTTCCTTAAGGGTAAATTGAATATTCCTTATGTGCTTAATTATGAAAATTAATATATGAATTTAGTTTTATTATTAAATAATAATTAAATATTCCTTTCATCCTGAGGGATCAATTGAATATTTCCTATGATATTTGATTAGCAAAATAAATTCATTGATTTAATTTCATGATTAGAATGATAGGTGAATATTTATTCTATCCTTTGGGATAATTAAATATTCCTTGTGTTGTATTTGATCATGAAAATAAATTAAAAGTTTCTCTTTTCAAATTGATAGTGAAATATTAGTTTGTCCTTTTGAATGGTATAATATTAATCTATACAAATTTGACTAAAGAAACCTAAAACATTTAAAGAAAATCTTGTGGCATACAAAAAATTTGACCACAGATTTTTGTGGCGACTCTGTTATGGATAGACTTCTCTCTCCTTCTTTTAGTGAGGACAAAGCTTTTTAAATTCATATAGATTTAATTAAATGTTTGGGCTATCAGATTTCATATATATGTTTGTTTATTTAAATTTCAATCTTGTAAATGCGTGTTTAATATAGTCTTGTATGTTCATGTTTTGTATAATCTTGTATATGCTTATCTTGTGTATTATTGTATTTTCATGTCCAATTCAAATTATATATGTAAATTTTACATAGTTTTGTCTACATTTGCACATTTATTTAAATTTTAAAATTTTCCATCCTTACGTGAGTAAGAATGTCCCATGGTTACTTGGTTTTGTCTTAAAAACTAAGCAGACTATACCAGTTGGAATATTGAATAAGTCTTAGGTTAGGTAGGGGTTCTAACCATGTATAGTCTTGCATTTGCATGTTTATTTAAATTTAAATTTTGTTTTCTAAGTTTACACGAGTAAACATATCCCATGGTTACATGGTTTTGACCTAAAATACTAAATTGATCCTAGATTAGGTAGGGGTGCTGCTCATTTATAGTCTTGCATTTTTACATGTTTTATAGTCTTGCATTTTGAATATTATATAGTCTTACATTTTTGCATGTCTTATAGTCTTACATGTGTAAATAATATTAGGATTTAGATTATAAATTCCAAAGCTATCTCCCCTCTTGTATAAAGTCTCTTCATTGAAATCATTGTCCAAATCTAAATTAAACTATGTCAAATTCTACCTTCTACATCTAGAAATCTATAGGCAAGGGTCCTTATCAAATAATTGTTAAAAAGCAAACTCAAATAAAACCACAAACTTTTCCTTCCAATTCAAAGTTTTTTGGATTGGAGTCATTATCAAATCATTGAAATCAAACTCAAACTCTAATTTAAATCATTCTTTTAGTTTATATTTTCTTGGACTGGGTCCATATCCAAAATCATTAAAAACATAAGTTTAAAAGAAATATAATTCCACTTCAGTTTAATCACGCTTTGGGGATTTATTAAACTTTATTCAGTATATTCTTCAAACTTATATCTTGCCTAAAGGTCAGTGAATTTTTGAAATTGATACACAATTCTGGTTAATTACAGAAAAAATGCCTAGAAAATTGATTTTCACCTTCGTAAACAACATCTACATGACTGTCAACTAGGATCCATCTGTTGAAGTCACTATGATTCAGTTTGAGTCAATGGATAATATTTAGTTTACTTTCATTGCACCATAATCTGAGGTGGTCAAAATTGAATTTGCTCCTACTCTCCATGTCAAAACTCCACTTGAGAGTGGGTTTGCAGTTACCCTAGTAGCAATTAAGCCTTCAGTATTTTTTCACCATACTTTCCCAAAGCTATCTATAAATCAAAAGGGAAATTTTGCTATAGTATCTAAACTCCCTAATCTGAGCAAGTTTGAGATGGGGTCATCCTCAGTCACTACGAAGATGACTAAATCTCAAAGGAGAAATAAGAATCACCGTCTGAGGAATAGAGTAGAGAAAGTTAAGTTGATGGAAGAAAATTGTTTTTTGAATGTTGTAGCTAAGGTTGCTAAAATGTAGTCACCTAAATTGATGATGAAAGATTTTGAGATTCTATTTAATTCCCCTATAGTAAGTTCAAATCGATTCCACCTTCTATCCCATGTTATTGGAGAAAAAGAACATTCCCCAAATAACAAACTCTTCCACTCCTACTTCATCTAAGGCATCTACTGTGGTCTCTCTATTTGAGAGAAAAAGAAAATTTAAAAGTTTATTAGATGGATTAGTTCATTGCAAACTATTATGGGAAATCAAAGTTAGAGTTTTTGAAGTTGATGAAAGGAGTAATCTCTACTTAGGCTTAATTAGAGCTGTGTAGAGGAAGGGCTATTCTCCCTCTAAGAAGAGAAGAATCTAAGGGATTCTTGATCTACAAAGTTGCCAATAGTATCTAATCATCAAAGAGAGTCAAGAGGATTCTCTTAAGTAAATCATAAGTATGTTCCTATCAATAATCAAAAACTTAAAGCTGTGAATCATGAAAGGTATAATCCAATCAATCCTCCAAAAATTGTTCAACGAAAAAGTTAAGTGACTAAAGTCTCCTATCAATCCTTAGCTCATAAATTACCAATAATTGACTGACATCATCTCAAGGTAGTGAATCATCTTCTCATCCTAACGTGGTAAGACTAAAATGAACAAATCAGTCAAAACCTTTATTTAATGAGATGAAGGTTTGGCAACCTAAAATAGTTGTCACATCTACTACATCTATTGTCAGCAAATGAAGTGTAGTAAAAGAAAGGAGAAAGCATAACCTTCCTATAAGAAAGAGTATAATCCAATTGACCCATAAAATGTTTCAAGAAAATCCATTGAAGAGATGATGAATTTTCTCAAGGAAAGTATACAAAAAATAGACGAATAAGAAGTTGATGAAATAACAGCTTTAAATGAAATGGATGAGGAAATGACAGAAAGGTTATTTATGGTGGATATACAATCATCAATCTAGAAAGTAAAAGAAAAACAAAAGTAAATCCAGCATATGTTGAAAATATGGAGGAAGTAGAAAAAGATGAAGAATATGTCCCTAATATGACTAACTATCTTTTAGATCTATTAAGTCAGAAAGATGAACAAAAAGCACATATGGAGAAAAAGATGGAAGGGCTAATGGTTATTATGGCCACTCTACAAAGCAAAGAAACTTCTTTTGTTAAGTTAAGATAGATATGGTGCTAGTAGAGCCTATCCAACATTGCAGTAAGCCTAAAGAAATAGTTAGAGTAAATAAAATTGAAGTCATGAAGTTAGAAAAAGAAATGATTCAAATAGTAGACATCAAATAGATGATAAAACAATATGTCAAGGTGACTTTAGCACAGCCTAAGGGTACCTCTTCTGATCTAAGGCATAGAACCTACCCAAAAGAATATGACTTGGTTCCTTATCTTAAAGGATTCGTGCCACAATCATTTAAAAACTTTGATGGAATGGAAATCCAAAGCAACACTTAGCACATTTCAGGGCTAGTTGTTGCAATTTAAGAGGCATTGATGCTCTACTATTCTTACAATTCATAAGTAATCTATCTGGAATCACATTTGAATGGTATGTCAAAATACCAAATGGGTTAGTGCACACTTTCACAGTGTTAGAGTAGATGTTCATAAAAAGGTTTGCTAGAGCACGTTGGTAGCGGAAAACCAAAAACCTGCTGAAAGTCTAGTTTATTATATCTTAAGATGGAGAACGTTAGTATGAAATGTGAACTTCAACTTAAAACATAGCACACTATAGAAATTCTTTTAAAAAATGTCCATGGTTCTATTGTTTTCTTATTAAAGGAGTTCATAATCAAAACTTTTGAGAAGTTATTGCGTAAGGCCTCTAATCTTTAAGAAGAGATGCTCAATTAACTTTTTTAAAGGAGCAATCAGTTGTAGAAGTAAGAAATATAAAACCTTAGAATATATTAGAAAATAAATATGGGTCAGTGTCTGTAGTGGATAAAGGGAAATAATTAATGCAGATTCAGGCAAATAATCTAAGTCAGCCTTCATAGTATCAATAATATAACATACCTCAGAATGATCAACAGTTCAAATCTAGGCCTTATGTTACTCTAGAGGAAAAAATGAAGGTTGGGGGAACTCATAAAGAAAGCTATTCATTTAAAAGAGAAGCCATCAAAGAAAGATTCAAAAATCTCTTAAAAAAATTGAATTCAAACTGCCTGAACCTAAGAAGATGGAAGATGTGGATATGGTGGGAAAACCCAACTATTATCTATATCATTAGATGAGCAGTCATGAAATTGAATATTACATAAATTTTAAAGTGTTTCTTGAAAGAAGCATTAAAGATGGGTCAGTTGTGACACCTAATGATTATTTACCAGATTCTAGTCAAGGATCTGCTAAACACGTGATTGGTAAGCCTTCCGTATTAGTCTCAAATTTAAAATATGATGATTATTGGGATATAGATTTATCCTAATCTTTAAGAAAAATCTAAATAAACTTTATCATTGATCTGCTTAGGTATCTCAAGGAGTGTAGAGTCTAGTTCTCGTTTATCTAGCATCTCCTGAAGAAGTTGTGTAGAATAAGGTTTCAATTGAAGGACTTAAGAAGATGCCAGTCAATAAATCTTTAGTTGTTCAGAAAGAGGAGCAGTAATATAAATAGTAAAAATGTAGTTTCTTCCAATGGAAAAGCAAAAGCTCTTGTACCCCTTACATTATATGATTTCTATTTTGTCCTACTAGTGGCTAACAAAATAATGAAGAATGATTTAATGTATATCTTGTCTATATCTGGTGATGTTGAAAAAAATGGTAATGTACATGGTGTAATAAAAAATAATTCTATAGAACCAAAAATAAACTTAGATGATGAGTTGAAAGAATCTCTTCAATATTTCTCTGATAGGGATTCCCTTATCCTCAATATTCAGGGTGATTATTTGTATAGAAATTAAGATGTCTAATTATGATAATTCATTACATGATATTTTAAAAGTAAATGACAGCTCATAATTAAAAGAATCCACTATCTCTTCTCCAAAAGAGATAGTTCAAGTAAATCTGCATAGTGGTAAACTACTACCAGCAGCAGCATCCGTAGCCAACAGAGGAAACAAAGTTACTAATAATCCAGAGACTTCAACAATGATTCAATTAGATTTAGATGTAGCTAATTTAGAAATTTCTAAAGTGGATTATAATGTGTTAGCACATTACAAAAAAACTTGTTGTAAAATTGAGTGTCTATGATGCTTTGGTTCTTTTAAAAGAAATGAAAGAGGCTTTGATTAAAACTTTAGTCAATCTAATGATCTGCATGGCTCAGTTAGTATCAATGCAATTTGAAGAAGCTCAAAATTTCAAGTAAATTCTAGGGATCACATTCTCGAATGAATATTTGATCTTGGATACTACAGAGTATAATCGTCCATTATATATTTTGTGAAAATAGATAATTTCAAATTAGCTCATGTTCTTGTTGATCCAGGTGCTTCATTCAATGTTATGACTCTTAGAACTCTTGCAACTTGAAAGTGGATGCTCATAAACTTAGCTCTGATAAAATGATGTTACCAAGATTTAATGAAAAATGTGAGAGGGCATTGGGTTCAATAACTGTGCTTTTGGAGATAAGAAGTTTGAAAACCAAAGCCAAATTCCATATAATAGATTCTAAAACTTCTTTTAATGCTCTCTTGGGTAGAATTTTGCTCCATGACTATATAATGGTTCCTTCTACCCTTTATCAGTGCATCAAATTCTCTTGTGAGGGGTAGAGCACTGTATTAATGGTGACTTACAACAGTTTTTAATTCATGAAGTCAAAATATATGAAGACACTTCATACTATCTTCCTAAGAAGTAGATAGTCTTCTATAAAAATTTTAAACTGGCTTAAGAGGTAAAAGAAAAGAAAGAGAAAAGCATTCTGATATCAAACATAATGTTCGTTGCTCACCTAACCTTCCCTCACATAGAGATGGTATAATGGCTCAATAATCTAGAGGAAGAGGTCGAGGATGGAAAAATCAAATAGAAATGGAAAAGTAAAGAAAACATACAAATAAATGTGCATGTAATACTTATCAATTTTGAATCCATCTTAGATGAGGAATCATATGTGGTTGATAAAAGTCCATAGGATGTAGAATATAGAATCATTTAAAGTGGCCAAAGTTTGAAATTTTTATAAAAGTTGAGAGCAATGAGGAAATATTAGAAATGATCTTTCTTTATTAGATTTAAATGAGAATTTTACTTTTAACAGGATACAATGGAGAAAAAGGATTCACGTAGCTGACCCCACGTAGTGGGAAAAAGGCTTGATGTTGTTGTTGCTATTGTTGTTGTTGATAGCAATGAGGAAAGGGGAAAAATAGCTAGAGGAGCTAATTCAAACAAATTTACTAAGAAGAGGCTAAAGAAGTATGTGGAAAATATTACCTTAACCCCACTATCCCATAATGTTGTAAAAAGGTTAGAGGTGAAAGACTCTCTTCCTTTAAACCTAATATCTTTGTAACTTCTACAGGAAAACCACCGAAACTTATGTAACCCTCAATTAATCCATTTTTGGAGGAAATAATAGAACTCCCTTTTGACTTGTACTAAAATATCATAATAAATTCGCTAAGTAACGTTTAACATTATCATGTTGGACTTGAGGTGAAGCTTAGTAATTCAAACACTTGTGGAATATAAAAAATCATAAATATGCATCAAGATCAGGTGTTAAGCTTCTCTACTCTATGTTTATTTGATGATGATGAATATTGCTTAGTCATATCAAATAATCTAGAGTCTGATAGTCACTTTTAAGGGAATGTTAAAGCTTTTAATAAACTCTATTTAAAAACTTCAAATGATCTGGATGACTCTCAAGTTAGGGATGCACCTCAAAAACTTAAAGAGGAAATTAAAACTACCATTGATAATCTAAAAGAAAACAATCTGGATAGTGAAAAGATCCTCGTCCGATTTTCATAAGTTCTTTATTGAATGAGGATGAGGCAAAGAAATTGATCAAATTATTATTTAAATTTAAAGACTATTTTGGTTGGAGTTATGAAGAGATGCCTGGATTATCTCCAGATATAGTAGTTCATAAGCTAAAAATTCAACCAGAAATAACCCCAATTAAATAAGCGCCTCAACATATGCGACTCAACATTGAACAACAACTAATATTTAAAGTTAAAAAGTTAATGAATGCAAGCTTCATCAGGGAAGAGAAATATCCAACCTAGTTAGTGATCTCGCCTGGGAGAGAACTTCATGGCTATAATTCTTATATTGTTTGGGACAGAGTTATAGGGAGGCAGTTCTTAAACGTCACTGAGATCTTCACGGGAAGAGATGTCTTGCTACTATGGTGAAACTCTAGGGGAATACAATGGATGAATCTAACCCATTTGCAGACATAAACAAACCATAACCTAAATTAAAGAATTCAGGATATAGAATAGAATCCCACAAAATAGAGAAATCACTTATTTTCTTTATGAAATAAAATGTTGCCTATTTTTCCTTAATAGCATATAAAAGGGGTTAATAGTCTAGCTACACCCAGGAGACAAAAAAGGAAAAAAAATAAACTTATAAAAAATGGCTACAACAAAATAAAAGTTCATTAAATGGAATTTCATAATTTAGCTAAGCTACAACTTCAAAAACATTCTATAGCTCCGTCGTCATTCTCCCGAGGTAGGAGATGCTTCAGGGTTATAATAAGGAGTTAGATCAGTGACATTGAAGGTAGAAAATACATTGTAATCACCCGAAAGATTGATTTAATAGGCACTGTCATTGCTTTTTTTTATGACTCTAAATGGTCCATCTGCTTTAGGTTTGAGTTTCCCACAAACCCTAAGGCAAATCATTCTTTCCTAAGTCAAATCCATACAAGATCTCCTTCTTTGAATAGTACTTTCTTCCTTGATTTGTTAGCATGTTGTTAATATCTGTTGTTTTGTTTGATAATAGTCTCTTGACCTTGCTGATGCAAATGTTTAATTTCTGCAGTATGTTGTTCGCCCTCAGGACTAAATGTAGTTGGTTGGATAATGGGTACTAGATCAAGCAGAGTGATAGGATTGAGACTATTTTGAATGGACTACATCATGTGGATTGTTTAGGTGACTGATTGAATGCAAATTTGATTTGAGCTAAAATTATATCCCATTGACAAATATTATTACCCATAGAATAGCATATTAAATTTTCTAAACTACAGTTAATAGCTTCAGTCTGCCCATCAGTTCGGGGGTGAGCTACTGTACTATATTGAAGCCGAGTGCCCAGTTTTCTCCATAGAGTTCTCCATAAATGGCTTAAAATTTTGACATCTCGATCTGAGTAATACTTTTTGGAATTTCATGTAAGGGAACGAAGATCGGCAACATGAGTAAAATCAAGAGTTTTGTTACATGGCATAAAGTGTGCCATCTTAGAAAATTGATCAACCACCACCATGATCGAATCTTTACCCTGTTGGGTTTGAGGTAGTCCAAGAATTATGAAAGTAATTTTTTTAGTGAAGTTTTAAAATACATTTTTCTATTGTTAATCATGGTACCATGTCACTCAGTTAGTAAGTAATGTTATTTGTTTTAATATTTTTAAAGTCTATTTACTAAAAATATTGAGATTATGGACCTATTTGGAACAATTGCAGCTTTTTATAAGGGTGGTTATAAAGATATTGTGGTGAACATAACCTTTTTGAAAGTTGTTAAAAGTAGCTTCCTAGTACATAAATTTCTAGAAAGCAATGAGAAAGTAGTAGCCAAAAGATAATGTGATTGGGGTCTAAAAAAGTAAAGCAAGAAGAAAGCTATCCCAAATAGACCATATATTAAAGAATTGTGAGCAAAGCCTATAACATTAACAAAATGAGGTTACAAGTAAGAAAAATTTAATGTAAGGAAGAAAAATAAAAAAAAACTAATGAAGCTCCAGCAAAAAAGTAGAGGATCTAGCTCTAGAAAAAGCCAAAAAGGTCATCTCTCGACTAGTAACAAAACAAACTATTAAGGAGCTAGCAAATAAGAGAAACGAAAATAAGACAGAAATTTCTGGACGTAGAAATGCATAATATGAATTCAGCTCAATATAAAGGATATCGATGATATCCCCTGGTTGCTCGAAGACTATCCAAGGGGATGAGCTTGGTGGTTAGTGGTTCTTCATTGTCTAAGGCTTAGCAAAGACCCAACTAGACCAAAATATTTCAACATGAAAGTAGTTAGAAAGCATTGTGGAGTAGAGGAAGCATATGAAAGTAACAAGGGTCATGAAAACAATCAAAAACCCTAGTAGAATATCACCAAAATTACATCAATACCAAAAGATCTTGCCCACTTTTCCACTTTGAAACTTTTAGAAAAATAACTTTTTTAATCGTGTGGCAAACAGAGGTGGAGCTAGCATTAGAATTCCCATACCTCGTATCATTCCTCTCCCTCCAAAGAAAATAGATAGCACAGTACGTGATGAGCAAGTAAAGGTTCTTAACACCAACCACAGTGTATACCTTATCTAACACTGATAGCAATAACACAAATACCTTTCCAAAAGTAAAGGAATTAGAGGGAGGAGGTCTCCAAGGACAAGAGTACCAATGAGAAAACCATGATGTAAGAGGATTAGGATTGTTGTAGAATCCTGTAATGAGAGAACAGTTAAATCTATATATAAGATCTTTAAAAGAGGGGATACCAAGACCCCTTAAGCTTTAGGTTTGTAGACATTAGCCCAAGAGATGAGGTGAAGTTTCCTAGAAGTAGAATGGTCACCAAAGAAAAGGAACTTATAACATAATTTTCCTAAATTCTTGAGAATAGTCTTAGGTATTACAGAGCCACAAATCCAATATGCAATAGAGTTCCATATAGTAAACTTTAGAAACTACAAGCTATCTATAAAAGAAAGAGTTATTTCTTTCTAACCAGAAAGCTTGTTAGTGATAAATTCTAATAGGGGAGAGAAATCATCAATTTTGATTCTTTTAAGAAAGATAGGAATCCCAAGGTAGATGAGATGAGAGCTAGTAGCGGGGTTATTAAGACCTGAGCAAATAGCATATTCTACGGAGTTACTGTGAGATAATATGAGAGAGCTTTTGTAAAGTTAACATGAACCCCGGAAGAATTGGCAAATGTGAGTAAAATATGATCAAACTTGTTACAATTACTATTTAATTTTTGCTTTTCCAAAGATAAGAAGATTGTCATCATATAATAGATGAGAAGCCTTAAACCCATCAAAATATAAAGCATCAAAGCCATTAACATTTGAATTGATGAGGCAAGAGAAGACATCCGTAACAATATGAAAAAGATAAGGGCCTAATGGATAGCCTTGCCTCAAACCAACATAAGAAGAAAAATAGTCCTCAAGAGAACCATCAATACAGACAGAGAATCTGACATCCACAATACAAGCTCTAATCCATTGAATAAAGATAGAAGGAAAGCCTTTATATGCCATCCTTGAAAACAAAAAAATCCTTGAAATAGTATAAAAAGCCTTCCTAATGTCAAATTTAGCACACATGAGACTATCTCTTCCATACTTTTTGAAATGACTTAGAAGCTCTTTAGCAAGAACAACATTATCAGTAAAAATCCTTTTAGTGATAAATCTCGCTAGATTCTCTTTGATAATATAAGGCATGAGAGGCTTAAGCCTGGAATCCAAATCCTTATATATGATTTCATAAATGGTGTTATAAAATGATATAGGCATGAAATCATTAATAGAGGATGCATGATTAGCTTTGGGAATTAAAGCTAAGACAGTAGCTTTAACACACCTGGGCAAGTAGCCCTCGATGAAAAATGATTTAATAGCTCTACAAATAGTGGGCCCAACAATCTGCCAACCAAATTTATAAAAATCAAAATTGAACCCATTAGGACCAAGGGCCGAGCTGGAGCAACCATAAAATACAGCTTTTTTAATTTCTTCATCAGAGATAGGGAGAATAAGAGTTGAAATATGGTGGAAAGGATAATTCAGAAATGTGGCCATTCAGCTATTTAACTTAGCATTTAATAAATTATTTATAGGAGTAGAACTCAGCAAACTCAGACATACTAATTGACTTCTGTGGAGAGAAATTGATGAGAAGTAATAGCAGAGGAGTTGACCCAATTTTTGGATTTAATGGTGAACTTGAGTACCCTCAACATTTGACAGAAGTCCATGATGGGTTACCAGTAAAAGGAGCACCAAAAAAAAGTTAGGGTGTTCCAATAGCTGTCTATTTTTGCCCAAAAAAATTTATGCAGGAATCTGTGCCCTATACTAAGAGAGAATCCAAAGTGTAAAATAATAGGATAATTATCAGAGTAAGAGGGACTCTAGACAATGATAGGAGCTTAGAAAGACATCTATTAAAGAATCACTAACAAGGGCTCTGTCTAATTTAATGTGAATAGGGTTATCATTGCTTTGGTTGAACCACATGAAAAAGCAGCCAATAGATGCAAGGTCCATCAAATCAATGTAAAAAATAATAGTGTTAAAACTGTAAAGTCGATTATGGGATAAAACGTTACCCCCAAGCTTCTCAGAAGGATATCTACAACAATTAAATTCTCCCATAAGGATCCAGGGAACATTGTTAGAAGGAGCAACTTCTCTAATTTGAACCCAAATGAACAAGAGATCATTAAAACTATTACAAACATAGATGATAGAGAGCTGAAAAGGAGGATTAGGCCCAAAGTTCACAATACTAGAGATAATTTGGGAGGATAAAAAACTGGGTAAAAAATTCACCCTACCAACAAACCACTTTAACAAGATCCAGCCAGAAGAAGAGAAATAAAAATTGTTATAGCTCTTTTCCAAATCAAAAATAGAGTGAGAAGAGAAAAACTAGGGGTCTGAAACTGCTCTAATACCACTTGAAAGTTTGAAAGGGATGTTAAGCCCTTGTGAACTAGTCCCGAGGCTAACCAAGAGGGGGGGGGGGTGAATTGGTTATTTTAAAAATTCATGGAGAAATAACGATTTTGAAAAAAAAAATCTTTTTGAATGTTTTATAACAATTACAGTTTCACGATGATTTGTAGATGTTCAATGATGATCAAGAAAAAATAATCACAATCACATAATCATCAATAGTAAATTAAGTGCAGAAAATAATCATAAAGAACACACAAGATTTTATAGTGGTTCGGTCAACTTGACCTACGTCCACTCCCCGGAGCCTCCCCTCCGGGTATTGCACTAACACTAAGTGACTCTCATTTTGCTCCCACAGCAAGGCGGAGAAGCCTGTACAAAACCTCCTTTCCACCAACCCAGTGAGGCAGAGAACCTGAACTCCTTTCACTTCCTCCTAAAGTAAGCAAAGAACCAGGACTCCTTTCGCTTCCTCCTGAAGCAGGCAAAGAACCTCAATCTTCTTACAGACGATCCTCCCACAGAAAAAACTGACAAGACCAGAGACGACAATAGGAGAAGATGACTCAGATCCCTGCTTGGAGTAACCTTTGTGAATCCCTCACAAACTCCTCCTCACAAGATCCTCTCTCTCTCTCTCTCTCTCTCTCTCTCTCATGGTTTTCTCTGAAAAGGAAAGTGGCAAAAAAATTTTCTTATTGGAAGAAAAAGATCTTTTAAAGGAGGGCTAAAAAATTATCCTAAAATTTAATTTGATGATGCCGATCATACAGTACGATCAGTTCAAAAACAGTGTCATCCAATACGAATGCAAACGGATAGTTCACAAATTTTACAAACATCGTACCGTACGATCCTAAATCGTATAGTCCGATCAACTTATTCTCAACTGTTCAAACGGGATAATCTATGGGACGAATGAAATTCATCTCTATCCATCGTCCTGCACTGTACCATTCATACAATACGATTAGTTCATTTCAGTACATCGTCCGGTACGATATAAAAATAGTCCGGGACGATCAGTACAAATATTGTGGTTTCGTCTGGTATAATCTACAGGATAATCCAAAATCATCTCTGTCCATCGTACTAGACGATTGACATCATACAGTACGATCGAATGTATTTAAGAAACCAAAATTTAACTGCCTGATTACGGTGGATAATTTTGGCAAGATTTGAAATAATCGTACAGTACGATTAACATCATACCGTATGATTAGTTCAAAAATTCTAATTTTAAATCTTACCAAAAATAGGCCTGACAGCTAGGGTTTTTTCAATCATACAGTATGATCTGAATCGTACAGTATGATTAGTTCTAAAAAAATAAACTTTCAGAAACAAATCATACAGTATGATGTATACATCGTACAGTATGATTTTCTTTAAGAGAAACACTAAATCACTCAAAAACTCTCCCTGAGTGTGTGTGTGCAAGGTTACTTAGCTAGGGGATCCTTTACATTACATTTGACTAAATAAAGATGAAAAGAGTACATTGGACCTGAATTACAAAATAGACTGACTCGATCTTGGACTGGCTTGAATTTGTAATTGATCCTGCGGACCTGAAAGACTAGACAATCAACCATAAACAAAAATGTTTGCTATCAACAAAATCATAGTCCTTGAAACCAGATTCGAAACAATCTCCCCCTTTTTGATGATGGCAAACATTTGTTAATAATTTCAAAATAAGTAATTAAATAATGGGTGAATGATACAAGAGCACTAAACTAACCCAAAACATAAGAGCTACTACTCCCCCTTTTGACATCTCAAAAAGGGAAAACAATATATAGAAACAGTAAAACTAGTACAACTCAAACACGAGAAAACATCAAAAGGAGGAAATAAAAAAGGCTTTTTTTTTACAATCAGCTCCAGTAAAATTAAATTTTCCCTGATTTTCAATTGAAAAGCCAATAAGAAGAAGATCGACAACACTAAAATCCAGAAAAGTTGGAAATTTGACTTTCTTAACTTCTACCTAGGACACCTTACAGGTTTAAATTCCTTTCAAATAAAAGTCTAATTCAGAAGAAAAGAAATTAGATTCGAAAAGAGATCCTTTGAAGCCTCATTCCATAAAAATATCTGATATAATAATATTACAGAGTAAGGAATCTGAAATCATGATTTTCATCTCAAGCTTTTGAAAATTTTAAGTGGCACATGGATTTCTTTAAGATATTTAAAGATCTGAAAGGGATGAAAGCTTATTTCTTTATGGGTTCATTTTGTGCCTCTTTTTTAATTTGTTTGGAGCTTTGCGCATCTTTTGATTTTTGATACACTTTGTGTATCTTTTCAATTTGGCGATATTACGCATCTTTTTAGGTTTGAACTTATTTTGTGCCTCTTTTCATTTTGGCGCTCTTTGCGTATCATTTGTAAGCTTGCTTCCTTTCTTAATCGTTAAAGAATCTCAGCTGTGAAATTACTTTCCAGACATAAGAGATGAAAAAACACACTCTCTACAATAAGGAAGAGTAATTCACAAAATAAAAATCATATATCATGTGATAAGTCCAGTCATTTGATTAAGAAACATAGAACACTGATTCAAAGCTTTGAAAATAATATTCATATGAGGTAGATTACTGTAGGAAGATAAAATAGATCTCTATTTCAAAAACTAACTTCTTAATTTTAAAAAAGATTTTTATCCAAAAAAAATAATACACCATTAAATGGAGTTAGAAAAAGAGAAACAATCATCAACGTTTCTACCCTTTAACAGATTTAGAGGAGTCAATCACTGCTTACAAGCTTCCAAACAAAAATAAGGCAAAACTCTTAGTCAGAAATCCAGTTTATCAGTAGTAGTGAGTAGTAATCTGATTCTGAAAGGAATAAAATAATAAATCAAGAACAAGTAGAAAATCGCATCAAAATAAATACTCAAATCAAAAAAATAATAAATAATAATCAGCAGTGAGCAAAAATAAAATAGGAAATAGATAATCAAATCAAAAGACTAATAGAAACAAAAGAAAATAATCAAACTTAGAAATCATCAGTCATCAAAATCATGCATTTATGTCAATTACACCCAATCTGGTCCTCAAAATGCTGAATGAGTCAAAGGCCAGTAGTTTAATAAATATGTCAGCTAGCTAATTTTTAGTTGCTACATGGTGTAGCTCAATGTCCCCTTTTGTAATATGGTCCCTATTGAAGTGATGCCTTATATCAATGTGTTTGGTGCTAGAATGTTGGATTGGATTCTTAGAAATACAGATGGCACTAGTATTATCACACAGAATAAAAATTGTGCCAACAAGTAATCCTAAATCCAAAAATTATTGCTTCAACCAAAGCACTTGGGCCACACAACTTCTTAAGGAAATATACTCAGCTTCAGTAGTGGAAAGTACAACTGAGTTCTATTTTTTACTAGATTAGGAGACTAAAGACTATCTTATTAATTAGCAAGTTCCAAAAGTGCTCTTTCTATCCACCCTACACCCTACAAAGTCATAATCAGAATATCTAATAATCTCAAAAGAGGTGATGTGCCTAGGGTACCAGATTCCTAAGTTTGGGGTCCCTAAAAGATATCTAAGAATTCTCTTAATAGCAGTCAGGTGGTCCTTAGTGAACTTAAGCTTGGGGACACCTCTAACTAAGTCCTTTTGGGTGACTCTCCTAAGGGTTTTCATACTGGCATGATATAATCTCCTGTGCCACAACCAAGACTCATTAGCAGCAGTTTTTAAGCAAATTGAAACATCAGCTTTAAAGCAACTTACATCCAGCATATAGACATTATTGATTCTTTATCCCTGTAAAATAATTTTATCATTTAAGCTTATAATACAGCAAGTGGGCATGAATTTGATGTTGTATCCTTTGTCACAGAGTTGACTAATGCTTAGCAAGTTGTGTTTCAGTCCATATACAAGCAAAATATTATCAATAATGAAATTATTTGAATCACCAATTATACCTGCTCCTACCACCCTCCTGGTGCTGTTGTCTCTAAGTGTAACCTTGCCTCCAGCCCTGGCCTCCAGCAAAATAAATTGATTTGTATTTCCAGTCAGATGTCTTGAACATTCGTTGTCCAGGTACCACATGCTCTCACGAGGTTTTGTGTGAGAGCACACCTATAAAATCATCAAACATCATATTTAGGAACCCAAACAGGTTTGGTTTCTTCTTATGAAAAGAAGAATACAATACATGTGTGATATTTTATGAAGTATGCAATTTAGGCCTCCACACCCAATATATACTGCGGTGAACAGTGCAGGTGTGGAAGATGTGTCCTAACATGCCACAAGAAAAACATCTAACACCAGAAAAAGGGTTAATTAATCTATATGGGTGATAGTGTCTCTTCCTAGGTTTGAATGAAACATGCTTTGATGATTTTGAAATAGATTCTTCAAAAGGTAGAGGTGCATAAAATTATGCAAAAGTATGAGGGTTTCATTTTTCTCAAAAGCACTAATTTTTACTTTTAGAAATTCATTCTCCTTTTTAAGACTTACAATTTCAAATTTCAATGCTCCCTTACTACTCTCCATGTCACATGCCATATTGTCTAATTCTTTAAAAGCTCTTTCTAAATCAACATGCAAGGATTTCAATTAATCATGCTTAATAATCAGATCAGAATGCTTTTTTGTTCAATTAATCAAGTAAAGACATATGATTGCTATCAAGTGAAGAATGATCTTTAACCACAACATCATGCTCTTTTTGTAAAGTTAAGAAATTCAATTTCAAGCTAGCATGCAATTTCTTAAGTTTCCTATAAGATGAATGAATTTTCTCATAAACTTCTAGCAATTGATCATAGGTTAGCTCACATACCTCTTCTTGATCAGACTGATCAGGATGATCATCAGCCATCAGACACAAATTTATAGTCTCCTCTTCAGCTTCAGTCTCAGAGGAGTTGGAAGCAGAATCTGCCCAGAACACCATCAAACACAAATTTGTAGTCTCCTCTTCAGCTTTAGTCTCAGAGGAGTCGGAAGCAGAATCTGCCCAGAACACCTTTTGAATCCGCTTCTTGACCTTCCTGAACTTGGGTTTCTCCTCACCCTTCTCTTTTCTTGGGTGAGCTTTAAGTGTAAGATAATCAGCCTTAATGTGTTCAGGCTTCCTGCATTTAAAACACATAGTACTAGATGAGTTTTTATAATTTTTGTTGGACTTACCCTTATTTCACTTCTGAAAGTTCTTGTGTTTCTTCCTTAGAAAGCTTTTGAATTGCCTGGTGATTAAGGCAACATCATCAACCCGAAAGTATCAGTATCACTATCGTTGGCCTTCAGTGCCATAATTTTCTTCTTTTTCTTCTCACCTACATCAAGCTGTCTTTGGTTCACCCCTTGCTCGTAAGCAATGAGTGACCCAAGTAAGTTATCAATAGAATATGTGTTCAAATCTTTGGATTCAGTAATTGCAGTTATCTTGGTATCAAAAGAAGAAGGCTAACATCTCAGAATTTTGTTCACTTTTTCATAATTCGTAAGTTCTCTTCCTAAAGCATGTAAAGAAGTGACAATTTGAGTGAACCTAGTATACATTTCAGAAATTGATTAACTAGGTTTCATGCGAAAGAGTTCGTAGTCATGAAGTAAGATGTTTAACCTAGACTATTTGACTTCAGATGTACCTTCATAAGTGATGCATAATCTATCTCAAATTTCTTTACCAGTTGTACAAGTAGAGACACGCATGTAATCCTTAGATTTTAAGGCACAGAAAAAATTGTTCAAACATTTGGCATTTAGTTGGGCAAAGTCCCGATCATCAAAAGTCCATTCAGTGAAGGGCATTTCATTTTTAACATTATTAATCAATCTAAAAGGTGCTTCATAACCATCCTTAACAAGAATCCACATGTGATAATCTATAGATTAAAGAAAAGTGGACATGCAAGTTTTATAAAAATAAAAAGGTATATTATCAAATAATGGTGGTCGTGTAATTGAATAACCTTTAGCAGTATTACGATTACCAAAGTTAGCCATGGATCAAATTCAAAAGTTTTCAAACCTAATTTTTGAATACTTCTCTAATACCACTTGAAAGTGCTCTAATACCACTTAAAAGTTTGAAAGGGATGTTAAGCCCTTGTGAACTAGTCCCGAGGCTAACCAAGAGGGGGGTGAATTGGTTATTTTAAAAATTCGTGGACAAATAATTATTTTGAAAAAAAAAATCTTTTTGAATGTCTTATAATAATTATAGTTTCGTGATGATTTGCAGATATTCAATGATGATCAAGAAAAAATAATCATAATCACACAATCATCAACATTAAATTAAGTGCAGAAAATAATCAGAAAGAACACACCAGATTTTATAGTAGTTTGGTCAACTTGACCTACGTCCACTCCCCAGAGCCTCCCCTCTGGGTATTGCACTAACACTAAGCGACTCTCCTTTTGCTCCCATAGCAAGGCAGAGAAGCCTGTACAAAACCTCCTTTCCACCTACCCGGTGAGGCAGAGAACCTGAACTCCTTTCGCTTCCTCTTGAAGCAGGCAGAGAACCCGGACTCCTTTCGCTTCCTCCTGAAGCAGGCAGAGAACCTCGATCTTCTTGCAGACTATCCCCCCCCACAAAAAACACTGACAAGACAAGAGATGACGATCAGAGAAGGCGTCTCAGATCCCTGCTTGGAGTAACCTTTGTGAATCCCTCACAAACTCTCCCTCACAAGATCCTCTCTCTCTCTCCCAAGCTCTCTCTCTCTCTCTCTCAAGGTTTTCTCTGGAAAGGAAAGTGGCAAAAGATTTTTCTTGTTGGAAGAAAAAGATCTTTTAAAGGACGGCTCAAAAATTGCCCTAAAATTTAATTTGATGATGCTGATCGTATAGTACGATCCAATATCGTACAGTACAATCATGTCAAAAATAGTGTTGTCTAGTACGAATGCAAACAGACAGTACATAAATTTTACAAACATCATACCATACAATCCGTAGATCATACAGTACGATCAACTTATTCTCAACTGTTCGTACGGGACGATCTATGGGATGAATGAAATTCTTCTCTATCCATCATCCCACATTGTGCCATTCGTATAGTACGATTAGTTCATTTCAGTACATCGTCCAGTACGATATAAAAATCATCCAGGATGATCAGTATAAAAATCATAGTTTCGTCTTGTACGATCTACAGGATGATCCAAAATCATCTCTATCAATCGTACTAGACGATTGATATCATATAGTACGATCGAATGTATTTAAGAAACCAAGATTTAATTGCCTGGATATGGGAGATAATTTTGGCAAGATTTGAAATGATCGTACAGAATGATTGACATCGTACTATATGATTAGCTCAAAAATTCTAAATTTAAATATTACAAAAAATAGGCCTGGCGGCTAGGGTTTTTCCAATCATACAGTACGATCTGAATCATACAGTATGATTAGTTCTCAAAAAATAAACTTTCAGAAACAAATCATACAGTATGATGTATACATCGTACAGTACGATTTTCTTTAAGAGAAACACTAAATCACTCAAAAACTCCTCCTGAGTGTGTGTGTGTAAGGTTACTTAGCTAGGGGATCCTTTACATTATATTTGACTCAATAAAGATGAAAAGAGTACAATGGACCTGAATTACAAAATAGACTGACTCGATCTTGGACTAACTTGAATTTGTAATTGATCCTGCGGACCTGAAAGATTAAACAATCAACCAGAAATAGAAATGTTTGCTATCATCAAAATCATAGTCCTTGAAACCAGATTCGCAATAGGGTCCATAAGGGAGGATGCATGAATCTGATTTTCCAATAAGCAGGCCATATCTTCTTGTAATAGAAGACTTTGTTAGGGCTATTAAAGCCCCTATGTTCCAGACAATAATAGAAGGAAGAGACATTGTGATTTTTGGGGAGGGGTTTAAGTGGCTTCCTAGGGTATTTTCCCCTAGTGGTTTTGGATAGGTGGACTAAAGAAGAAATTGGTGTGTTAGATTCAGAGATATTAGATATAGTGGAAACAAAATAGGACACCAGATTCTCCTTAATAGATTATTGTAGAGCATCAAATTTGTTCGGGGAAATAAGGCCAGATGGGGTCTGATTCATGACAATGGGGGGAGCAGAAGGGCAGTGGTGCCATAAAAGCTAGAAATTCCTCTGTAAGAGAGTTTATGTTAGGGATTTCTTGGTTTTCCAAAGGAGGGTGGGGGATGGGGGAACTGTAATGCCCCAAAATCAAATTTAGAAGAATTATATATTTTATCTTTTTAATTAATTTAATAACCAGAGCTTCTAAATAATAAATCTATATATCCAGTAAATATAACTAATAATCACATACTTTAAAATATTATACTATATTCATTCTTCCAAAATTGATATATAATAGTCAGGAGATCTATAAAATCACTAATCTATCACAAGCTCATAACTAGAAAAGAATAAAAGAAAATGTAGAGAAAAATCAAAAGAAGAACTTAACGATCTTTATCATTACCACTGCTCATGATCCTAACCCCTTCCTTGACCTAAAACCATTAAAATCCACATAATGAGTTATAAAGCCCCCAATAGGAAACCAAAACTCTATCACTACCTTTAATAAAAGACAAAAGAATCAATATATATATTTCAGTTCTAGTCAATATCAATCATATCTTTATAAGTAATAAAAATCTCCAAAATTTAATAATAAAATCAATATGTTTAATAAAGACAAAAGACAAATGATAAAGAGTATTATCACTTAATAAATTATGTCGGTATGCTATTCTATGTTGTATCAATATTGATGCCAGTACGATTTCAATTATACTATCAATCAATTCAAATGCACTATCATGTAAATGCAATCATGGGTGCAACATCTTTTTACCCCAATTATTACCCAGTTGGGTATCAATCTTAATCAGGCCTAACTGTTAATTTATTAGTATTGGTTAACCCCAATTATCACCGAATTTGGTATCAATCTTAATTAGGCTCAACTGTCAACCAATTGGTATCAGTCTATCCCAATTATCACCTAGTTAGGTATCAAACTTAATTAGGACTAATTGTCAATCAATTGGTATCAATCTTCATATTTCATGTTAACAAACTTCCTTTCATCATGCAAATGCTACTTCTTTTGTCAATGTCAAGCATGAAATGTATGAAATGTTATAATTTATAAAATACAGGAAAATCTATCAAATTTATCTATTATGTGTCTACTTAAAAAATTATAACTTCTAATTTAACTAGTGAGAATTCATATATTCTAGTTAAAATGCTCATGTTTATGAGATATATCGCATACCAAAAGTTATGCAGTGAAACTTTTACTAATACAAAATTATCCTAATTTTTTAGTAACAAAAATACAAATTTAATCAAAAAATATTAAAAACACAAAATTACTGAAATTAAAGATAAAGTAATTATTCTTTACAACGAGATGAGCAAATTTCCAGTTTGGCCAACTGAAAAAAATAGCTCAGTGATCTCCAAATCCTAGTTTTGATTTTCTCTCTCATCACTTTCTCTCTTAAAATCCCTTAATAGGTCTCTATTGCTGGATGGATTAAGAGAAATGGCTTTAATGATTTTTTAGTTAATATAATTAGATATTTAGGATTAAAATAATAATACAATATTATATAATTTAAACAATTTTTAATATAAAGTTCATATAAATTATTCTAGGGCTTTAAAAATTATAAAAAATATTCATAAATTAACTTTTTTATTTAGAAAATAATGGTGAAATTAGTTTACAAAATGGATATCTAACAGTTCCAAAATCCCTAATCAAACCGATAGGGGTTAATATCTTTAGGATTTTTCATGAGAGCCCAAAAATTATGAAAAAATAGTTATAACTAAAGTACTATAATATATCTTATGGCGAAGATAGTTTTCAAAATTGGCTTTTAATGACTCTTAAAAAATTATTTATTTGGGTCAAAATACAGGCTATTACAGGAACAACAATGCTGGGAGTGTTGGAGGCGGATGATCGGAGATGGCGGGTGGTGAGGGGTAGTAGCCTTATTAGGTTGCGAGGAGCTAGGGGTGGCAGGTTAAATGTAGTCCAAGGGGTTAGTTTGGGTTTGGTGAGGAGGAGCATGGGTGTGGGGAGAAGCACTATGCTGACGTTTACGTTTAACTCTATTGGAGCTTCGACCATGAGTAGGGGCAATTGTCTAAAAGGAAGAAGAAGTATTAGACGGGCAAAAAGTAATGGAATGTACCAAAGAACCACAAGATACACATGGATTCATCTTCCATTCATATTGAATATTCAGGTTTATAAGTTCGCCAGCAATTGAGATAGGGATTTGATCAAGATAAACTATGCTACTGGTAACATGAACAAAAACCCTATCGTATGTGAGGCAAGATTTTTGCACCTTAAGGGCATCAATATCTAATTGAACATTTATTTTTTCTTGTGATTTTAGATATACCATCCAAATTACAACATACCAACGGAAGATCATGAATCTTAAACCAGATGGGAATGAAGATAAGGTTTTCTCGCTCAGGTTTGAAAAGGAGAGACCATTTTTGGAGAATAAATATTTTACTGAGAAAAAATCAAGCTCCACCTGGAAAAGCCATATTGTGATCTTATGGTGAAGAAAAATGGAGGAGAAAAAACCATTGCTCAGTGAAAACAGCTACAACGTACCTTTTAGTTCCCATCTTTTCCTAATAGCACCAAGTAAAGCTTCATAATAAGGGCATTGACCAACATAGTAGACAGCCAAAGAGAGGTTCCATTCCTGAGAAGAAATATAAATGGCTTTGGGAGAGAAATTTACAACATTAGGCTCTATGGGGATGAAGGAAAGGGGAATATCACCTGAGGATGCATATCTGGAGGTAAGAATGTTTTTTAAATTTAACATGAAGGATGAAGTAGGAGACACTCCAACAATAGAGAAAAGGGTGGGAAGTGGTGGTTATGGAGAGAGGGATCTACTAAGGAAGGAGGAGTTCCTTCGAAAAAGAATATTGGAGGAACAGGGACTCTACCATAGGCGACTAGGGTACAAAATGAAACCCTAGTTGAGTAGAGTCGACAAGGTTTTGATGTTTGAGATTTGAAAAATAATGTAGTAATAAAGCTATTTGAAATAAATCTTGAATCCAACCTAATTTTAAATAAAATAATCACAAAATTTATTGAGCAAAAAGGTAATAATATATTCACGTACTCCAACATGTAGGACCCACCAAGATGAAGAGTTGATGTAGGACTGGATGCTACCATTTTCTCTTTTCTCTTTCTTGAAAAGTAATATCAACAGTCACATAAAACTCAACCAAAATAAGGTAACCTAACTAATTCATGCATGTATGATATGCTTTTGCTAGCCACTCCTCTCCTTTTGCCTCATATCTGACTTTCGTCAGAGGCCAATCCCTCCTTCCACCTCACCTCTTCCTCCTCCACCCCTCCATGGATCCCACCCGATACACCCAAGACTTTACTCCCTCTTTAACTCTCCTGTTGGGCCTTCGTCCCTGGCCCATCTTAGTTCCAACATTGTTGCAACCAAAGATTCTTCTTCCAACAACTTCTAATCTCACTCATTGAAACCCCTAAGAAAATTTTTCCCTTTACCAAAGACTCCATTTCTTCTATAGTGTTGGAATGGAACCTATTTCTAGTAGGATACTCCGTTCGTAAGCGTCCTTACTATGAAGCACTTTTAGCAACTTTTTGGAATGTTTAGAATCTTAAAAGTACATTTCAGCTCCTTGCCTTGAGCGATGGTTTTTTTTCCTTTTCAAGTTCTCCTCCATGGAAGACTTTGATATGGTGTAGTCTAAAGGTGCTTGGTTTTTTTTTTTTTTTTTTTGAAAGCTATTCGTCTTCCAAAAATGGTCCACTCAGTTTTGTCCCACTCAAGAAAACTTCACTATGGTGACTATTTGGGTCAAAATCCATGACCTTCCTCTAGTTTGTTGGAACTCAGAAGGCATTTCCAAAATCACCTCCAAAATAGGCTTTCCCCTAGCTGTTGATGCTCTAAAAGTTGAAAAAACTAGAGTTGCATATGTTATAATATGTATCCAAGTATCCAACACATCCACCTACCCAGATTTTATCCCCATTTCTTTAGAGGATGAAGTCATCAAGCTATGGATTTAGTACGAATGGCATCCTACCCCTTGTGCGTCTTGTAAATCCCTGGCTAACTCCTCCTTTTTATGCCCCTCTAATCCCTAGTCTCAGCCAAAAACTTAACCACCAGTTAGAGGTAGAAGCACCTATTGTACTCACCATCCTTTCAACAAACACTCATCCCATCCCCCACCTTCCAATCAATCCTTTGGTCACTCCTTAATTTCAAGCCGATTGATTCTACCTTTTCAGTTGCTAATGCCTCTACCTCATTGACCCTCTCTCTTCTTGTTACCTCTCCACCCAACATCATCCCTCCCATCTTTGTTCCACTTCAAGTCTCCATCCACTACCCTAACAAAGCCTTGTTTTCCTATGTTGACGCATGTCCCTCCATCAATTGATAAAGCTTCCTACTCCAAAGGTCACTCTCCACCTTTTATCACCTCATCTAATCCCATCCCACCCATTTTTGTGCCCCCACAAGATTCCAATATCTCTCTCCCAAACCTCAACTCCCCAATAGAGGACACCATTATCCTATCTAAATCCATGCCCTCTAAATTGATAGCTCCATCTAGAGTTATCTCCCCAAATAAATATGAATTACTGTAACAAAACCTTAATGACCAACAACCTCTCTTCTGGGCTTCCTCAACTAGCAACTCTTCTAAAGCCCCCCATACCTCTACTACTGCAAATTCTGTCATTCACACTTCTATAAAGCACCCACCCCCTCTTCATCCAAATCTAGTGATAATCCCCTCCATCGCCACATGGAATATTAGGAGTTTTTATTCCTCTTAAAAGGTTCTTTGTTGCAAGCGCTTAGTCCATTCTGTTGATCTGGATATGTTATGTATTCTGGAAAATAGGATCCATATCGCTTCCCTTTTTAACACTTGATTTTTCAACTCTCATTTAGTGTTTGGCATGGAAAATAGCTATCATAACTTTGATTGCTCAAAATCTGGCAGAATTTGATTGAAATGGCCTCTTGATAGTGTAAATTTCAATCCTACTTTCATCTCCTTTCAAGTGATGTCTAGTTCTATTGTATACGGCTCAAACCCCTAGTTTTAGTTGTCGATTGTACATGCTTCCAATAATAAGGATGAAAGAAAGGATCTTTGGGATGATTTGTAGTCTATTGCCAGTTCCTCGAATAGTCCTTGGATTGTAATGAGGGATTTTAACTGTTGTAGGTACCCATCAAAAAATTTGGGTGGGAATACTATCCACTAGAATCAGCTCCATGACTTTAACGCTCTTATTTTTGATACCAACCTCAAAGATCTGTGGATGGGACTATATTTAATCATCGTAAATCGTACGGGATGATGATCCAAGTCATTTGATTCCATTATACTTCGTTCAATCAAAGAATTGATAACCCTATATGCATCAAGCTAGAGTGTGCCTTGATTTATGCTGTTAGGTTAAAGAATTTCCCTACATCCCATTATGTGGTTAAAAACCCGTCGTGTTCTAATCACTGCCTATTATACTACAATCTGGGGCAAAAATCATTTCTCACCATAGACTCCTTTCCAAAAATGATTGTGCGAAAATTGACCATTTTTTTGGAAGGTTATCATTATAATATTCTCGACCCCAGCCACTGGTCTACACCTTGTAGATCTCTGCAACAAGCTCAAATAACACAAATTAGCTATGAAAACAAAGGAGTGGGCTAATTCTAATGTGGTGGCTAAGCAACTTGCTTATCTCTATCACAAATAAGGAGAGTATCTTAATTTTTTGAGCTTGGACCACATGAATGTGAGGATTACCTCTGCACTCAATAATATTAATCTTCAAATTGCTGAATTCTCATCTTATGGGTCCTCTTAGATCATGTAGAGAGCAAAAATGAAATGGCTTATGCATGGAGAGGATGATCTCAAAATTTTGTTCTCAAAATTATACATGAGAAGGAATTACAAGAAAACTACTATCTCATAAGCCATGACTAGCTCCTCCTCCTATGGTGAAGCTGTTAAATCTTCCATAGATCATTTCTAAAACCTTTTCAATTCCCCCCACCATCTTTCCTCTAATATTATACCCTTCCCGCCTTGAGATGTATTTCCCACTCACTTAGTAGCTGCTCTCACTATGCCTTTTTCTGACAAAGAAATTAAACATGTAACTTTCTCTAGTTCTTCTAATTCAGCACCTTGCCGTGATGGATTCAACTTTGAGTTCTATAAAACTACATGACTTCTGACTAGGCCTATGGTATGTAAAGCAATTAAATCTTTCTTCCATAATAGCCACATCCCTCATGCAGCTAAGGTCACAACCCTTACTCATAAACCAGCATACAAACCATGCTGCTGGTTTATCTGATTTTAGACTAATTTCCTTATGTAACACTACATATAAGATCACAGCAAAATTATTGGATGCTCTTCTAAAACTCATCATGCCATACATTGTTAAAGAAAATTAACTAGGTTTCATTTACTAGAGGCTATCTACGGATAATGGCATCCTTGCCAAAGAGTTGTTGTTTCACTCCAGAACCTCGGCTAAACATAGACTGCTATGTGCAAAGTTGGATATGAAGAAGTATTTTGATAGTGTATCTAGGGAGTTTGTCATTGCTAGGCTAGCTCAGAAAGGATTTCCTAACACTTTCACACATTAGATAAAAGCTTATATTTGTGATGTTTGGTTTTCTTTATGCATTGATGGCACTTTAGATGATTTCTTCCCCTCCTCTGCAGACTTTAGGTAGGGTTTTCTGTTGAGTCCTTATTTAGGCTTCATTTGGGACGGCTTTTTTCTTTTTTTTTAAAATGGAGTTTTAGTTAAAAAGTTAAAAAATTTGTACTAAAACTCCGTTTTAAGAAGCAATAAAAAAGCCATCCCAAATGAAGCCTTATTCTGCATGCTTTTTTCTTAGTGTATTTAGTTTTTACACAAGTTTTTGTGAGCCCCCATGACTTTAACGCTCTTATTTTTGATACCAACCTCAAAGATTTGTGGATGGGACAATATTTAATCATCGCAAATCGTACAGGATGATGATCCAAGTCATTTGATTTCCATTATACTTGGTTCAATCAAAGAATTGATAACCCTATATACATCAAGCTAGAGTGTGCCTTGATTTATGATTTTAGGTTAAAGAATTTCCCTACATCCCATTATGTGGTTAAAAACCCCTCGTGTTCTAATCACTGCCCTATTGTGCTACAATCTGGGGCAAAAATCATTTCTCACCATAGACTCCTTTACAAAAATTATTGGGCGAAAATTGACCATTTTTTGGAAGGTTACCATTCTAATATTCTCGACCCCAGCCACTGGTCTACACCTTGTAGATCTCTGCAACAAGCTCAAATAACATAAATTAGCTATGAAAACAAAGGAGTGGACTAATTCTAATGTGCTGGCTAAGCACCTTGCTTATCTCTATCACAAATAAGGAGAGTATCTTAATTTTTTGAGCTTGGACCACATGAATGTGAGGATTACCTCTGCACTCAATAATATTAATCTTCAAATTGATGAATTCTCATCTTATGGGTCCTCTTGGATTATGTAGAGTGCAAAAATGAAATGGCTTATGCATGGAGAGGACGATCTCAAATTTTTGTTCTTAAAATTATACATGAGAATGAATTACAAGAAAACTACTATCTCATTAGCCATGACTAGCTCCTCCTATGGTGAAGCTGTTAAATCTTCCATAGATCATTTCCAAAACCTTTTCAATTCCCCCCACCATCCTTCCTCTGATATTATACCCTTCCCTCCCGGAGATGTATTTCCCATTCACTTAGTAGCTGCTCTCACTATGCCTTTTTCTGACAAAGAAATTAAACATGTGACTTTCTCTAGTTCTTCTAATTCAGCACCTCGCCGTGATGGATTCAACTTTGAGTTCTATAAACTACATGACTTCTGACTAGGCCTATGGTATGTAAAGCAATTAAATCTTTCTTCCATAACAAAAACATCCCTCATGCAGCTAAGGTCACAACCCTTACTCATAAACCAGCATACAAACCATGCTGCTGGTTTATCTGATTTTAGACTAATTTCCTTATGTAACACTACATATAAGATCATAGCAAAATTATAGGATGCTCTTCTAAAACTCATCATGCCATACATTGTTAAAGAAAATTAACCAGGTTTCATTTACTAGAGGCTATCTACGGATAATGGCATCCTTGCCAAAGAGTTGTTGTTTCACTCCAGAACCTCGGCTAAACATAGACTGCTATGTGCAAAGCTGGATATGAAGAAGTATTTTGATAGTGTATCTAGGGAGTTTGTCATTGCTAGGCTAGCTCAGAAAGGATTTCCCAACACTCACACATTAGATAAAAGCTTTTATTTGTGATGTTTGGTTTTCTTTATGCATTGATGGCACTTTAGATGATTTCTTCCCCTCCTCTTCAGACTTTAGGTAGGGTTGTCTGCTGAGTTCTTATTTAGGTTTTATTTTGGACGGCTCTTTTCTTGTTTTTTAAAATGGAGTTTTAATTAAAAAATTAAAAATTTTGTACTAAAACTCTTTTTTAAGAAACAATATAAAAGCCATCCCAAACGAAGCTTTATTCTGCATGCTTTTTCTTGGTGTATTTAGTTTTTACACAAGTTTTTGTGAGCCCCCTAGGCTCAATTTTTCTTTATTGTTGCTTTTCTTCTTTTGGATTGTATTTTACTTACAATCTCAAACATTTAACTGATTTCTTTTATGGAAACCGGGCGATGACCTTAATTTTTCCCAAAAAAACAATTACAGCCGCATAAAAGTAAATGGATACTACTGTCACCATTTTCGTGCCCCCCGTTCTGCACCCTACTATTCTCCCTGGGTCCTACTCCACTGCTCGTGGCTGATGGCGCGCCAAAACATCACTTAAAACACCCGCTAGTAAATTCGTACAACGTGTCCATTCACGCCCGATCATCTGTGAACGCTCCCAGCCTCAAATTAGTAATTGGAAACTACTGTCACCATTTTTTTATGCCTCAATTGCACACCCAATTATTCTCCCAATCTTACTCCACTGCTTGTGGCTGACGGCTCGCCAAATCTACACCGTAGGAGCACCCGCTACCAAATTCGTGCCACGTGTAATCAGAAGCGATCATCCATGTACGCTCCCTCCCAGCCTCAAATTATCGTGATCGAGTTTCCACATTTTTTCACACCCTAAAAAAGAAAAAAGAAAAAAGTTTCGACATTTTTGCCTCCCTATTTTTCTGTTATTTTTTATTTCCCTCAATGAACTGCAATCCACAAGAAAATATAGTGGCTGAGATTTTTCCTGGAAGATCTATGAGAAAGAGAGAGAAAGAGAGACTGGCGTGAGATCAGGACATTAATTTTTGGGGTTCGGATACGGAGCTGTTGATTTGGTGTTGTTTCGGTCTGGTGGAACTCAATGGCGGCATGCAGAATTTGATTCTGTAAGTTAGGTTTGCTATTTGCTCTGCTTTGGATTTGTTTCTTGAATTAGGGAGTCTAATGTTGGGATCTGTTTGGCAGTGATTGCTCGGCGTAATGAGGTACTTTCTTCGGCAAATTGATCGCTTAGTCGGGGATATGGATGGGAGAGTCCCGCTCTTTGTTGAGGATTTGAATGCTAAGTAATTTAGAACTGCAAGTTATTTTGCTGATTTCGTTAGTTTAGAAATTGATTTTCGCGGATGGAGATAAACTCGTCTGGAGAAGAGCTGGTTGTGAAGGTGAGCTGGAAGTAGATTGTTGTAGGCATGGGTTCTGTTTCGATTGTTGATGTATCATTGGGGGTTTGGTTGCAGACCAGAAAGCCTTATACGATCACAAAACAGCGGGAGAGGTGGACTGAAGAAGAGCATAACAGGTTCCTTGAAGCCTTGAAATTGTATGGTCGGGCCTGGCCGCGTATAGAAGGTATGCTTTTTGTAATTGTTCACTCGTTCCAAACCAATCATTGCACCATGTTTCTTGGTTGTGAGAGAATGGTATAAGAAATGGTTGTTATTCTTAACAAGATTAATCTTGTTGAGAAGTTGCTCATGATTGGGAATGATTTGGACATTGCAGAGCATATTGGGACGAAGACAGCTGTTCAAATTAGAAGCCATGCTCAAAAATTCTTCACAAAGGTGCAGTATTTTTTCCATCTTACTTCAGTATTCATTATTGCCTGATTTGCTCAGCTTACATGCAACAGTAGGGTAGCTCAGGAAATTGAGTTGTGAGATCTTGCTATGAATTTTACAAATTTCCACTCCAGCCTTATTAATTTATTTACACTCGTGCATTCTGCTAATCCATAATGCTTTTCCAGTGCATGGAATCCTATCATGGATCTGCTGAACACCTAACTCTTTGTTGAAGTATATGCTCCTGATTAGACTTTTATTTTTTGTGAATTATGTTCATTTAACCCAATTCTAAAGTCTGGAATTACAATTTTTCTATGATATTTAACTATCTTCTACATATCTTATGTATGTTGTATTTATTAGATTTATCTTGAGATTTAATTAGAAAGTATCTATATGGTTGTAGAATTGAATGGTGGCTTGATTTGCTTTTGTCTATGTTTTCACATTATAATTAACGATCATTCTCACATATTGACATATTATTCTTACCATCTCAATAACTTCATTTAAGATCTTAAGTTTGATCCTCTTATAATAATCATAATCCTATCTTGAAGTTAAGAATGATAATCTGAGATTTTGACTTCTTGCCAAGTCAAAGCCACTAACTTAAACCATATTACATTTGTTTGAGACCTTATGTTGCATCACATCAACTCTATTTCCTCACTTTAAGGATGCATCATCTGCTTTATATTATTTATGCCAAAATCACATAAGTGTAATTTTTATAGATATATGTTCATTAAGTGCTACTGCCACATTGTTATCGTCATCATTAATCATTTTATTTTTACTATTTGGTGCCATCTTTAGGAATCTTTCTCTTCCATTAATTTCTATTAAATGCTTCATGAGGCATCAACTTTACATTGGCCAAAATCTCTAGCCATCGTATCTTGGATCTACTATTTTTCATCAAAATGCTTGTCATCATTCTAATTACTTGCATTATTGGTCCATTTTCTATCCTCTTTTACCCTGACTAAAACACCCAAATTTATTTTCTATTATCGTAGCTTCAATAGATGCTACTCTCCGACTACCGATTGTATGATTATTAAACTCCATTTTTTTTCTGATTTCATCAACTTATCCATGTGAACAATTTTGTGTTCTTTTGATAATATAGTTCGTTGTTTGTACCTTATTATTGTGAAACATTTAAATCCAAATAGCATAGCTAGTTTTTACCATTCCAAGAAAATTACTCCCTAATACTCTAGAGATAGTATTTCTTATTGTATTTCAAAATGACCTTAAGTATTGCCTTTTTCTTTTTAAAGTGCAAGTTATATGCTCATCTATGGTTGTCTTTGTTTATCCAAGGTGTTTGAATAACACAATATAGGTTGATATGATCTTCCACTATTATTGATCCAATGTTTTTTCACTCCTTTAAAACCACACATTAGGTATTTGGTTTTATTCTGGTAATCCTAAAGTTTTTTCTATGAATTTCTCCATCATTATAGTTTTTTATTTGCTTTTGAAAAACTCTTACATGAGGATTTTTTAGTGTGTAAATTTAATATATCAAAATAACTTATTAATGTGTTGTTGGTTGGTTCAATATTTTTTTTGATGTAATGTTAAATTATTTATTATAAGAGGTGTTTGGTTTTATGTTATCTCTCACATTGAGGTAGTTTGAACAGTATTAATAACCAAGATAGAGGAAATCTAAAAACTGGTTAAATTAAATGTTATTTAGATTACCTTAATTCACCTAATCTTTTTTATTAGTGTAATTGGGCCACCCTTGACTTGGATTGTCTGTACTTATTTGTTTAATTTAATTTAGTCCTGTCCAATTTAGTGCAGGTGTTCTGGGTTGATTTTTCTAGTTGCAGCTCCCAAAATGAGCACAACTAACTAATGCAGCCTAACCCAGTAGTTTGATCTAACCTAGTCCTATCTATTGTTAATGCATTTGAGAGTACTAGATTTTGTCCTGCATTGGATGCTTGAAAAATATGTTGGCATAGGAATTTAAAGTGATTGGCCCACATTTATAGGTTTATGTTATAGGGTTGAAAAGGTGTTTTACTGCTGTTTTATTGAGTTCACCTTTGGTTCACACGATGAACAAGTGGTACACATGATGAAAGTTTGACTTTGATAATGTGGTTGTTGACCAACGAATAAAGAACATAAAAATGGCAGAAATCCCGCACCTCGGACTCGTTGAATCCGCAAATCCCGCAGAAATCTCGCAAAATCACTGTGCAATCGGCGTCGTTGCAGTTGTACTTCGCGTACGAAGCTCGCCTCGATCGCGTCCCCGTTTGAGTCGTTAAATACGACACTTCCCCCACTCGTTGGCATCGCACACACAGAAGTCCCGTAAGAGCCTCCGCTCTCTTCCACGCGAAACTCCCGCTCGCTACTCCCACGACCTCTCCCTCCGAGCTTCCTCCTGCGATCATCCCCCCATCCCGTCGGCCTCCCCATCCCGATTCTCTCGATCCAGAGAGAGAGAGAGAGAGAGAGAGAGAGAGAGAGAGAGAGAGAGAGGGAGGGAGAAGGACCGACCTACCTCTCAAAGCCGTCGACTCTGCTCTTGCCGCGACCGAGCCCGTCGGATCAGACGCCCGACTTCGATCTCCTCTACCCGAGCCCTAGCCGACCTCCCTCCTCCATAGACGACCCGCTCCGCCTCTTCGACGACGCTCTCCTTGCTGTCGGACCGGGAGTACAACATTTTGATCGGAAGAGGCGACTGGAGCTCACTTGCTATGAAGGTAGCTCTCCCCCTTTCGCGAGCTGCTTCAGCCAAATCCTGTAAACTCGTCGAATGAGAGAGAGAGAGGAGGGGAGGAATCTTTTTTTATTTTATTTTTATTTTTATTTTATTTTATATTATTAATTATAATTATTAATTAATTATAATTAATTTGTTAATTATAATTATTAATTGATTATAATTAATTTATTAATTATAAATATTTATGATTAATCGTATTTAATAAATTAGTTATCATTAATTAATAATTAGTAATTAATTATAATTATTTGATTAATTATAATTTTAATTAATTATAATTAATCATTAATTAATAATGATAATTAATTAACTAATTATAATTAATTAATAATAATTACTTAATTAATTATAAGTTATTATAATTAATTATGGTTAATTATTAATTAATTATAATTATAATTAATTAATTATACTGAATTAATTATTCATTATAATTAATTATTATTAATTATGATTAATTATAATTAATAATAAAATAAAAAAAATGCAAAAAGAGAAATGCAAAGAGAGCTCTTCTCTCACCTCGATCCACGTGCCACCACCCCGCCGATGCTCGCAAAGGTATAACCCCCCAGCCCTAAAACTCCGAGAGCCTACTTCGTTGTCTGCGGCGGACCGGAAAACCGCCTATACACGCTTTCTTAAGCGTGGTGGGATGGGACCCCGGTGCGGCGCCTACAACGAGATGGGTAATCACCTGAAAATCCTATCCTCGTCGTTCGTGTCGAGCCGGCAAACCGCCTATACACGCTTTCTTAAGCGTAGTGGGAAGGGAACCCTGTGCGACACCTACGACGAGGCGGGTAGGCCCTATACACGCTTTTCTTAGCGTGGTGGGGACAATCTTAAGTACCAGTACGCGGCTCTGTACCTGCGGGGAAACAACTGCTCTCCTTTTCAAGTACATTTGAAGACCCATACACGCTTTCTTAAGCGTGGTGGGGATTGAAGACTTTACACGGCCGCGGTGTCCTCGAAAGAGGACATCTACCATACACGCTTACTTAAGCGTGGTGGGAAAGGCCCAGTTTTTCGTAGTTTCCCCTAAACGGGGGAGATATCGGAATGCTGCCGAAATTTCGGGTGAACAGAAGACCTGACTTGAACACTATTTGGACAATAGAGGACCCGGACTTGAACTCGAACTTAAGTGAACTTTAATATAACTTGAGAAGAAATCAAATTAAGTTCAAAATCAGATGATGTTGGATAGCGAGAGACTCAAATCTGGACTTTAACTTGAACCAAACAATAAGGATTTGAACTCAAGTCAACAAGCAAACAGGGGACTCGAACTAGAACGGGACTTTGATTTGAACTCAATTTGAACTCATATAAATGGATACGAGGGAGTTGAATGAACCATATGGAACTGAACTTGCACTTGGACTCAGAACTTGAATGATCATGTACTCTAAAGGATTTGTAACAAATGACACTGATTTGAACATCAAATGAACAAGACTTGAGACCGCACTCGAACTTGATTGAACTAAAAAGAAGATGCACAAGGACTTGATTCAAAACAATAAGACTTGGACTTTATTTGAACCTAAGTGAATGAGCTGAATTCAAAATAATTTGAAACTTGGTTTGAATCAGATGACAGAAGGGTTGAATTCAAACTTGACTTGAACAATAAAGAAGCTCAAACCCAAAAGAACTAAGTGTAGTGAATATACACTCAAGCAAAGGACTTGTGTTTTGAACTCAAGTGAACAAGTTGAGGACCAAAGGTTGAACTCAATATGACTATGAGGGACCCAACTAAGCTGCAAAAGACTTGAATGTGAACCCAATGCGAACTTGAACATTAATTTGAGACTAATTGGGATATTAATCAAGCATAATTTAGACATGATTTGAACTCAAGTGAGGATTTGATTCAAGTCTACATTGAACTCAATTTGAACCAAACAACAAGAAGACTTGAACATTTGCAGAAGTCCTAAACTTGAATCAAATGACGAAGACTTGGACTGGAACTTGAATTGCACAAAGGGACCTATGAACTTGGATTTTAATGAAATACATGAGATCAAGCCTAAACTAAGGTGCGATGACCCAAGCTCAATATAAATAGCAAAGTATTTACAAATACACTGCAAGGGACCTATAATATGAGTGTTCATTCCAAAGACGAAGATCAAAGACCTGGATAGCAATAATTATCATCCTACAAATATATGCAAGAAAATCATGATAAATGCAATGAACTCCCACAACAGTCCCTACGAGGTCAAATGCATTGTACCCACAAGGATAATAGATGGTTGCAAATGCATATGTGTATCCTACATACACTATTGGAGCTTCCAATACAAGAAGTAATACATGTTGATAGAAGAAGGTAACGCTGGAAGATCAATAGTGGAGAACCCATCGCCATAAATAAGTTATTAATGACAAAAGTGGACACGATGCAGGTGTAATAGACTCCTACGACAATCCTTACAAGATGGAGATGGCAACATTGTTAATTGATAGTGGAAGATCCGTCCTTACAAGCAAGTACATCAAACCACCTGAGATTGGCGAAAGGTGGATATGAAGCAAGCACAATAGCTCTTCTACAATTATGTCCGAGAGATTGTAATGAACATAATCATTTCTCGTGAACAAAGACCGATGATACGACGCACTTGTGGATAGCAATGGTGGGTATATCATAAGTATAACGGACCCTTGTGGACATAAGTATAAATAATATCTACAACAGTGGTGATTGAGATGTTGTGAGTGTATCGGGCAAATGTAGAAGATCTGCAATACATACAATCTCTCTGCGAGTACAGATGTATGTTAAACATATCACTCGTGGGTAGATGCAGAAAGACTTCAGTAACTGCAGTATCCTGAAGTCAATTCCAATCTATGAATGAAAACATCTACCTGCCTACCAGCAACAGTTGTGGAGATCGTACGACGCCACGCCACTGGATCTGCAACATTTGTACAAGCAGACAGAAGGCGTTTACAAATATTCTAAAAGTACCCCCGCACGTGCACTATAATATATATACACTTAGGTACACATAACGGGATGTACTGTAAACCCGCATGGGCCCCGTCGAGCATGTTATTGGCACACACGTGACGTCTAGGGATGCTGTGCGGGTCAATAAGTGAATTCCAGTTCGAGCTCGATCCTCATATACGGGTAGATAGGAGTCGACACAGCTCGAACCATTAAATAAATATGCGGTCGCGAGATCGACCGGGATATTTATTTTACAGTTCATATTAGGCCTTCAAGGCTTATAATCAAGAGAATTCACTAACAAAGGTCCAAAGTCTACAAAACCCGATCCTCTATTGACCAGTAGATAGAGTCGACAGGGTCCAATCAATAAAATATAAATGAGCTCATATACCCCGATGATGGCCGTGTTGAATACAAATCTCAACCGGAGGGGTCCACACAGATCATTTCAAATACCACCCAAAACTCCAAAACTCCAAAACTCCACAAAAATTCCCAAAATCCCAAACTCTAAAAATATTTAAAAATTGAAATCCAACCATCCAATCTCTTAAAGAAAAATCCATCCACCCTCCGCAACAGTTTGCCGAGGTGGATAAATATGAAAACTACTTCAGCTCACATAGAGCTAATACCTAGTCGAAAATATCACTAGGATCCATTCTCAAATAATCTCCTGCCAGTAAGGACGTGGTACGAGTCCTCTAACCGGCAGTTTCGCCGCCAAATGACACTGCAGGATAAACGGTTATGACTCGGGGCCCTCTGAACCAGGTGATCGCCGCCAAATGGCATCATTATATTATGGTTATGGCCAGAGCCCGTATGTTCCACAATGGCATCAAATCCTTGAGAAATGAATCAATAGGATATGATCGATAGGGCACAAAGCCCTTTGTTAGCTAAGGTGAATTCAAATTTGTCCCCTTAGATAAACACTCCCCCCAGATCTACAAGGTACCCTTGGACGAAGCAACACATGGCTGCCGACAAGGATCCTTATGTCAGGTTGGGTCGACTACCTCCTCTGACTAAGTAGACCAGGGACCACGATGGCCCGGGACGACGGAACCATGGGATCTTGATCGGGTCTATCATCCATTCCCCCACCATCTGCTTCGAGTGCTAGATGGTGAAAACTTTCAATTTTAAATATTAATCACTCATCCCTAAACTTCCAAACCCATGCTGCTACTATATGCCAGATACTATGTATTTCTTACATATCTGATTGACGACTAGCCTTAATCGAAAGTTCTCTCTCGTTACCGGGAGGGGTAATTAACTATAGGGGCTTGCGCCTATAGGAAACCAGAACTCAGATCATAAAGTCCTCGCAAAATGAGGGCGAAATCTCTGGGTAGTGTCTTATCTACTATCTCATCTGCCTTCCAAAATTTACCCCGGAACTTAATCCGTTAAAACTCCCCCCTCAAAAACAAAAAGCGGGCGGAGGCCGGGGCCGAATTTTCGGAGCCCACAGTGGTTCATGTAGTTTTTTGGATCTTATTGGTCTTGACAACTTCTACTTGTTGGGAAAAGTTCAAGAGCAGTTGAATTCTATAATAACTCAACATAGTTAAGTGGGCTCTTAGTGCATCATAGTTAATGATGTTGAAAATCTTTCATTTGATGGAGAGTGGTTGTCAATATGTAGATCACTCACATGAGGGGGGAAGTTAAGGCATGTGAGATTATTAAGTTTAATTCTATATTGGATAGTTAAAAATACAGTGCCGGGGTGTTCGGGTACACAACACCTAGGGCGCTCGAGTACACAACGCCAAGGGCGCTATATGATTGTACAAAAAAAATTTCAGGTGCTTTGCACCAGAACCCAAGCAGGGGGAGGACCCATTGCAATCCCCTAGCGAGCTCAGTATATTGAATTAAGATTCGAGACAGTAGTACAACCCGATTGATCAACACAATCATATTTCACACATAATTAACACACTAAAATGGGCATAAATACATTGTATAAATGCACCGAAAAGTGTGCACGTCATTTAAAAAGATATTAAAAAATTTTTGTATGTGCTCCAACGAGTAAGTTAAATGCTTAAAATCTTCATTTGATAATACTGTCCGGGTTTAAAATGAAATAAACTAAAAGAAGAAAATAGTTCGATTATTCTTTTATTTTAAAAATCACACATCTCATTTTTTAAAATTAACCTGTCTGCATGTGCTCTTATCAGTGCATCGAGCTCCTAAATATGTGATTTAAGAATATGCATAGTTAAATATGAATTTAGATTTCAAGTCTAATCCTCCTCTTAAAAAGAATTGGATTTGATGAGACTTGAGTTAATAAGCAAATATATGGAAGCAAAATTTATGAAATTATTTCAATTTTACATTCACATTAGGCCTTTAACGCCACTTCCAAAGAAGTTTCATTATAAAATGCAAACTGTCACGTTCAATGCATGTATAACGAGTCACAAAGTTAATGTTTAAATTCAATCCTATGGAGGCGAGCAAATAGAGTTGACAATGTTCGTATGATAAAATTATTTAAAACTTTGATAATAGCTGTGTTGAAGGTGAGTTTCAACTGGAGGGGATTCTACCTCTTTAAATGCGTCCAAACGCTAGTAAAATATAAATATTCTTAACTAACTTCAACATCACCTTGATGGTGGCTGCATTACCAGAAAGTTTCAACTAGAGGGAACAACTTAATTTTATAAAATGTCCACAAATTTCAAAATTAATGCTTTGGGGCCTAAATTTTATAAAAATTACAAATTTAATATCTACCAAAATTTAAAGATTTAAAGTGAACTTAATGACTTGAAATATATGACAAAATTAATCAACCCTCCACATCAATTTATCAGGGGTGATAAATTCAAGAATAACCTTAGTTCACAAAAGGTGAATGTCTTTTCTAGTGCATTTTTAAGATGATTTTTTCAATTAATTTTTTGACAATAAGGATGTGGCACGTGTACTCTAATTGGTGGTTTTACCACCAAATGCCATAGCAGGTAAATGGTTAAAATCGAGCCCCCTAGCCGAGTGATTTTATCACATAATAGTACTACTAAAGTATGGTCATGACCAGAGTTTGTATGTCTTCCAATGGCTTAAAACTAAATAGTAATGAATTATAGGATAAACATGTTAGGGCACAAAGCCCCATGTTAGTTAAGCTTAACTCGAATTTGTCCAATTAGACAAAAATTCATGTCAAATTTAAAAGATACCATTGGACAAAGCAACCCATTATTATTGACAATGATTCTTCATTCAGGTTGAGTTGACTATCTCCTTTAATTAAGTTGACTAGGATCATGATTGCCCGCAATGATAGAATTATGGGATCTTATGGGCTCTGAAAAATTCGCGCCCTGGCCTCCCTCTTCTATCGGGGAGTTTTAACGTATTAAGTTCCGGGGTAAATTTTTGGAAGGTAGATTGGGTTTGTAGATAAGACACTACCCAGAGATTTCGTCCTCATTTTGCAAGGACTTTATGATATGAGTTCTGGTTTCTTATAGGTGCAAGCCCTATAGTTAATTACCTCTCTCGATAACGGGAGAGAACTTTCGATTAAGGCTAGTCGTTGATCAGATACGTAGAGGATACGCATCTGGCATATAGTAGCAGCATGGGTTTGGGAATTTGAAAATTTAATATTTAAAATTAGAAATGCACCATCTTGCACTTAAAGTGGATGGTGGTTGGGGGGGGGGGGAGTGATGATGAGCCCGATCAAGATCCCATGGTTCCGTCATCCTGGATCATTATGGTCCTTGGTCTACTTAGTCAGAGGAGGTAGTAGACCCAACCTGACAAAAGGATCCTTGTCGACAACCATGGGTTGTGTCGTCTAAGGGAATCTTGTAGACCTGAGGTGGATATTTGCCTAAGGGGACAAATTTAAATCCACCTTAGCTTGCAGAGGTCTTTGTGCCCTATCAATTATATCCTATTAATTCATATCTTAAGGATTTAATACCATTGGGGAGCTTACGGACTCTGGCCATAGCCGTAATTTAGTGGTGCCATTTGGCGACAAATCACATGGTTCAGAGGGCCCCGGTCATAATCGTTTACCTACGGTGCCATTTCGCTGCAAAATCGCTGGTTAGAGGACACGTGCCACGTCCTTACTGGCAGGAGATGGTTTGATAATGAATCAGCCCTCACTTGATTTTGCACAGGGATTTCAGATATAATACAATTTTAAAACCCCTTTCTATTGATTTTTATTTAAAGTCATTATTAAAAATTAAAGTTGATATTTTATAGAATTTAAAATTAGCCCTCACTTGATTTTGCAATTTGCATGCATCTTGATTTGCATGTCGCCACCTCAAAACTTGTGCAACTTTCTCATTTTTGCTCGTACAAGGACCCAAATTATAGTACATCCATTTTCAATTATTATTGACATTCCGGACGCAACGACGACTTCTGTTTTGCGAATGGATGATGTTTGGGCAATGTCATGCATCGAAACTTGTATCAATTTTGCTCTTTTCTCTTGTCCATTAATCTTAATAATATTACTGTCAATTCCAAGTATTTTCGACGTTTCAGATGCAACAACAAAGTTTGTTTTGCCAACGAATGATGTTTGGGCGACATCACATCATGTTTCGTCTGTAGTCCGTCCATTTCAATCAACCTCGCTTGATTCAATCGCGAGCGGGCATTCCTTGGGTAATTTTGATATTCTGAGCGTAACGGTGAAGTCTGGATAGTTTCATTGACCATCATCTCAAAACTCATGCCAATTTTGCTCGTCGGACAACTCATAATATGGCAGTCATTTCTGAGTATTCTCAATGTTTCGGACACAATGGCGAAGTCCGTTTTATGAACAGACCACATTTAGGCTATGTCATGTATCGTCATGTCTGTAGGCCATCTATTTCGGCTATCTTTACTCAATTCAACTGCAATGGGTCCACCCTTAGGTAAATTTGATGCTCTGATCGCATTGATGCAGTTCATTTGACCATCGAACATCATTTGGATAATTTTATGTTGTATCATGCTTACCGAAAATCATGCTCATCATTATTTTCGATTGAGTTGCACAAGAATGACTCTTCCTTAGCCAATTCGGTGTCCTAAGCACATCAATGCAATCTATTTCACGATCAGATAAAGCTTTGAGCCATTTTGATGGCGATCAAGGTGTCTCGATGCTCTGATAAGCAACATATCCATTATTCTCCTTCTTTAACGCACTCAGTTGAACGTGGAATATATGTAGAGGTCAACAATTTCAATTATTATTCCCATTTTGATTGTTATTCTAGTTAATATTGATAGTGGAAACAGGTTGTTAGACCTATTGCTCAATGTCCCTAGGCTAACCAAGAGGGGGGTGAATTGGTTCCTTTTAAAATTACTCTTGATAATTCGGAAAATTTAAAAGCTAATCGTACAGTACGATATAACTTCGTACAGTACGATCAGAGATAATTTTTGCTCTTTCTTTTAAAATAGAAATTCAACCATAACGAGAATAAACTGCAGAAAATAGAAATGCAGAAAAATAAATAGAGAACAGAAAACACCAGAATTTATAGTGGTTCGGTCAAACTCGACCTACATCCACTCCCTAGAGATCCCTTCTCTAGATATTACACTAAAACCAAGTGTCTCTCCTTTTGCCCCCACAGCAAGGCGAAGAAGCCTTTACAAACTCTCTTCCACCAACCCCGGTGAGGCAGAGTACCGTCGTCCTTTTCACCCTCCAAGTGCGGCAGAGAATCGTCGTCCTTTTCACTCTCCAAGTGTGGCAGAGAACCGTCGTCCTTTTCACTCTCCAAGTGTGGCAGAGAACCGTCGTCCTTTTCACTCTCCAAGTGCGGCAGAGAACCGGAATCCTTTCGAACAATACTCTTGCAAAAGTCTCCAAGGAACTAGAAAGATGCTTGAAGAACAAGTAAAAGAAATTCTCTCAATTGGATAACCTTGTGAATCTCCTCACAATTTTCTCTTGAAAGATCTCTCAAAACTCACTCTCAAACACTCTCCCAATCACTCTCCTCTCACTTCTCAAAAGAATTTTCGCAGAAGGATCTATTTTCAAAACAGTTTTGAGTCATTTTTATACTTAGGACAGGAAAAATCGTCTAAAAATTGAATTTTCAAGTTAAGTCCGTGCCGATCGTCCCGTACGATCGTCCATCGTACTGTACGAATAGTTCAAAAGATTGAACAATCCGTCCTGTACGACTCATCAGACGAACACAACAGAGCCGTTCGTACACATAGTTCGTCCCGTACGAACACTTGGACGATCATGTCAGTAAGCATCGTCCGAGCGCTTCGTCCCGTACGAACGCTTGGACGAATCGAACAGTGAGCATCGTTCGAACGCTTCATCCCGTACGAACGCTTGGACGAATTGAACAGTGAGCATCGTCCGAACGCTTCGTCCCGTACGAACTCTTGGACGAATCGAACAGTGAGCATCGTCCGATACATTCGTCCCGTACGAACCTCTGGACGAACCCAATTTTGAGCTGTTCGTACAGCAAAAACTCATGTACGAATGTTATTCGTACTGTACGAACATGCCTTAGAAAAATTTTCTAATCTGATTTGTTCTCCCTGGAGGACATATTTTTCATATCGTACTGTACGAAACCAATTCGTACTGTACGATCAGTTTAAAAACATTTAAACTTTTTACTCCCCCATTGTGTGTGTGTGCACAGTTATCCAACTTACAATCACACTCTCTCAGACTCAAGAAAAAGAAGAAAAGAAAATTACAGACTTCATTTACAGTGAACAAGTGAACTTGAAGTCTTCAACAGTCTTGAGTGTGAATTTCCTGAAAAATACTTTAGTACACACAGACAAACAAAAACTCAAATATATATGTTAGAAGATGAATTAGACAAACAATAAACTTTTGTAATCATCAAAAACATAAACTTGGATTAGAATTCTCATGAACAAAACAATTCACTCCAATCAAAAATAATCTCCCCCTTTTTGATGATGGCAAAACAACTATTGTTTGATGATATACAAAAAAAATAAAAGATCTTCTAACATTCACTCAATGTAACCCCTTTAAATAAAAGATCTACACTCCCCCAAAAGAAGCTAAATCCCTAAAACTGACTTATCCTATCCTTAAGCTCCCCTTAAAGACAAATCAAGATATTTGAGGATAGACAAGAGAAGGGAAGAAAAGAGTGTAGAGCAACAAAAACAAAGCAAAGCAAGCACATACAATCATACAAGAGCATACATACAAAGCACATACAACCATACAAGAACATAAGTCAAACAATAAAACTCTCCCCCTTTTGCCAACAGCAAAAAGAGCACTAAAATATAGCTGAGAAATGGAATTATGTTAAATGAAGTTGAATTACAATATTGAAATGAGATGCAAAAAACTAAAGACTCAAAAATGTTAGATTGCAAATTATGTTAAGGACAAGAAAAGTCGATCTATAGTAATAATGTATTAGACATGTTTAGCAGTCTCAATTTTTGTATAGAAGGAGAGATAACATTATCAAAAATTCTACGTCTAAAGTGACAATTATTGATTAGTGAAAAAGAGAAGAAAAAAACTAAAGGAAAGAATATTTGGCGACTTTGCACATCTTTTGATTTGATGACACACTTTGTGTGTCTGTTTACAGTTGGCAACATTGCGCATCTTTTGATTTGATGACACACTTTGTGTGTCTTTTTACATTTGGCGACATTGCGCATCTTTTCTTATATGGCACATTTTGTGCATCTTTTCAAGCTTTGCTTATGAATTTAAGATTCTTTCCAATAAGATTATCTCTTTAGTCACAAATACAATAATAAACATAAAGATATAGAATGTGAGAATAATGTTAAAACAACAATCATACATAATTTTAGACTAAATAATATGTCTAAATAAGATTTAAAGAAGATCTTCTAATCCACTTCACAACATAACGAAATCTAAAAGATATGAAATTATAAAGTTATGCATTACTATTTTTATTGTAATATGAACTTAATTAACATTCTAAATCAGTAATCAACTATATTCAAGTGAAACAAGGCCATTCACTAACACAAAAAGAATAAACACCGAAACATTGGAACATTTCATTACTAATAACTTCACACCATACAACCATAGCAAGTTATACTTTTAAGGCACATATCAAATAAAGAACTTGCTAAAAACATATTCAAAATAACAACTCACAACAAGATACTCATAGTCAACTTAAAAACAAACAAAGAGTGACACAAAATCATCCAAGCTAGTACTGAGAGGGACCCTGATCAGGAGGTGGAGGAGGTGGTATACCACCGAACAATGAGAAATAACTGTTAAGAGTAGCAATGTTTGTGTTAATAGCATCAAACTGATCATCCTGCCTCTTTAAATGAGCCTCCATGTCATCAAAACGTTGGTCCATTCTATCAAAACGTTGGACCATGTTTTGATAGAAATCCTGTGAAGGTCCAGGTGCAGTTGAGGGTACACCTGAAGGAGCGGTAGCAAAATGAGGCTCATCATCTGAGCTGTCAGCTGTACCCTCTTTCCCAAATAATGCTCTAAAAGAAGCATCAGTGAAGTATAGTGGGAGCTCTGAAGGACCAGAAGGATGAACTAGATTGTACTTTCTCTCTAGGATATAACACACAACATGTCCTAAAATAATATTTTTCTTCCTCTTCACACTAGCCAACCCAATGTCAGACAGATAATAGATGTAATCTAAAATTAATTGAGCTTCATCTATAGGCTGACCAGTCATAATAAGAAATGTTGTTGCAGAAAGAAGTGGAGTCATATTAACTCGATCTCCTGCTTTAGGTATTATTGATGTCCTAAGCACATGTTGAATTATCCTAGCATTTTGATTCAACATTTCTACCTGAGCAACATGTGTAGGTATGCTTGCACCTCTAAGAACTTGGTTAATTTCAGACCAACCATTTTCAGGTCTTGTGGAGAAAGTATGAGCTCTAATCCCTTCAGTTCTAAGATGAATATATTCTCCTAAATCCTCCTTAGTTATTCTAACCTTTTGTTTAAGGACATAGGAAGAGATGGCAGTATGATCCTCGTTAAAGGTCATGTTTGCCAGGAAAACATGAAACAAGTCCTTATTGAAGGCATAAATCAAGGTCAATAGAAAAAAAAACTGTGTCGAGTCAAAGAGGGGCATAACTGCAAAATGGATGTTTTTTTGCAGTAGGATGCGGAAAGGAGTAACTTAGACGCAGCATACCTAAGGTATGCTTCCTCATTCTCCTCACTAAGAAAATTTTCATCACATTCCCTTCTAGACGCCGGACGCCTAGCCACTCGTGCCCTTTTTCCACTCCCAGACATATTCTCTCAAGGTTCTAAAGGTTTCTACATAGATGGTGAAATGAAAGAAATGACCCTCCTTTATATAGAAAAAAATCTGATATCGTACTGTACGAATAGCATTCGTACAAGACGATCCTCGATTCGTCCGGGATGAATTAAAATTCGTCCGAGACGAACGAAAACAGTCAAAATGAAACGGTTTTTCGTAAACTGCTTATCCCGAGGCGTCCTTTCGTACAGGCTTTTTGACTTCCTGATCGTACAGACGATTACGTGTTCGTCCGACACGATCAGAAAATTAAAGGTCGTTCAGGTGACGGTTAGGTTCGTCCCTCACGCGAAATGACACATGGATCGTACAGACGAATGACGTATTCGTACGTACGATCGACAATAATAACTGCCCCTAACCGTGTTTCCTATCCGTTCGTTCAAACGAAATATGGGTACGATGACGTGATCGTACAGTACGATGACATATCGTACAGTACGAATAGAACTAAAAAACCCAACACTTCAAAAACTTGCAGCCTTTTAACATACAGATAAGGAACAAACAAAAACAAAAAAAAAACTGGATTCAGACTAAAAACAAAAACATAATAATGAAAACAAATCAACGAACAAAACTAACAAATACAAAACAAATAGAAATACATTTGCAGAAAATTTTAATCAAGCATTTAGATCTATCACACCTAGCCTTGTCCTCAACATGCTAAATGTGTCAAAGGCTAAGGGTTTTGTGAAAATATCTGCAAGCTGATCTTTAGTAGTCACATGATGTAGTTCAATTTCACTTTTCGCTACATGATCTCTTATGAAATGATGCCTTATGTCAATATGCTTGGTTCTAGAATGTTGAATAGGATTCTTTGAAATGCAAATGGCACTAGTGTTGTCACAAAATATTGGAATGGTGCCTACTACTAATCCTAAGTCACTCAATTATTGTTTCAACCAAAGCACCTGTGCTACACAACTCCCTAAGGCAATGTACTCTGCTTCAGCTGTAGAAAGTGCTACTGAATTTTGTTTTCTACTGGACCAAGATACTAATGAATTTTCAATGAACTGACATGTTCCAGAAGTACTTTTCCTATCCACCCTACAGTCTGCAAAATCTGAATCTGAGTATCCAATTATATCAAAAGAAGAACTGTTCTTAGGATACCAAATTCCTAAATTTTGAGTTCCCAAAAGATATCTTAAGATCCTTTTTACTGCTGTCAAATGTGATTCTTTTGGATCAGCTTGAAATCTAGCACATAAGCAAACACTAAACATAATGTCAAGTCTGCTAGCAGTCAAATAAAGCAAAGATCTAATTATTCCTCTAAACTTCTTTTGATCAACAGATTTTCCCTTTGGATCCTTATCTAATAGGACTGAGGAACTCATGGGTGTAGTGACTGGTTTAGCATTATCCATTTCATACTTTTTGAGGATTTTCTTAACATATTTAGATTGACAAAGAAAAGTCCCTTCCTCATTTTGCTTTATGCTAAAGTCAAGAAAATAAGTCAAATCACCCATCAAACTCATTTCAAATTCACTACTCATTATTTTTGAAAATTTATCACATAAAGCTTTATCAGTTGATCCAAAGATGATATCATCCACATATATTTGTACAATGAGTATTTCACTTTCAAATCTTTTCATAAACAAAGTGGTGTCCACACATCCTTTAACAAATGATCGATTTAACAAGAAAGTGCTTAATCTCTCGTACCATGCTCTAGGTGCCTGTTTTAGTCCATATAATACCTTTTTCAATTTGAAAATATGATTAGGGTATTTAGAATTTTCAAAACCTGGAGGTTGTTCAACATACACATCCTCTTCTATCACCCCATTTAAAAAGGCACTTTTAACATCCATTTGGTACAATTTAAAATCTTTAAAACAGGCAAAGGCTAACAAAACTCTTATTGCTTCAAGTCTTACTACAGGGGCAAATGTCTCCTCAAAATCAATTCCTTCAACTTGGTTATACCCCGTAGCTACTAACCTAGCCTTATTTCTAACAATTACTCCTGAATCATTCATCTTGTTTTTGAATACCCACTTAGTCCCAACTACACTTTGATCTTTTGGCCTTTCAATTAATTCCCAAACATCATTTCTCTTGAATTGATTTAACTCCTCTTGCATGGCCAATATCCAAAATTCATCCAAAAGTGCTTGTTCTATGTTTGTGGGTTCTATCATTGAAATAAATGCTGAATGATTCACTTCTTTTCTCAATCCATGCCTAGTCCTAACTCCTTCACTTGGTTCACCTAAAATCAATTCTTTTGGATGACTCCTTACAAATTTCCATTCTCTAGGCAATTGGTTTTCCTCTTCTTTTTCAACCTTATCTTCAACTTTTTGATTTTCAAGCTTTTGATTTATCACCTCAACCTCATCTTCATCCATCTTAGACCCTTTACTATCATAAGATTCATCAAAAATAACATGTGTGGTCTCTTCAACTACCAATGTTTTCTTATTAAAAACTCTATAGGATTTTACAACACTTGAGTATCCTAGAAAGATTCCTTCATCTGCTTTCGGATCAAATTTTCCTAGAAGAGTTTTATCATTATTATGAATGAACACTTTACATCCAAAAATATGTAGATGTGAGAGGTTGGGACTTCTACCTTTAAGAAGTTCATAGGGTGTCTTATCCAATTTAGACCTTATGTACACCCTATTCAATACATAACATGCGGTACTAACTACTTCAGCCCAAAAATATTTAGGAAGTGAATATTCTGCCAACATGGCCCTAGCAGTTTCCACTAATGTCCTATTCTTTCTTTCTACAACTCCATTCTGTTGAGGTGTTCTCGGTGCTGAGAAGTTGTGTTCAATTCCAAGAGATTTGCAAAAATCATTAAACATTTCATTTTCAAATTCTCCCCCATGATCACTTTGGATACTAACTATTTCAAAACCAAGTTTTCTCTGAATCCAAGTGGCAAAATCTCTGAACTCCTCAAATGATTCACTCTTATGATTCAAAAATCTAATCCAGGTGAATCTAGTATAGTCATCCACAATAACATACCCAAATCTTTTTCCTCCTAAACTTAAGGTACTAACAGGTCCAAATAAATCCATGTGAAGAATTTCTAGGGGCTTGCTAGTTCTAATTTCCTTGATAGAATTGAATGAGGATCTCACTTGTTTTCCTTGTTGACATGCATCACACAAATGATCTTTAGTAAAATTCAATTTGGGTACTCCTCTAACCAGTTGCTTTTGAGTGATTTTCCTAAGATTTTTCATGCTAGCATGACAAAGCCTTCTATGCCACAACCATGATTCATCAGATACAATTTTCAGACACAAGGCAGTAGATGCTTTAACAGAATTAAAATCTAGCATGTAAACATTATTTACCCTATCACCATTCAAAACAACAGTTCCATTTAGACTAATAACACAACTTGTAGGTAAAAACTTAATATGATAGCCCTTGTCACATAATTGACTAATACTCAACAGATTGTGTTTCAAACCTTCAATTAACAGTACATTCTCAATAACAAAATTTTCTGAATTTCCAATTATACATGTACCTACCACTCTCTTGGTGGTATTATCTCCAAGCGTCACCTTGCCTCCATTCCTGGCTTCTAGCGATATAAATTGACTTGTATCTCCAGTCATATGCTTTGAGCATCCGCTGTCCAGGTACCAAATACTCTCACGAGGTCTTCTGTGAGAGCGTTTCTGCAAAATGATCAAACATTAGCCTTGGGAACCCAAACAAGTTTGGGTTCACCTCTTGACAACTTTAAACCAGATGCATGTGTGATATGCTATGGTTTCTGCACCTTATGTCTCCATACTAAATGTGTTCTATACTTCAAAGTACAGGTATGGGAAATGTGTCCTAAACCACCACAAGAAAAATACTTTATCCCTGGAAAGGGATTCACTAATTTATTCTTCCTAAAAATTTTTTTTTTAGATCTTAAGTCAATGTTCTTGTGGTAAAATTCATGAAACTCTTCAAGCTTAGGTGGTATTTTATTTTCCTTAAGTGCTTTAATCTGGACTTCAAGATATGCATTGGCACTTTCTAAAATCGAGTTATCAATTTTCAACTCATGCTCTCTAGAATCCGACTCATCCATAAAAGTCTTAAAATCTTTTTCAAGTTCAGCATGTGATGATTTTAAAAGATTGTGCTGCTTGTTTAAATCATCATACTCATCCAACAAAGTCATGTGGTTGCTATCAATTAATGCATGATCTTTTCTGAGGATCTCATAATCTTTTTGCAGCTCTATGTAATCCAAATTTAACTTAGCATGCAATTTCTTAAGTTTCCTATATGCAGAATGTATGCGTTCAGGAACTTCAAATAATTCTTCATAGCTTAAATCACATACCTCATCCTCATCTGAATGGTCGAGATTATCAGCCATTAAGCACAAATAGGTAACTTCCTCTTCTGGTGCTGTTTCTGATGAGTCTGAGGCTGAGTCCGCCTAGAAAGCTCGTTGTACTCTCTTTTTACCCCTTCTATCCTTTGGTTTCTCCTCGGTTTTCTCCTTGTTAAGATTTCCTTTGAGATTGGGGCAATCTGTCTTGATGTGACCTGGCTTTCTGCACTCATTGCAAATGATTTCATTCGAAGCCTTGACATTCTTCTGGAACTTACCCTTATTCCAATTCTGACGTCTTCTCTGCTTCCTTCTTAGGAAACTTCTAAATTGCCTCGTCATCAGGGCAATATCCTCTTCGTCCTTAGGTAGCGATTGATCACTTTCAGAGTCATCCACCTTTAAAGCAATGTTCTTCTCCTTTCGCTTCTCACCTGCATCAATCTGTCTTTGAGTCACCGATTGCTCATAAGCAATTAGTGATCCAAGAAGATTGTCAACAGAATAAACATTCAAATCTTTAGATTCTGTTATTGCAGTTATCTTTACATCATATGCAGGAGGTAAACAACGTAATATCTTGTTAACTTTCTCAGCATTAGTTAACTCCCTACCTAAAGCATGCAATGAAGTGGCTATGTGTGTAAAGCGAGTGTACATGTCAGAGATTGATTCATTCTGTTTCATGCAAAAAAGTTCATAGTCGTGCAAGAGAATGTTCAATCTAGTTTGTTTTACTTCATTTGTACTTTCATATGTGATGCAAAGTCTATCCCAAATTTCCTTTCCTGATTTACAGGTAGAAACACGCATGTAATCTTCCGATTTTAAAGCACAAAAGAAACTATTCAAACACTTAGCATTCAGTTGCGCTAGTTCACGTTCTTCTACATTCCAGTTTGCAAAAGGTGTTTGAACTCTTATTCCTTCTACAATCCTAGTTGGTTCAGTATAACCATCCTGAACTAACATCCACATACGATAGTTAAGTGATTGCAGAAAAATAGACATGCGAGTTTTCCAAAAATCAAAAGGAATATTATCAAATAACGGTGGTCTAGTGATCGAGTATCCTTCCATAGTATTTCTATTTCCAAAATTAGCCATGATCGAAATTTCAAACAGTATTTAAAACAGATATTTTGAAATAGAGCTCTGATACCACTTGATAGTGCAAACAGGTTGTTAGACCTATTGCTCAATGTCCCTAGGCTAACCAAGAGGGGGGTGAATTGGTTCCTTTTAAAATTACTCTTGATAATTCGAAAAATTTAAAAGCTAATCGTATAGTACGATATAACTTCGTACAGTACGATCAGAGATAATTTTTGCTTTCTTTTAAAACAGAAATTCAACCACAACGAGAATAAACTGCAGAAAATAGAAATGCAGAAAAATAAATAGAGAACAGAAAACACCAGAATTTATAGTGGTTCGGTCAAACTCGACCTACATCCACTCCCTAGAGATCCTTTCTCTAGATATTGCACTAAAACCAAGTGTCTCTCCTTTTGCCCCCATAGCAAGGCAGAGAAGCCTTTACAAACTCTCTTCCACCAACCCCGGTGAGGCAGAGTACCGTCGTCCTTTTCACCCTCCAAGTGCGGCAGAGAACCGTCGTCCTTTTCACTCTCCAAGTGTGGCAGAGAACCGTCATCCTTTTCACTCTCCAAGTGCGACAGAGAACCGGAATCCTTTCGAACAATACTCTTGCAAAAGTCTCCAAGGAACTAGGAAGATGCTTGAAGAACAAGTAAAAGAAATCCTCTCAATTGGATAACCTTGTGAATCTCCTCACAATTTTCTCTTGAAAGATCTCTCAAAACTCACTCTCAAACACTCTCCCAATCACTCTCCTCTCACTTCTCAAAAGAATTTTCGCAGAAGGATCTATTTTCAAAACAATTTTGAATCATTTTTATACTTAGGACAGGAAAAACCGTCCAAAAACTGAATTTTCAAGTTAAGTCCGTGTCGATCGTCCCGTACGATCGTCCATTGTACTGTACGAATAGTTCAAAAGATTGAACAATCCGTCCTATACGACTCATCAGACGAACACAACAGAGCCGTTCGTACACATAGTTCGTCCCGTACGAACACTTGGACGATCATGTCAGTAAGCATCGTCCCAGCGCTTCGTCCCGTACGAACGCTTGGACGAATCGAACAGTGAGCATCGTCCGAACGCTTCGTCCCGTACGAACGCTTGGACGAATCGAACAGTGAGCATCGTCCGAACGCTTCGTCCCGTACGAACTCTTGGACGAATCGAACAGTGAGCATCGTCCGATACATTCGTCCCGTACGAACCTCTGGACGAACCCAATTTTGAGCTGTTCGTACAGCAAAAACTCATGTACGAATGTTATTCGTACTGTACGAACATGGCTTAGAAAAATTTTCTAGTCTGATGGGTTCTCCCTGGATGACATATTCTTCATATCGTACTGTACGAAATCAATTCGTACTGTATGATCAGTTTAAAAACATTTAAACTTTTTACTCCCCCATTGTGTGTGTGCACAGTTATCCAACTTACAATCACACTCTCTCAGACTCAAGAAAAAGAAGAAAAGAAAATTGCAGACTTCATTTACAGTGAACAAGTGAACTTGAAGTCTTCAACAATCTTGAGTGTTAATTTCCTGAAAAATATTTTAGTACACACAGACAAACAAAAACTCAAATATATATGTTAGAAGATGAATTAGACAAACAATAAACTTTTGTAATCATCAAAAACATAAACTTGGATTAGAATTCTCATGAACAAAACAATTCACTCCAATCAAAAACAAATATTGGAGTGATTTCTCTAATCAGGATTATAAGTATCTAATAATGGTTTATTAGTTTTATTATTGATGGCATTTAGGGATTCAATTCCTAATGCATTTGGGTCAGTAGAAGGTCCATAAAAACTCTCATGTACTAGCAAAGGAGTACTCTGGTATGAACTCACTCTAATTTTATCCAGGTTCCTAGATATAGTAGCTACTTATGCAATTAAAATTGATAGAGCATCAGATTCAAACACACTAGCTACCTTTCTAAGGTTAACTCTTTTAGACGACCATTGAAAGTTATTGGTGGCATTTCTTGATGAAAGCATAAGCTTCATTGAAGGATTTAGACATCAAAGTTTCACCAATAGACATATCAATAATGGATCTAAGAGAGCCAACCATACCGTTTTATAAAGTCTGAATCTTTCCCAAGCTTCGTAAATGGACTCTCCGTCTAATTGAGTAAATGAGGTGATATTGTTTCTAAATTTTGTAGTCTTAAATGGGGGAAAACATTTGGCTAAAAACTTGTAAGTCAAGTCATTCCGAGTAGTTATTGAACCTAAGATTAATGAGTTTAGCCACATCTTAGTTATGTCTCTCAATGAAAAAGGAAAAATCCTTAAGTCTAACGACATCATCAAATATATCCTTGTATTTGAATGTGGTACATATTTTTAGGAAACTAGTCATATGCAGGTTAGGATCTTCTATAGGGGTTCTCCCAAACAAAGAGCTTTATATCATTTAACTTATTATAGATTTGAGTTCAAAGTTATTAGCCTGGATACTAGATCTATTAAGGCTTTGATGAATACCTTCAACCATTGGATTAGCATATTTCCTAAGCGGTCTAGGTTGATCAGTTTCTTGAATTTGGTCAACCATTTTAAAATATTTTTTTAATTTTTTGTTTTTTTTTATTTCTTAATAGTCTTTTCAATTTCATCGTCAAACAAAATTTCTATTGATTATTCTTTATTACACATGCAACAGTAAGCACACAATAGGAAAATTGTAAAACATTGAACATTTAATAATTAACAAAATAATAATTCTACATTTTTAGCGAAATAAAGAAAGTAGCAACACAAAGTAGGTAAAATAAAAATACAAGATTAAATTAGCAATTCATTCGATAATATAAAATGCAATAAAGGATAATTAATTTCAATTCCCTAGCAACGACGCTAAAAACTTGACAGGTTAACACACACTACTTGGTCTATAAACTATTATTTGCTATGCTAAGGTGTAGCTCCTGTTCTATGCAATTGCAAATATCGTGTCAAGTAATAAAGTAATGAAATGAGTGTCATTCCCACCTTAGCATTGGTCTATAAACTATTATTTGCTATGCTAAGGTGTAGCTCCTGTTCTATGCAATTGCAAATATCGTGTCAAGTAAATTGGAATTATTCTAAGCTCCTCTAGTACTGCTTAATAAAACTATTCTATTTATCTTATCCGTCGATTATTAAGCGTGATACAATCAAAAGTAAAAGCTACAATTGCAAAAGATAAAGGCATAATTAAAAAAAAATGAATCTATAATATTTAAAAACACATGCATCCAATAGAGAGATTTCTTCCTTATGTTATGAACCATAGCATAAATATTCCTCATCTTTATCGAGCTCATTGGACTATTAGTTAGGATTCCTCTTAACTACAGTTTTACTATCTAGCTCCTTAAGATTCTGAACCCTAACCATCATATGTCTATGTATGACAAGATTCTGTTTTAAATCCTCTATTTGTTCTTCTTCTCCTTGGAGGCCATAGATCACATTGGTTTTAAGTTTATGCATGACCTCTACACAAGCTAAATAAAGCAAGGTGGATTTAAAAACAATGTTAAATAATTTTTAATTTTATAAGTCTATTCTATGCAATACATGGTTTTATGATTATCATAAGTTCGGATAAAAGAGTTTAGCCATATATGAAGATAAAAATAAAAACAACAAATATTTTTATTTCATTGATAGAATAAAGTACAAGATAAAATGATAGAAATGACCTAAAAATTCCTTTGCTAATCAGCACAGACTCCTTTACACTCATTCCTTCTCTCCACACTAGTACAAGATTCACAAAATAGGTACAACGGTCTATCTTCCACAAGAAGTAGCCTCACTCACTCACATACATACACTCCCTCATGTCTCCCCAAGTTGCCAACCCTTGAACATGAACACTAGGCTTTCTATTTATAGAAATCCAAATTAACTAAACTGGCGCTGGGCACTGGATTGGTAGTGCTATGACACTGTTGAACCATCATGTCAGTTCTCCACTCGTCATATTGGTTCGCTGGTTCAACCATCTCCAATTGTCTTCTGCCACAGTGCTTGGGCGATTTGGCACTACAGTGCTCTCTGGTAGCGCCTCGACGCTAAGCTCTCTAATGAATTTTGGGACTTTTACCGAGATAAGTGGCTTCACTCTTAGAAATAGAATGCAAAATGAATATATAAAAACTAAAATGGTTTGAGTAGCGCTACGGGGCTAAGGGAAATTGTAGCGTTGAGGCACTTTAACAATTTTATAATTTTTTCTATTTCCTGCACAAAAACATAGGATTAGCTAGCGCATTTTAATAACAAAATGTGAAACTTAGAGTATGAAATTTTTTTACTTGTCATTATACTAATATACCTATAACTGGCCACAACGATGCGGAGCTTAAGACACTAGACTGTGGCACTTAAAAAGACCAGCGCCATGGCGTTGAATGTGAATTGACATGTCGCGTTGGCCTTAACTACATTAACTGCTCTGCTACGACGCTTTGACAATTTAGCGTTGTGGTGCTCAGATGGCACTCGGACGATTTGGCATTATGACACCAAACTCTTTGTCTCTTAGTTTTTTTAAGGCGTTGCGGCATTGTTATTGGCGTTACAACATTTAGGAATTTTAATATTGTGGTGCTAAGCTCTCTATTTTACCTCCAAATATTAACCTAAACACGGTGGTGCTATAAGGTGACATTGTGGAGCTTCAAGGTGTGGCGCTGGGGTGCTCGGCCAATTTTTCTAGTATATATCTCCTTTCTATAGATTTCTTGCACAAAATGACAAACTGAGCACACTTTTCATATAAATTTCATCACATAAAATATTATAATGTTGAACTTAACAACTGCCCTTCTCACCATCCACTCCCAACACACTCCACACAACCATTGGCTCCTGCCGCCCAACTGACCCTGCCAGCCTGCTCTCGCTGCTATCAGCCAAAGCTATTGTCTCGTCCTTCCTCCTCTTCTTCGTTATTCCTCCTCTACTTTCTTCTTCTTCTCCATTTTTCTTCTATTTTCTTCTTCTCTTTTCTTCTTTTTTCTTTCCTTCATCTCCTCCTTTCTCCTTCTTCTTCTTCTCCTTTTTTCTTCTTCTCCTTCTTTCTATTCTCCTGAAGCCCTAACTCACTCTTCCCTCATCTTCTTCCTCCACCATAAACCCTTGATCTCTCCCTCTCTTTCTCTCTCACTAAAATCTGAGAGAGAGAATTTCTCTCTAACCCCATTTATCCATCACCAATACCTCACCCTCTCAAGCCCTACACCACCCTCTACTCCCCCTCTTTCGCTCTCTAAAATTTGAGAGAGAGGGAGAGAGAGAGATTTTCTATCTCTATGCTTCCTCTCTACCTCACAACTTCTTCTCCACCTGAACCCCTTCTTTCCCCACCTCTCTATCTTCCTTACTCTTCTTCTTTCTCTAGAAAGTGTGGAAACTCCCTCACTTACCTCTCTTTATCTCTATAAAAAGTGGGGAACCCCCCTTTTTCTTCTCTAAACCCTCCGTCCTCTCTAAAAAGTAGATGCATCCTCAAATGAATGCTAAAGAAAAGGAAATATTCTAGCTCAATGCCAAGGTAAACGAGATGATGATGTAGATGAATTATGATGATGTATTTATTGCAAATAAAGTTTCAATAAATCTTATACCTGTTCTATCTGCCAGTAAACCTCAGCAAGCATCCACAATATCATAATTAGTTCACCAGTCAGCCTAAAACTCCAAAGCTTCTGGTGTAAAAAGTGGTCCTAGTGGAAGAAATGAAATTACTCCCGATAGAATTTCAACTCACTTCTCAAAATGTTTTGAGCATGTTGGAACCTATGAAAGCTGCTAAACTTAAAACTGTTTTCACTGAGAAAATCAAGGCAAAAATAACCTCCGAACAACTGGAGAAATAATGGGTAAACATCGCTCATATCCTACAGAATATAATTAAATGTCATATCCTAAGAGGTATCAGGTACCAAAATTATATAATTTCGATGGCAATGATAATCCTAAGTAGAACCGAACTAGTTTAAAGTAACTTGTGGCAGTATTGAGGGTGTTGATGCTCTACTATTTTACCAGTTCATTAATAGTTTGACCTCAATTTCTTCTGACTTGTATGTTGAACCTCTTAATGATTCTATCAAACTATTTGTTGAGTTTGAAACTGTCCACGAAAAGATTCATCACAGCAACTGAGAAAACAATTATTGTTGATCTAGCTTTTGAAAAATAAAGAAAAGATGAGATATGACCTAAAATCACTCGTAACAAGAAATATAAGTATGAAGTGTGAATAACAATATGAAGAATAGCATATTATCCACTTGTTAATGAGAAATATTGTTGACAAAATATTTTAGTACCTGTGCATTGCTTTAATCACGATATTTCAGGAGTTACTGGTTTTAGTTGTGAAATTTGAGAAGTTAAATTTTTCATAATTTGAAAGTCATTAGGATAAGTTCAAAAGAATGAAAGCTCTGGATATAAGAAAAGTCAAATTTCATAGTACTTTCAAAATTGGTAAAGGGAAGCATCTATAAGATAATATTAATAAATGAAAATATCTTGCTTATTAGGAAGAAAAAGAAAAATAAACAATCAATGCTTAAATCAATGCCCACTCAAAGTTGGTACTTGGAGTGATTGACAAACTTGGAACCTTTCCCAACTGAGGGGAGTATCCAAGGCCAACGGTGGAAGTTGGTGATTATACATTTCAATCCCTTACAGAAAATAGAACTGAAGAATTTTCTTTCGGTAAAAAAAAAAAAAAGGGCAAAGCTAAATTCTTCTACGAAGGCCAATGGTGGAAGTAGGTCTTGAATTATCATAATTAAAAAGGCTTGAGGATGTAGATCAAATTAATGATCATATTTATTGCCTATATCACAAGATAATTAACCATCCTGATGAAGATTGTTATATTTTAAAAATTTGTTGGAAAGGAACCATAAGGGCAGAATTCTGCATTATTGAATTGTATTAAGGTCCATTAAAGAAAACCTTACCACCAATTCAAAAAAATAATAATAAAATTAAAAAAAAAAAAAGTTGTTGGGTATGAAAAATGGAAGACTATGATCTAAATGAAAACTTTAAAGATGTTAAAGCAGCTTGAAATTTTTAGTGTTCATTAGAGATCTTCGATTGAACCCATACTAAAAGCAAAGCCAAACTTCAATATAGTTACTCTGAAGTAATCAATTAATATATATTCCAATCAAGGTAGTTCATCACAACCTATTCTTATCTTATCAAAGACATCCAAAAAGTCAGCTAAGCCAAAGAAATTGATGAAAAAGAAAACTATAATTCAAGAAGTTATCAATAAGTTGGACTATTGTTAGCCAATAAGATAATCTATTAGGCTCATAGAATTTATGTTTAAGCTTCTAACATGTAGATTGAAAGTTGAAGATAAAGATCTAGATTAGAAAGAAAATGATGAACCACTAACAATCTAACCATGTTGAGTCATCTGAGTGATATGGAATGATAACTATAGCAATAATATAATATCTTATTTGGGCTAAGCAAGTATAGTGGGAATAAGGATTAAAATAGTCCTTTGATTCTTTACGAATGATCAAATTTATCCCTGACAATTTAAAAGTCTCATTTTAGTCCATTAACTTTTTAAATAGAGACCTAAAATGATCCTACAAAAGGACAATTTTTGATGGGGTTCATAACACTAATTAAATTTTAGACTTAGTATAGAAAGTGGCTTATTTCTTTAACTGGCATGAAATGAAAGATTTTTATGGAACCCCATTTGTTAAAATGAAATTGTTAGGTTATATTAGAATTTACTATAATAACATTTTGGAGAAATAAGGAAAACTAAGAAGGGATATCATGAATCATTGCAATGAGTGAGAAATTGAAACAAAAGTACTTTCTGAGGCACTATAAATGGTGCTTAATATTCAATTAACTTTTCTTAAGCTAGGTATTCCGTAGGTACATTATAGGAAAAATAGCAATTTTCAACGGTTTTTCTGGCAGAGCATTCATCGTTGAAAGTAGCAGCAAGAATACTTGCAGAATGTCCTCTAGAAATTTATGGAGGTCTTTTCGATGGATTTCCAGCGGAAATTTTCGCCAGAAATCCGTCAGAAAGAGCCCTTAATTCACCGCTTCATTCCCTCGTCCCACTAATTCACCCGAAGCCATATTTTTTCCCTTCAGTCCGACCAATCCATTCGTCGTTCCCTCATTCGCTAATTCACACGAAGGCCTCTACTTTCACTTGAAATAGTTATTGGAGCCCTCCCTTCAGTCCGACCGATCCATTCGTTGTTCCCGGATAGATTTGCCTCCGTTCATTGCTCTGTAGATCCTCTCGAGTCGCCATCCACATCTTATTCTTCTTGGTGAGTGTCTTTGCCGCTGGTCTCCATATTTAATGAATATGGGATGGGTTTTATCAAAGCTCTAAGGTATTGAGCTATACAACCCAATGGGTTGACAAAACTCAACAAAAATCATCACAGCTAGCAGATTTTATTGTTTATTTATTACACAGTCTGTATTATGCTTGCTTAGCTGCCAGTCTCCATATTTAAGGAATATGAGATTGGTTGTATCAAAGCTTTAAGGTGTTGAGTTGTACAACCCAATGGGTTGGCGATACTCAACAAGCTTTACATGCTTTCATTTACATAACAGAATAAAAGAGCAAATTGAAGACAAAAAGAGAAGCAAAAGTGTTAGGTTGAGGAAAAAATGTGATGATTTTACTTTGTAGGGGTCTCACAACTGAACAAAAATCATCACAGCTAGCAGCCTTTATTATTATTTTTGTTACACAGTCTTTATTCTTCTGGCTTAGCTGCTGGTCTCCATATGTAAGGAATATGAGATTGGTTATATCAAAGATTTAAGGTGCTGAGCTGTACAGCCCAATGAGTTGGCAAAACTCAACAAGCTTTACATGATTTCATTTACATAACAGAATAAAAAATAAAATTGAAGACAAAATGAGAAGCAAAATTGTTAGGCTGAGGAAAAAAAAGTGATGATTTTACCTTGTAAGGGTCTGACAACTGAACAAAAATCATCACAGCTAGCAGTCTTTATTCTTCTTTTGTTATACAGCTCTGTTATTTATGTATCTTCCATTAATCTCATCCAACCAATTCAATAACCATCAGATATGATCATGAACATATAATACCGTTATAGCTCATAAAATCTCAATATTTGCATGTAGGACTTTATAGCTCAAGTATGATATGGATATTTGAAATCAAAGATATTGGATGCATAACTTATTGTTGTCTGGATGGAAGATATTAATAGATGAAGTCATCAACGAAGTGAATTTTTTCATCCATGCAGTCTGTCAACTGCCTTCTTTTATATCAAATGGGAGGTTTTATTGTCATTGTTCCAAACACAAAAATCAAGTGTATCTCATATCAGATGATGTTACTGTTGATCTATATCGCAGAGGATTCATGCTAGAATATTTATATTAAACTTCACATGGTGAGTACGAGCCATATTTCGACTCTCAATGCAGACCGTCTACAAGTTTCAATATAATTAAGGAAGAAAATATTAGGATGTTCGAGGACTTGATTTATGATAAAATTGGGCCACAATTTCAATAGAATATAGAAGGGTCACTAAATAAGGAGACACAAAACTTCTATGATTTGTTGCATGTTGTGCAATAACTAATTTGGAATGGCTGCACTACTACCTCATAATTATCTATCGTTGTGAAGATATTGAGCATAAAGACATAATACAATATCTCCCGAGAATATTTTAATCATTTCATTGGGCTTCTTTAGGAGACTAACCCAGTAGATAATATAATTCCATAGATAATATTGAAGGAATAGTCAATGAAGTGAGAGGGTATGCGATCTGATGGCGTAGGGTAGGTGATATTATATTAGGCTTCTAAAAGATATGAGATGATATGTCTTAATACAAGATTTTGCTTTTAGTGGGTTGTAGAACTTCTAATGGTTGTCAAATTTTCAATGTACCTTATTAAAAGATTTGCTACATTGAAGTGGTTTTCGGTCATATAAAAATAGGTTACTATGGATAAAAGAGATCTAATGTTAATCCTATCACTCACTAGTTTTGGGGATAACATTGTGTTGAAGTATTGTTAGATAACACAAGCATTCAACACCATTGTGCTAACTAGTGGCTAGTGATGGTTAAGTGGAGTATTCCTAAGGGTCATATTTATTGTGGTCCAATTATAGTGTAGGTCATTTTTGATGTAGCGTTATGTGACATCGATGTAGAAAAAATATTGGTGCTAATGCAGATCAAGGTTAGTGATGACAATCTGGTGCCTACATTGATCGCATGGCTATTCTGTTGGCATTTGTCTGAAGGTTTGTAAAATATTCTAAAAGAAGCTCTATATGATACAGTAAGGTGAGAGATGAGGAATTGAAGTATTGTGCCAATGAAGCGATCAAGTAAATGGTAAGATAATTGATCTTGGGTCACCATTTTCGAGTTAGTGATGGATGCATCATTGTATTTTAGATGTCTCAGCATCATCATCAATTCTAAAATTGTCATGTCTTTGTTGTCTGGAGGAGCTGCTTAGTGCTCATGCTCTCTTGCTAGCCATAAAGATGAGAAGACTTTTAACATAAGGGTAAAGATAGTAAAATGATGAATGTGTGAAATAAACAGAAGAATTCATCCCTATTTATAAAATTGGGCAAATCATACAGTCTGATCGTAAATCATCTAGTACAATCATGTGTCCAAATTGTCTCATCAGTTATCGTATGATTTACTCGATCAAATCTTCCAGTATGATTAGTATCTCACAATACAATATTCAATTTTTCAATATTCCCAATGCTTATCCTGAATTCTTCTTTGACTCAATCAAATCATATACCACGAATATGAATTGTACAGTATGACGACATTTTATAGTCGTTCTAAATAGTTAATTGTGTCATTAATGAGTAGTGAATCATACTACCCTAGAAGTATCATACAGTACAACGTGAAAAAGGTTTTTAATTTTTACTTTGATTTACTAGTGATTAGAAACCTTCATACAATCAAAATAATAACACACATGAATAACAATGAAAAAAGAAAAATGAACAAGATAAAAGCACTCAGTACAAATTGTTAGTGAAGTAAACCACATAACAAAATAAATAAGAAAAGAAAACAATGGAAATGAATATTAGGATTTAATCTAGAAAAACTTGAAATTGGAAAAAAAATATAGTGCCACACCACACGAAGAAATTTACTATGAAAATAGGAGAAATTATACAGATCTCTTTGTCTCTCACTCTCGCCTTGTCTTATTTCACTCTTCACACATAGTTCTACACAAAACTGAAAAGAGACTCATAAACCACCCCTAAGGGTGCAACCCTTCAAATTACATATGAAAAATTAAAAAGGCAGCACTGTAGCACCGAACTTTGGAGAGCCATGGTGCTCCACTCTGTATCTCCAACCAATATGAGTGTATAGTGCCACATCACTAAAGTATACAATATTGCAACACTGTATAATTGTACATAAAAAAAATTAGGGCATGGCCCTTGAACTCAAAGCTGAGGGAAGCCCCCCTGCAACCCCTTAATGAGCTCGTTTAATGGAATTGAGGTTTGAGTCAACAGTACAACCTATTGATTGACACAATCAGATTCCACATAGATCTAACAATCTCTCACTTGGAAAGTGATTGCTATTAATCATTCTTCTAATTTATAGCACCAATCATAATATCTGCAATGTGGCTCACCCCTGCCCTTAGCCTTCATAAAGACCAACTGAAGTTGCATATAGCTTCAATTTATCAATTGCCATCGTATTTGTAAGCATGTCTATAGGATTTTGGGTCATGTGTATCTTCTACAAAGATAACTGACTATCTTTCAAAAATGATATAATGAAATGATATTGAAGTTGGATTTGCTTCATCCTAGCATGAAATGTAATATTATTGGCTAGATAAATAGCACTCAAGTTTTCACTTTGCAACTCTGCATTCAATTGTCTTTTGCCAAGTTTTGCCATAAAACTTTGCAACCATATCATTTCTTTGCTAACCTTAGTGATAATAATGTACTTAACATTTATGGTTGAGAGTGCAACAATCTTTTATAACTTGAAAACCCAACTCACTGTTGTGTCTCCTAAAGTGAAGATATAACTTGTTGTACTCCTACCATTAATATCTTCAACAAGATTAGAATCTACATATCCCTGTAGTTCAATCGTTGTATATTCAAAGAAAAGAACTTTTTTAACTCACCTCCAAGTATCTAAGAATCCACTTAACTGCCTCCCAATAATGTTTGCTTGGGTTACTCATGAATCTACTGACTACTCCCACTAAATATATTTTTATGAATCATAGCATACATCAAACCTTTAAACTGTTAAAGCATACGAAGTCCTTTCCATCCACTCTTACTTTACTTCAGATCTAGGTAATTGTTCCTTAGATAATTGAAAGTAACTATCTAAGAGAGTGCAAACTAGCTTTCCCTCATTTATGTTGAATCTTTGTAACACCTTTTCAATTTACCAAGCCTAAGATAATTTTAGTATACCTATACTTCTATACCTACTGATTCTCATATTGAAATTTTTTTTATTGGATCCAAATCTTTAATTTAAACTCCTTTGATAACTACTACTATTCTTAGTAAAACTCTAATTGTAGCCATCTTTACCACTAGAGAAAAAATTTCATTATAATTCACTCATTCCTTCTGCTGAAATCATTTTACTACAAGAGTGACCTTGTATTACTTGCTGCCATCAGGTTCTTCTTTCAGCCTATAAACCCATTTATTCTATAGTGTTTTCTAGTCATAGTAGCTCAGTTAACTTCCAAGTTTGATTCAACTTAAGTGAATGCAACTCATCATTCATGGCTTGCTCACTTCTTTGAATCATCAACTTGAATGATCTCATCATAACATTATGGCTCATCACCATCTATTAGCAAAAAATAGTATAAAAAAGGAAAATACGTTTGTGCTGGTCTTGAGATTCTATTGGAGCTCCTAATTTCAGAAGCAGGTGTCTGAGGAACTCTTTGTGTTGATTACCTTGAGCATGTTTTCTATTTTTGTCTTCTCGATCATCATCCTCTATCTCAACATATTTAAAAGAATCTTCTGAAGTCTCATTTCTATCTTTGTGCATTTTATTTTCATCAAATGTAACGTTCTCACTCCTGATGAATTTTTTGTTCTGATAATTCTAGAATTTAAAGCCAAATTCATTTGAGCCAAATCTAATGAATGTATACTTGATAGACTTTGGATCAAGCTTACTCCTAGATTCTGTATCAACATGGACATAAAAGGAACAATCAGACTTTCAGGTGAGATAAACTTATCTCATTGTCACTCAAGACTTCCTCATACAACTCCTCATTCAAAGGAGGTGATGGACCATGATTGATTAGATGAATAACAGTATTCACTACCTATGCTCAGAATTACTTTGGTAGACCAGTATGTAGCCTCTTGCTCCTTCATGCTTAGTGATGGCTTTATTTATGTACTCTACAACACCATTATATTGTGGTGCTCTCGAAACAGTGAACTCATGTCTGATCCCATTCAAAACACAATACTCCTTAAACTTTTTATCACAATACTCGTCATCATTATCTGATCTGAGACACTTCAATTTTGTACCTATCTCATTCTCAAATATGGCCTTTCATTTCTTGAAACATCAAACGCATTTGACTTGAATTTTTAGAAATATACTCATACCTTTCTATTGTGGTCATTAATAAAAGTTACAAAATATAACGACTCTCATATAGAAGAAACTGGAGTAGGATCCCATACATTAGTATACACTAACACCAGCTTCTTTAACTTTACCTTTAAAATAGTCTTTGAGAAACTCGCCTTCTTTTGCTTGTAATATTACATAGTCTTCACAAAAATCTAAATCTAGATTTTAAACCAGAAAGCTTTCCTCTATTAAGTAACTGCATATCGTTCTTACTCATATAACCAAACCTACGATGCCAAAAATCTTTATCAACATTTGAATTAGCTACTCCGATAGAATATTATCTTTTATTGATAACATATAGGGTGTCTTCAATAATACCACGAGTTATAATCATAGCCCTTTTTATCATTTTCTACGAATTTACTATGAATGATGTCACATAATCTAAGTATGCAAGCTGACTCACTAAAACTATTCCTCTTCAAACAATGAACTTTTCTAATATCTTTGAATCTCCAAGTTAACCCATCTGTCATTCTAATATCAATATGTCCATGTCCTACAATGATGCAGGGCCTATATCTCCCTATGAGTTACTAAAAAATTCTTTTGACTGAGGTTAGGTGTGACTCTTTGGGTTAAGATTTAAATCTATCACAGAAATAAACACCAAATGTAAAGTTTGGTCTACTGGCAGTTAGATATAATAATGATCCTATCATCTCTTTATACTTCTTCTAGTCTACGAGTTTACTATTTAGATCCTTTCTAATTGTGATAGGGCTCATGGGGCTGTTCGTTTTTTTATAACATTCCATATCAAATCTTTTGATATGTTCTTTAATATATTTAGTTTGATTAATGAAGATATCATATTTCTTTTGTTTTGCATTTAACCCTAAAAAATATGTTGGTTCACATATCATACTCATTTCAAATTCATTCCTCTTAGTAGAAAATTCTTCATATAAGGTATCATTGTAGATCAAAATGGAATATCATCTATATAAATTTGAATTATCAAAGTAGCTTATCCCATTCTTTTGATAAAGAATGTGGTGTTTACTATCCCCTTAATTAAAGATTTTACCTAATAAAAATGCACTAAGCCTATCATTAAAAGCCCTAGGTGCTTAAATTAAACTATAAATTTCCTTTTTAAGCCTATAAACATGATCAGGGAATGAAGCATTGTCAAAACCAGTTGGTTGTTCAACATACCTATCTTTCTTTATGACTCCATTTAAGAATATATTTCTTATATCTATTTGATATAACTTGGAGCCTCTAAAATATGCAAATACTAATAAAACTTTAATGGCTTCTAGTCTAGCAACCGATACAAATGTCTCCTCAAAATCTATACATTCTATCTTATTGTAATCCTTGGCTACCAATCTTACTTTATTTCTAACTGCTAATATCATGTCATTTAAATTATTTTTGAATACCCATTTTATTTTAATTACACTTTGATTTGTTTGTCTAGGTACTAGCTTCCATCCATCATTCCTAGTAAATTGGCTTAACTCATCTTGCATAGCCATAATCCAGAATTATATTTTAAGGCTTCATCTATGTTAGTGGGTTCAACCTTTCATATCAATGTGATATGACTAATCTCTTGTTTAAAGCTATGTCTAATATGAACTCCTATAGAGGATCTTTTATGATCAACTCTCTAGGATGGCTTGATGCATGCTTTTAATCCATAGGTCGTGACTCAAGATTTTCAACTCTATCTTCTAAATTTATGTTTTTGACTCTAGTGATAATATCTTTAACTCTTTCTTCCTCTCTAAGAGGGACAACCCTTTAGTCTAGTCAAAGATAACATAGGTTAACTCTTCTACTACCTTATAAGTTTTTCCTATAGAGGAGTATCTTGAAAAAATAGCATTATCAGATTTTGCATCAAACTTTTCCAAATGTGATTTTTCATTATTTAGTGCAAAGCATTTACATCCAAAGATATGTAGATAGGAAATGTTTGGAGTTCTGCCCTTAAGAAGTTCATATGAGGTTTTATAATTTATATTTAATATTCATTCTATTCAACACATAACAGGTTGTATTTACTGCATTATCCTAGAAATACTTGGATAATTTATACTAATTTAAATATTTCCCTAACAGCCTTAATCAAAGTTTTATTCTTTCTTTATGTTATACTATTTTGCTACAATGTTCTAGGGGCTGACAAATTATGCTCTATTTCTATTTTTGATAAAATGACTCATACTTCTCTTTTTCAAAGTCTTCACTGTAATCACTATAGATACTGGAGATGGAGAACACTATTTTTATTGAATACAAATTAAAAATATTTTAAATTTATTAAAAGATTCACTCTTATTAACTAAGAACTTTACTCATGTAATATAGTGTAGTCATCAATTATTATAAATATATATGACTTTTCTTCTAGACTTATGGTGCTAATTGATTTAAATAGATCCATGTGAAGTATTTCTAAAGGTTTACTGGTAACTATATTTTTAATTGAATGAAATGATGATTTGACCTACTTTCTAAACTAACACATGACACAAATGTTCCTTAGTTATATCTAGTTTCAGCATCCCTCCGACTAATTCAAAGTGCATAATCTTTCTAAGTTCGTGATCTTTCTAAGTGCCCTCATGCTAGTGTGACAAAGTATCATGTATCGCATCCAAGATTCATGTACAATAGTTTCTAGATAACACATTTCATTAGATTTATTTATGTAGTCTAAATCAATCATACTATCTATTAGAATAAAACTTGTCATATTGGCCTATATCGTATAATTGACTAACACTTAATAAGTTATATTTTAATTCATCTACTAATAAAATTTTCTCGATAGTAAAATCATTTATTTTACCTACAACACTGGTGGCAATGACTTTTTTAGTGGCATTATCTCGAAGGCTCACTTTTTCTCCACATTTGGACTCCAACGTGATGAATTTTTTCCATCTCCACTCATATGTCATGAGCATCTGTTCTCTAGGTACCACGTGTTTTTGTTGGACCCCTTGTGAAGGAATACCTATAAAATACACTAAGTTGGGACTTTAGGAACTCAAATTAAGCCCCCAAGTATGATACGATGTATGTGTGTCATGTTGTGCTCTTGAGGCCTTTGGTCCCTAAACATATGTGTTATGGTAGACTCTATGTGAAAAGATTTGTGTAATGTGTCCTACAATGTCACAGGAATAACATGTGACTCCTGCAAATGAATATAATAATATATGCAATTAATAACTCTTTCTCCTTGAGGAGGATCATGCAGTGTCTTAATAGGTTGTTTGTGAGTATGTGAAAAACTAGGTGCAAGTGCTCTAAGTTCTATGATTTTTTTTCTAAGATGCATTTGCACTTCTGAATATTTCTACCTTGACCTGTAATTTATGCTCGCTCTCCTACTTATGCAACACCTCAACTTCTAATATTTTGTATGCAGTATTTAATTCAATATGCCTAATATTTTGTTCTTTTAAATCATTTTTTAAACCATCAATTTTTTTATTAACTTAGAATGCTCATCTTGAAGTGTGTTATGCTCCTTTTTCAAGCATGCAAATTTCTCGTAAGCTTTGTATTACTATCATGTAATTTCTCAATAAAAGAAAGTAATTCACCATATGAATATATATATATATATTTTTTTTTTGGGAAACCCTCTGTCGGGCCTACGTGTTAATATCAAAAAAAGGTTACATGGTCCTTAAAAGGACCACCAGCTCACTACTGCTCAAAAGAGCTACATGGAATAAACAGAAAAAACCTAAGAGCCAGCGGTCCTTGCTACTACCAAGGACACGATCCCCTAATAACATTCTACGGAAACCAAAATAAGTAACCCAAAAAGAGAAGAAAACAATCATACCGCTCAGCGCAGTCTTCTCAAATAATAGATGGCCCTGAACAAAAAGAGAGAGACTCTCCAAAAACCTGCATAAGACGCCTGCAAGGACAAATGTAATATGCAGAAAAGGAAGCAAGGTAATAATCACCCAAATAGAAATAGCAGAAGGAAGAGTATGAAGATTTCTAACATATTTAAAATTACATAATCTAACCTCTTTAGTAATCCAGATATAGATCCCAAAAAACTTATAGAAGCTTAAGGAAACCTCAATAGTAAAAAGTAAGATACCATCCCCAAGGAACATACACCCACAAAGGTCTTGAAGAATGATAGCAGCAAAGCAAAAATAATCCTTACCCATGGACACGTAGAAAGAAACATCCATACCAGAAACAAAACAATAAAACAAATGAACCAACAGAGAAATATTACTCAAAATAAAACCAAAGAAAAAGAAAGGCTCCAAGGTAACCATAAACGAAGAGTCGACGTAAACCATATTCCATTTGCTTAAAATGCTCCCAGCAACCACACGACATAAAAGGGAAGCCCTTGCGCAGAAACCACCAACCCAAGAACCACAGCTCAAGAAACAGGTAAAGGAAACGTAAAAAATAACCTCAAGCCCCAATACCACGAAAGGGTGAAGGCTCCAAACAACCCCACAACAGAAAAACAGAGAAACAGAGGCAAGGAGAAACCACATGAGCCAAGCCAAAAAACATCACGAGAGCCACCAAAACGAACATTATTGATTCCTGATATAGGGAATCCCCATACGGTCCAGCCTAACCAACCCCATGAGCTTACCAGTAATCGAACTGATGATCGAACTACCAGCAAAATCCACAAAGTTCATAAAATTGCAACCCATATTCGCCAAACAATCAGCAGCAGAGTTCCCCTCCCTATAAATATGAGATATGGTAAAATTAATGCGGGATAGGCTCTGCCGAATGTCCCTAATAATGTAAAAATAAGAGGGATTGACATTAGTGGTATTATTGATATAATGGATCACTAGGTTAGCATTAACCTCAATCCAAACATTCAAGATCCCCAAAGAAATGCACAACTGAATACCATACTTCAAAGCATGAAGTTCGGCCATAATAGCATTTTTTATAGGAGATGGGCCAGCAAACGCAATAATGATGTTACCCACATGATCACGGATAAGCCCACCACAGCTAGCATTAACCATTTTAAAAGACCCATCAGTATTGAGTTTGTGAACCCCAACCGGAGGTTTCAACCATTTAACAATCGTATCTTTACGGAAAGAACTGAAAGAGGCAAGCTTAATATCAAATAACTCAGCAATATACCAATAACCTTTAAAGTTACTCCCATTAATCATGTTAGCCACATAAAGTTGTTTAATTTTGTTCTTGACCTTAGTAATAATGTCCAACACATTCATGCCAATATTATCATGTTTGGAATCGTTTCTACTCTTCCAAAGGTACCAACAAATAATAACAGGAATAATATTACGAATGCTACCTTTAGAGGCAACCAACCAGTCACGTAAAATATTGTTGATGTTATGATACTCCTTACAAACTTGGTCTTTAAAAAACTTGTCAAAGAACAACCACACTTGCATAGCAACGGGACCATTAGCAAACACATGATTTAAATTCTCTAAATGAAAACAACATTGACATTTAGAAACAATAGTTAAACCTCTTTTGATCAAATTACTATCTATAGGAATAAAATTGTGCAATATTCTCCAAGAAAGAATAGAGTAAGAGAGAGGAATACCTTTGTTCCAAATAGCAAAAAAAGTTTGAGATTTATCGAACAATTCCCTAATACAGTGTCAAACCTCTTTGAATTTAAAACCACCATCATTAGATTTGTTGAACAAAATACAATCTTGCTGATCAATCTGAAGAGGAATCTTAACAATAAGATTAATAACAAAATCAGGCACCATTTGAGAAAGATAATCCATATTCCACTTACCATCCTGGAAAAATGTAGAAACTTTACAAGCATTGGTAGTATGAGTGTTAAGCAAATTATTAATAGAATAAGGGCCCAACCAATTATCCTATTCATATATCTTATCTTCATATGTGTTGTTATACCCCACGTTGATCTCCTCTACCAATTCACATGGGATGCAATAGAGGAACGCAAATCATTCATCTTAAATTCTAATTTCTTAAGCATTTTAATAATATTCATGATGGATTTCACCACATTCATCTACAAAACGAAAGCATTTCAAATATTCCATTTATAAGATTAGTATACAAATGCAGAGCCACTAATAACTCCCAAAATATTTTCATAGCAAAATCCTACATACTTTAGATCAGTATTTATCTTACTCAACTATACACAAAAGATGAGTTTAATTTGACATGATACTCAGCTTCAATATTATCTTTACCCTTTCCAGTAAAATAGCCAGAATGAAAGTATAGTGAGCTATGAGAATCATAAATATATGTAAGTCTAATACAGAATTCAAGTGTAAAAAATAATAAATAATATGCATGTACTTGTGATCCAACATAATTCATGAATTAAACATCATTTACATTCCAGATATTAAAATTTATAAGTACTTGTAAAATGAATAAACATTTAGATGCTCCTATAAATTAGTAATAGCAGAATGTTAAATGTCATAGATAAGATGATATCATATCATTTAATGATTTAAATGACCAATATTGAATTTATTTATATAGATATTTTATTTAGTAATTATCTTCTTTTTCATCTCTAATTTCATATTTAGCATATGAATGTGTCATGACTAGATTTCTTGGTTTTTTAGCCATTCTCATAATATAAGTTAGCCCTTAATGCTTCATAATAATATTTAATGAAGATTGGATAAAATCTAGTTTTATTCTCATTAAACTATATGGAGGTCCTAATACCTCCATTGGGTCCCTTTTGCCTCGCATGTGCAAGTATTATAATATATCTTTGTCACCCATCACCTAACATAATATTCCTTAAGCTTAATCATTTTCTATCAATTTATTTAACTTATAATTAAAATTTTCATGTATTAATATAAAATAAATAAGAAATACAATGTATATATGTGAAGTAAAAGAAGATAGTAAATAACACATTATTTTTCTTTTCAAAATATTATCAATTAGCAAAATATTTATATAATTACAAGATACTTAATTTTGAGCTTGAATCATTATATAATTACTATTTTTTGATATTCTCAACAATTGAAATATTTTGTGATCAAACATGGTATAAAAAATAATACATTAACCCATTGGATAAAATATTATTTTGATATGGACTTAATAATAAAATTTACTTTTTTTATATTTTATCATATATAGTTCTCTACCTAGTATATTTGATTAGAAAGAGTTTATTTTATTCTATGTTATAGGTTTCCCATAGGGACAAGCTTCTATAGTTAATTACATCCCAAGGATTTTTCCCTTAAGAAAATTTTTAATTAAAATAGTGGTTTACATTATTTCATCAAAATGTTAGCTAACATTTTACATGATTTTTATCTTAGTAGTTTTTATCATAGATTTGATCTTTGATAATTTCAAAAGAGATTGGATCAACTTATCAATTATTAAAAATAAAGTCAAAGCAGGAAGGAGTACTTGATTATGAAAAATTCAAAAGTGCTCAAACTATCCTACAGCAGACTTTACATTTTAAAATTAGATTTAGATTAAAGTTGACCAATTTAATTTAAAAGATTAGGGCTTACATTCTAATAAGTTGGAGAAAATGCCAAGTAAAGTGAGGGCTTCGACGTTAAACCCTAAATTTAAGGTGAGAACCATCAAGAAATAGGAACTCCGACTTGAATTTAGTGGAATGTAAGGGACTTACAAACTTGAAACTCTACCTAAGTCAGCGTGACTCACGATTTGTAATCCTACGTAGAAAGGACAACCATTTAACCCACTAGGCTTTTAAAACTATGCATGTCTGGTCTCAATGCATATGTAAGAATAGGTAAGGTTATTTGATTTAGAAGATAAGATTTACAGCTTGACCACTTAAGCCAACTTGCTTGACCATGTGGGTATACATGTGCTAACTCATAAAACAATTTTTTTATTTAATCATTAATGTGAAGACCTTTACATACAACTCACTAGGTCATGACATGATTTTTTTTTTTTTGAAAACTTATTTTGAAAAGTCATGCAATTTTGTTGGAAAAATAAGTGTTAACCTATGCTTGATTTTATCCTAAGAGCCTACCACATAAACATAACCAAGTCACCCCCAAACAAAATAAGAGAAGAAACATAGAAAAAATATGCATTCGAATTCCTAATGCACGCTCAATAAATAATCATCATATGTATTAAAATTCAACACAGAATAATATAATATAATCTAATTATTACAACAAAAAAATACAATAAAATAATAGTTGATTTGTCTGCCTTATATAACACTGTCATAATTTACAGAATTTTCTTGTGGGTCTTCAAGCTTTGGCTTTTGATGCATCTACGACTTCACTTTAAGGTTTATCAACTATGTCCTACAGACCCTTATGACTTTTTAGATCTATTAATTATATTTAAAAAGCAAAAAAGACTCAAAACTATAATTCAAATATTATGAATAATATGCATGATATAAAAGAAAGAAAACATCACATATTTATCTGGTACTTAAAGTGTTAAGCCTAGGGATTTTAAGCAATTCCTGTAAGTAAATAATATTATATGATAATAATTTAATTACTGATCCCCTTTGGGCATGGACATCTGTATATATATATATATCCCAATATTTAAGGGAAAGTGCTCACAACGCAGATACTCTGATAGGGTATTGTGTTTTAATTGTTGGAAAAAAAGAGATTTAACTTTTTAATGCAGGGGTGGTTTGATTTTAAATTGTATGACTTAAAATTTTTATTTAATTTTTAGAATATTTTATATTTTCAAAAGGTTATGAATAACCCATGAACCAATTGGTGCTTGTTTTGAAGCAATTTTGTCATTCATAGAATCCTAAAATCCAAATATGTGAATACTCCACCTTTGGGGTGGAATGATAAATCTTTGCATCCGAAGAAACCTAAGTGATTTTTATGGCTTTTAGATATTTTCTTAATGTTTTGATAAGAAAGATATTTGTTTAATAGTATAATGCAAACTTGCCTAAGAGTTTGACTTAGGACTTAATGAAATTCAACTAAGAAGAAATTCAAAAGGAAGAAACTTTTAAAGGAAACCTAGAAGCTTACATTTTAATTATCATGAAGGGTGAAATTACTTATTTTGGTTAATTGATGAAGCTCTAGAATTTGTGTCTAGATGGAGAAGTTACCTACTTCATTGGGCCAAGTAGGTGGGCTTTGGCTTTGAGGTCAAAAAAAATAGGGATTTCTATTTGATTTAAGTCCAATAGGAAAAGCAAAGGCCTAGGAACCTAAAGCCAAGAAATGACCTGCTTTTTTGGGGATCAAGCAAATGAAGGTGATGAGAGACCTATAGGTTTGAGGCCAAGGTGATATCAGGTTCCTATAGCTTTTGGGCTAAGTAAGATAAAGTGTAACATATATAGCTTTGAGGCTAAGAGTTGAGGTGTTTTCTATGGCTTTTCGATCCACAGGAAAGAGAGATGATTTGTAACTTTGGGGTTACAAATCAAGAGGGGATTCTTGGATTTTTTGTATTCAAGGATGAATGCTCATTTTCATAGCGTGGTTCAAGCAAATGAGGGGAGCCATGATTGGCATCCTAGCTTGAGATGACGATCATTTTTTGATATTGGGCTTAACAAAAGAATCAGCTAGGCTTAAGGTTTGTTCCTTAGTATCATTAGTCCTCTCTTGAACTCTTTTAAGGCCATTTGGAAACCTCTATGAGTGCCCAAGCAAGAGGAGTCTAGCTAAAAAAAAGACCCAAGTTGAATTTGGTTCATCTTAAATCAAAACGACCCTAAGACTTGTCTAAAGGGTGTACTAGTTCCTAAGGAATCCTATGGATCATGAAATAATGTGTTTCGAACTTTAGGTAGCTCCAAGGCATCATGCATAGTGAATGGTAATTCCTAAAATTCCTATTTCTTTTAAGAATATTTTGAATTCATTTAAAATATGGAGATTGTTCCTACAACTTTAGGGGAATTTGGAGATCGATTTTAACATGAAATTAGAACTCTAGAAGTGTGTGAAGGTGATTTGCAATTTTACTAATTTAGGGAATTTTTAGGGCTATCAATTAATATCATTTTAGTGCTCAAAGCTTTGCAAATGCTCAAAGGTCCTATTTTTTTAAATATTTTGAATTCATTTAAAATAAGATTAATTATTTATATGACTTTAAGCAAATTTTTAAGATCAAATTTGGCATGATCTAAGAGAAATTATGAGTGTTTATTGAATGATTCATCATTTTAAGAGTTCTATCAAATGCTTAGGTACTTGTTATTTCCTTCAACCTTTCAATTTGAAAATTGCATAAACATGCTTAATTAATTTCAAAGTGTGGTGGGGTATAACCTATAGACCTCTGAGAGCCATAGAATACTCCGCGCTTGCTTCACAACAACAACAACAAAAACAAGCCTTTATCCCACCATGTGGGGTCGGCTACATGAATCCTTTTTCTCCATTGTGTCCTGTTAAGGGCCAAATTCTCAACTAAATTAAATAAAGAAAGGTCATTTCTAATATTTTCTAACCAAGTCTTTTTAGGTCTACCTCTAGCTTTCTTAATATAAGCCAAATCTAATACATCTACTTTCCTAACCGGGTCATCAGAAGGTCGCCGTTTTATGTGACCAAACCATCTAAGGCGACTCTCTCTAATCTTATCTTCCACTGGAGCTACTCCAACCCTTTCATGTATATGTCATTTCGTATCCTGTCTTTAAGAGTAAAGCCACTCATCCATGCTTGCTTCACAAGCACTTAAAATTAAGCGAGCATGTTCATGAATTTTGCAAGTTTTAGATAAACAATAATCCTAGCAAAAGGCCTACAACGTGTTTTTTTTTTTATAAGTTCATATAAAGCAATTCAAACCCTAACATCATGCAATCTTGTTTGGTCAATTGTATGGCTACCGAATTTGAATCCAATGATTACAAAAGCTTAGGTTTTGTTATAGGCAACAGATGGGAATGCAATATGAATGCAAATTCATGCATTTGAGGGTCATTGAACAAAAGACCAATGGTCTGGTGTGTGTCACCATCCTCTCTAAGTTCTTACATGAGATCGATCCATTGGAAATCATCAGATTTCCATGGATTTGCAAAGAGGGCAGCAAATATAGGATTTTTTGGGAAATAAAAAATAAGGTTTCTAGGGACCTAAGAGTTTGGCGAGTGTCAAACATGCATCCATTAGCTTGGAGACCTAGGGTTTGCTAAGTTTTAGGAGTATACTCACCGAAATTAATGTCCATGGTTCCGACCGTAGTACCTTGTTGAAGAGATAAAAGTAACTAAAATGACCAACGAGCTGCTATCGAAATTGCTCCGGACATTGCTTTTGCCGTCACCTCACTGGATTTGATATCTGAGGAAGAAGAGACCCTTTGCCTAGAGATGATTACATGTGGAGTCCGCATCGGAGTTGCGTCGGGATTCTGTGAGTGTGCGCAGTAAAAGCATAGCAAAAGCATAGTGAGCACAGTACCTGCACTTTTACGGAGCACACTCATAGAATCCTAATGGTTCTCCTGTCTGGACTCCGTACATAATAATCTCTCCTTTGCGTACACTAAATCCTTGCTAAGCTTTGGAGAGAAGAGCAGAAAATAGCCTCTAGTCTCTATCTAGAAGAATGACACCACCAGAAAGAAACTTCCTATCTCAATCAAAGGGGGAAGAAGATAGCAACCGCATGTGGAAGCTCCCCAGGTTGCAAGATAGCATCTCCCAAACACAATCTCTCTAGGCTACGATAGGTGTTCTCGGTTTGGAAGATGCAAGCAATAGCAGGTCTTTAGGATTTGAAGGAGGATCACACAAAAAAGCCTTGCCCAAAATCCCCTCTCCCACTCATTTGTGTTGCCTGATTTTCTCCCAGACACGCACGAACAAGAGGCTTCGGTCCCCTTCTAAGTTCAGCTTCAGATGCACGCGAGAAAGAGACCTCCACTTGTCTCTCAGTTTCTCCTTGAAGGAACGGACCCAATGAAGTTCGATTCGGCTCGACTCGAGTCGAGTCGGCATGAAAATTGGGCTAATAGTTATTTTGATGATTTTATTGTAAGGAGTATCCTTGAGCGAGGTGTGTGATGCACATTGCATGACCAACCTAGCTATACATGTTGATTGTTGACTGGTAATTATAGTGACTGAGAAGAAGCCCCTCATATCTTAAGGCGATGATGAAAAACATGAGCAAAATTTGGGCATTTAATGTGGAAGTAGCTAGTGCTTTGATATTCATGTCCCCTACCCCTTGGTCGCGAAAAATTATTACGTGCGGAGTACAGACGTAGCTTTTCGTCCGGACTCCAATCAAGTGAGGACACATCAATTTTCTCTCTTTTGTACATACCCTGTGTACAAAAAAGAATGAGTGACTTCACGTGATTGGAGTCCGGACGGCGTCGGGACTCTGATCGTAATAATTTTTCCTTGGTCGGGCCTGCGTGCAATAGGGTTGCTTTCTGAATGTCAGGTAAAATCATCAACAATCAAATATTTCAACCATATTTCTCGGCTACTGCTATGGGAACTCCATGTGGCAACTCCATGTTGCAAGTTTGCACATCAGTAGAGGATGAGCACCTTAATACCTTTAGGTTAGAGGAACTCCGCATCCCCTGCGATCATTTCAGGCTTGTGCTGCATGTAAATTTTATTTAGAAAATGTTGATGGTACATAGAAGATCGATATTTTAGATGAAGTGCAACCCAAAAAATTAAGCTAATAGGTGAGGGTCACTACTAGAATATTAGGAACTCAACTCTTTCATTCATGCATGATGTGGGATTATTTTTCTACTCTTAGGTGAGTCTTTGCTATCTGTCCCTTACATTAAAGTTTTCATATCGAGTATAACTCCCCTTTGAATGAAAGTTTTTCAATATCACAAAGTATCATACAATAAGATCAAACTTAACTATATGGAGCTTGAATGGGAGTCATCTACTTCTAACTTGTAGAAGATGTCCAAATCTATAGAAACCACAGACCACTTGAGACGCTTGATCCCAGACAAACCATAGCTCTAATACTATTTGTTAGGAGGGTGGAACACTAGGTGGGGACAAACTGAGCTTAATATTATGAACACCCATCAACCCAAATGCTTAGTCGATAATAAGAATACAGCCTTTATTAGCGATAAACTGGAATTAAAATATTGAACGTTGCTTAAAAAAATTTGGCTGTGCTTTGTTTGAATTAATGGCCAGATTTTTATCAAAGGCTTTTTAAAAATTGAATCCAGATTTAATTTTTATGGGTGCCACTAAAAGAAAACGAATGTTCATAAAGAAAACTTCTTTTTCAAAAAATTAGTTTTATTTGTCTAATTTGTCAGATTTAAATGCATTTTGTTTGTATTAATGGGCATTTCCACATCAGTTGGAGAAAGAATCAGTTGCGAAAGGAATCCCTTTTGGGCAAGTTAATGACATAGATATCCCTCCTCCACGACCTAAGAGGAAGCCTAACAGTCCGTACCCTCGTAAAACTAGAGTTTGTTGTGTACCTCCTGATGCAGAAGCAATTGATGAAAAAACATCAACATCCATCAGTCACCGCGCAACCAATAAGCAAGACTTTAACTTGGAGAAAAATGCACCGGTAGATGTATATGTTCTTTTTCTCCTATTGTTGTTTTCTTTCCCACATCACTAGTATTTTTCTTCATTTAGCTTTTACATTCTCAATCGTTTGTCAGGTTTGCCCTCCAACAAAATCAGTGGATGGAACAGATGTCTTCTCTGATGGGAGTAATTGTTCGTTAGTTCTAAATCTTTTCCAAAATGCTCCATCTACTTCGGTCTGCTCCGACAACAAGGACTCAACAAAACCAATAGGTTTCATAGAGTTTGTTCCCATGGTGAAAGAACCAAAAGAGTCACAGAACGTGGGAGGATCTTCTCCGTCATTTGAACTCAATATGGAATCTAGCATGAATGTCATGACTATATCAGATCAAGCACTAGATAGGATAAATGGAGTTAGCATTGATCTGCATGAACTACAAACAAGTTCTGATATTCAGCAAGATGCTCAGAGCCATAAAGATCAGGTAGCTAAAGGCATGCAATCAACCTGCATTGACGAAAACCCTAATGTTACAGTTGAGAGTGGAGGTTTCCCTTCCAGTGCTAGACCATTTATGAACCACCCAGTAGCAATAGCTTCTGGATTCCGTTCCAGTTCGTCAATTTCCTCCCTTCATCAGCCAGCCTTCCCTCCATTTTCTCGGTTCCACAGTAGTCAAGATTTCTACAGGTCATTCCTTGGTTTCTCATCAAATTTTTCTAGTCTCATAGTCTCAACCTTGCTGCAAAATCCAGCTGTACACGCAGCGTGTATGGCGGCATCTCTATGGCCTTCTGGAGAAATGGATTCTTTAATGGATTCGTCAAGCATGGCAGCTATTGCTGCTGCGACGGTTGCTGCAGCAGCATCATGGTGGACATCTCAAGGACTTCTCCCATTCTTTCCTTCCAACCTTGCAGCCGGGTTTACATGTCCTCTACAACCCGATGCATTTCCCAATGTGAACACAGGTCTGTCTCCACATGATAAAATGGAAGAAGGAGACGGAGCCTATCAGAATTCTTCAACAACTGATCAGAAAGATATAGCTGTTTGTCCTGAAAGATTGAGATACTTGAAAACACACACTTCCTCATCAAAACCACTGTTACCATCATCATCAGATTCAGAAATTGAAAATGAAGCCTCTAATGTCAACAATGTAAAAGCATTTTCTGGTAATAATAATTCAGACGAGGCAATGATCAGTAATAAACCAGAACGCTCTTCTTGTGGCTCCAACACTCCTTCCAGCAGTGAAGTGGAGACAGATGCAGCGCTCAAGACTAATGTTGAAAAAAACGATGAGGATAAACAAGTACACTTCCAAAATCTTCCACTGGGTGACTTCAATGTTCATCGTGCTAGAAGTGGTGGAAACATGAATGAATCGTGGAAGGAGGTTTCCCAAGAGGTTTTAAGTCAATATTTGTTCCATTTTTGTCACTTAAGCATCATAGTTGGGAGCAGGCACCGCTGTTTGCCTAATCTCTCCTTTTTGTCAGGGTCGTCTTGCTTTCCAAGCACTCTTTGGCAGAGATGTCCTACCTCAGACCTTTTCGCTTCAACTTGTTAAGGTTGAAAAGGTAAAGGGCCTAAAACAATGTCTGTTTCTTTAGAATGAAAGCGTTTTTTTTTTTTTTTAATTTGTAAAAATCACAGAAAGTTCTAAATTTGCTGATTAAAATTAGTAAATTTTAGCTAGAATTGTCAGCAATTAGAAGTTACGAAGGTAGATGTTGACCATCCCTTCGGAGGAAGATAGAATCTGTTAGGGGTTTATATTTGCTGGATGTCCTCATCGTTGTATATAATTAGCCCTCTCCCAAGTTGAAATGGAGATAAGAAATACCTGCCTACGCCAATATCCGAGCACTCGAACGGCTACCAGGCCAGGCACCAACGAGCATGAGAATCTAGACAGTGGGAACTTGCGTTGCCAAGAGCAGGCTGCAAAAGACAAAGATGGATAAAATAATTTACTTAAAATTTTTAGTTTAGTATAGCTAATTTGCCATATTAATACACTATTTAGGCGGCAAGTAGCAGGCCAATGGGGGCTCGGGCCCCCAGCCTAAATCCGCTATTGCGCCCAACTATTTGGAATGGTATTTGAGCCACCTCAACTGCCTTAGCAAATAATGCAAATGCCTACTCCTGGGAGCTGACCTGCTTCATTTATGTCTTTCACAAAAATTGCTTTTAGCTAGTTCAGCAATAAACAAGAAACTATTTCAATGTTTTTCGTTGTTTATTCAAGCCTACAGGAATACTTTGTTTGGGATTAGGCACATTGGATATTGCTGTATCTCTCTGTGCTTAGATGTTCACATCTTTTATAGCTATAATGCCCAAGAAATGCATCACTCTCATGGTAAATTGGAATACGGGAACCTAGTAAAATGTTAAATTTTTGCAAAGAACTGATACTGAATCTGAATTTTGTGCAATCTCTCTTCCTGCAGCTCAAGGGATTCCCAAAGTACACGCTGGCGGGAAGAGACAAGGCTGATGAAAGTGGCTTTCTTTCAAACAAAATTGGACATGGAAATGCGAAACTGCATCGAAGCGGATTCAAACCTTACAAGAGGTGCTCAGCAGAAGTTGAGGATAATAGTTCAGCTCATGACGAAACCAGTAACAAGAGAATTTCTATACGAGAAGCTTCGTCTTGACAAGACTTCTCTGATTGTCATGATGAGCTAGCTGTAGCTTGTAGCTTCTAGATCATGAAGCCTTCCTTCGTGCATCAGAACTTGAATACTTAGCGTGTACATTGTATCTTTTTGTCGTGGTAACTGGGGGCAGACAAGCAGCGACGCTTTGCAGTAAAGTGAACTGCTTAGAAGCTGCCCATCTACGGCTGGTCAGAGCTAATGTAATGTCGCTCAGCATTTTAAATTAGCAATCTAATTACCCTGTGCTGTTATGTAAAGTCAGTTACTCTTCTATCTATTTATAGGGACGTCCTAATATTCGTCTCCTACTGCTCCTCTCCTAACAATCAATTACTTCTAAAATTGTAAGAGGTGGGAGGAAATAAAACTTACGTGGTCTCACACTTTTAGGATGAGTTTATTTAATTACAAGTGCGCATATAATGATACGTTTTGTCAAAGCACTTTTGTAGAATCGATTAATTAATATTTTGCCTGCAAAACTATTGATCTCACATTCTATAGATCAATTTCTTCATAACTATCTTTTTGTTTGGATTTCTTCATGGCCGGTTCAACCGTGAATCGAGCATGGCTGGTTCGGTCCTCATGATAAATCGGCCCAACATCAAACCGGTTTGAACCGTCGATTCAACCGGTAAATCGTTGAACGTGTCCCAGTTTTAAGAATCGGCCGGTTCAATAAATAATTTATTTAAATACTTTAATTTATTATAAAATATTTTATTAAATATTAAATTAATTTAAAGATAATATATTAGTTAATAAATTTTAAAAATTTTATAATAAGCATTAATTAATTATACCCATATAGTTCCACCTTTTAATGTGGGCTCTTTACTCAAGAAAAAGAAGGAAAATTATATAAACAGCATAAGAAAAATCTTACAAGTGATGTCAGATTAAATAATTAGTTGTCATGTATGTATGTACATGGTAGATTACTTTCAAGAGAATTTTTTTTTGAAATTTTTTTTATATAATATTCAAATAAATTTAATACATAATATATAGATATAAATTATATATAAGTATATAATATAAATTCATAATAATTTATATTAAATTTATAAATTTATATTTGAATTAAATTTATATTAAATGTGAATATAATTTAAAGATTGGTTTAAATTTAAAATTATAGAAATTATTATTTTTATTTTTTAGTAATAAATTTATATTTTTGCATGATAATTATACCATTATTATTTCATTTAGAAAATATTTAAATTTGAAATTATAAGTATAAATTAGTTATATAATTTATATGTATAGATTATATTAAATTATTTAACATAAATTAGTAACAATTTATATTAAATTATATACTAATATGCAAATTAAATTTATATTAAAAATATTATTTTAATATTATTATTATTTATTACATCATCCGGTTCGACCCCGATTCGACCCCGATTGAATCGGTCGAACTGGTTGAACCATGAACCTCTCCTTTTTTCGGTTCATTGTCCGGTTCGATTTTCACAACCTTGGGTTTCATACACATTGTTTAACTTTGTTACTAGTTGCTTAATTGACTTGCAATTTTATTTTATTTTTTTAGAAAATATTATAAAACTTGGTTACAAGGTCTAATCAAACAACCTTTCTGATGTAGGGTAAGCCCAGCATATCAAGTCGAATCATTCCCTTCACCTCAAAAAGATGATTAATGTTGTCATAAATAATGGAATTTCTAATTCCAGAACTTTTTTTAGCAAGCCAATTAGCAGCACAATTGTCTTCCCTCCAAATACGTGATTTTTTTAAAATCAAAGCGTTGAAGAATAGTCATAATTTTATAAAATAATAAAAGAGGGATATTAGAGAAGAATTGGAAGAGATTAAGTTAACTAATAATTTGGAGTTTGATTCAATCCAAATATGAGATATTTGGTGATCCAAACAAATTTTAAGACTTTGAAATAGTGCAGTCATTTCAGCCCAATAACATTACATTTTGGGATATTAGAGAAAAAGGCAAAAAAAAAACACCTTTATAATCACGAATAATACCCTCATAACCAGTATCAAGATTGTTAATAGACCCATCAATATTCGAACTTGAATTGATTCATAAGCGGTTTTCTCCAAAAGAAAGTGTTGGGGAGAGCATGGTTATTGACATTAATATGAAGATTAAAAAAGGAGGAGCAAGAGGAGTTGCCCAAGCAAAATTTAGGTTTCATCAATTTAGCAATAAATAATTCATGGATTTTATTCTTAAGGAGATAATCATATCAGAATTCATTTTGATGCCTTGATGCTTGCAATTGTTTCTACTTGTTAGAGAAGCCAAAAACAAGCATAGGAATGACAATAATAATATGCCCTTTAGGTTTTTTTAATAACCAATCTTGAAACAAAACAAAACAACCATTATAATTAGTTCTCATTTTGACATTCAAAGCACTTTCCAAAACACTCCACACTTTGGAACCCATAGGCATATTAAAAAAAACATGATTGATAGTTTCTAGATGAAAACAAATATTAACATTTAGATGTTATGTAAAGGCCTTTGTATTTTAATTTCTTATCTACTAGAACAAATCCTTTAATAAGTCTCCAGTTGAATAAGAATATATTAGTAAGAGTAGAATAGTTCCAAATTTCATCATAAATTTTATTAGTTTCATTTTTAATTCTAAAGTGATTCCATAATTCCTTAAGATTAAAATCCCCATTAGCATATAGTTTGCAAATTTTTTGATCTGAATAATGCATGCAAATAGGAATGACACAAAGAAGATCAATAAGAGAAGTAGGAATATGCTTAGCAAGCCGATCTCTACACCACTTGCCTTAAATAGTGAGCTTGGAAACTTTCAAATTAGATATTGAATGAGTATTGAAATGGGAATCATTTGAGTAGTTCCTCATCCAGTCATCTTGACAAAAGAATGAAGAGTCATTACCAATGCCCCACATGAGAGATAACTCACTTTGCCATTCGATTTTGCACAGTCTAGACCAGACAAGAGATTTACCTTGCTTGAGGTAACATTGGGATGGATGAAAATTTTTGCAATATTTTATGATCATAAAATTACCTCACAAAGACTTAATAATTCTAAAATTTCACAATATTCAATAGAAAAATCTTTGACCATGTCCATAATCTATTTCCAACCTAATACACCCTCCTTGAAAGGGCCACAATAGGAGCTCCAAGCACGTCGATGATTTTTTTTCATATTCTGAGTAGAGCCTCAAAAAAACCTATTCATGACTTTATCAATTCTAGAGCACACTTCCATAGTAGGATTGATAGTTTGAAGCAAATAAATAGACATTGAACAAAAAAATACTTTTAATCAAGATAAGCCTAGCACCCATGGACAAAAATTTAAATTCTCATGCAGTTATTTTATTTTTAATGTTAGAAAACATTTTATCAAATAAAAAGGTCTTCTTATGACCTTTATGAAGAGGAGTACTAAGATATTAAAGAGGAAGCGATTGTTTAATAAAACCAGTGATGTTCTTAATAGAATTAATAGAAACTCATTTAATACCCTTCCCCACTATAAAAGTACATTTCTTCTTGATTAAAATGCAAGTTGCTTTCATTCTCAGAATTTTTCAAATAAAGAGAGATTTTCTAATATTGTTAATAGCCTCATTTAAATCAAGTCATACTGAACATAATTGTGTTCGCTCATCCACTTACTTCACATGACTTACATGTTAATTAAACTCGTCCTATATAAGTATGACATCACATAAGTTTAATTAGGTTGTAAGCTAAAAGGAACAAGTGGGTGAGTTATAATAATTAAGTTCAATATGACTTGGCTAGTTAAATACTTGAACATATGCTTCATTGCAATTAACCAATAAAATTACAATCAGCAAAAACAAAATCAAAAGCCAACTCGGCCACTATCCCAAATCTGAGCCCCAATTGAAATCATTCTCAAGAATATTAAAAAATTCTTGAGGTAAACACAAAGAATCCCCATTCCCTTGAGTCCACACAAAATTTGTTTGAATAGCCAACTGAGAACAGTAGTGTGCCGCCTTATTACTTCCTCGAGGCGTATGAACAAAAAACTACCTCGTTGAACATCTTTAACCAATCCATCTAGTCATTATCCTAAGCAGTATCTTTCCATCTAGCGTCTTTGTATCTCTTTTGCATATGTACAATGATACTAGCATTATCTCCCTCAATTAGAACTCTTTGCATACCAAACATCCACCCATCTAAAACTCTCCCAATGTACTTCATAGCAAGAAATTCAACCTATACATAGTCTTAGTGAATAATACTCCACCTTGCGTCCAATATTAACTTGCCTTGGCCATTCCGTATGACTATTCCAATCCCACGAGCATTATTACCATGAAGAGCTCCATCAATGTTTATTTTCAGCCAATTCAGAGGGGGGAACACCATGACGAACAAACCAGGCCATTAGGCTGAATGGAGTCCCAATGCTCCGAAAATCTGTAGCAATTCCTTTGATGTAACATCTCCACAACCAATCCATCAATCACAAGAGGGGAAGAGTAGGTTTTTCCATGTATTTTATCATTTCTATTCTTCCAACACATAAAAACAACATTGAAATATAAGAAAGCCCAGGAGCACTCATCTTTCCTACTCCTCTCAATCTCCAATTTCAGCTCTTTAAAGCTTCTGAATCTTGGCATTAAAAAGCCCCATTTTTCCAAAGCATTAAGGACCAACTATAACTGGATACAGTCCACAGATATGTGGTTTAAATCTTCCGGAGCTTGACAATCAAAAGGACACCCTGTTCCTCTATGCAATCAAAACTTATTTAACCATTCTTTAGTAAGTATAACCTCCATGTACATCCTCCACCAGAATAACCGAGCTCTAGGCTTAACCTTGAGTTTGTAGATGTTCACCACCGGATCCACCTCCTAAAGAGATTGCTTCTCATAAACTATAGATGTAATATATCTTCCAATTGGGGTTCTTACAAGCTCCATGTGATCTTCATCACTTTCCCTCCGAAAAGCATTTCACAAACAATTTCCCCTAAGACATTTTCAAACAGCTCCATAATCTTAGCTTTATCCCAACTTCCATCAGGTGCAATAAGTTGAGAAACTTTCATTCCTTCCAATCTTCCCATGTCACCAAACGTGGGCATTCATTTAGTGATTTATCCCAAATCCACACAAGCTTCAGGACATTAATGCTATCACCATTCTTGACCGTCCACTAAATACATTTATGTAAACATATCATTCCATCACAAATAATCTTACATGCAATAGATTTATTTCTTTTAACATCCTCCTCCCATGGCCTACCTCCATATTTTGCACCAAGATACTTCCTCAAAGATCCATCAGATTTGGATAAAAAATCCCACACAATTCTGGCTCTAAGTGGCCCTATCCACTTGGATGAAGCATGAATTCCCAATCCACCCAGCTGCTTTGGTTTACAAACCACCTTCCAAGCTGCATAATGCAGGCCTTTCTTCCCCAATCTTTTATCCCAAAGAAAATTTCTAGCAATCCTCTCAGCTTCCATCAAAATAGCCTAAGGAATACATGAATGCATCATAGCATACATCAAGGATGGTATGAGAGTTGCATTAATCAACGTCAGCCTCCCAGCCATAGCCAATTGTCTACTATCCCAAGACATCACAAGAGACTTCATCTTCTGAATAAGAGGGTTATAATCTGAACTACTAACCCTTTTTAAGGACAATTTAATACTAAGATAATCAAATTCTACCACCCTCTTGAAACCAAGCATGATAGCAAATCTATTTTTCTTCCATTCTGGTGTACCTTTACTAAATAACACCGCTGATTTGCCTTGATTAATCTTTTGCCCAGACCATGAACAATAGTCTCCTAGAGGGTTAGTGATAGTCCTGATTTCAACTTTAGAAATTCCTGCAAAAATAATAATATCATCAGTGTATAAAAGATGGGAAACTCTAGGTCCCCCAACTGAGATTGGAACCCCCAAAATCTGCTCCCTTTGTTGCATAGCCAATGATAAAAGCTCCGAATAGAGAATGAATAGATAAGGTGACAACGGACACCCCTGCCTGAAACCACACTCAGATGTGATCCACTCCTTTAGATTCACATTTATAAGCAGAGAAAATCTAGGAGAACTGATACAGCTCATCACCCAACCTTTGAAGCAATCTGGGAATCCCATTCTAGTAAGAATTTCCCAACTCATCTTGTCATAGGCTTGTTCCATGTCAATCTTTAGCACAAGCATCCCCTTCTTAGCTTTTGAAATTCTAAAATTGTTGATCACCACTTGAGCTAGAAGGCAATGATCCGAGATTAATCTACCTGGAACAAATGCAGCCTGCTCCTCGGAGATAATCAGAGGAAGAATCATCTTCATTCTGTTCACAAGCACCTTTACAACAATCTTATAGATTATTTGGCATAAACTGATTGGTCTCAATTTAGATGGCTGATCCAGCTGAGCCACTTTAGGAAGTAGAATGACCACTATTTCATTCCATTCATCAATCATATTCCCTTCCCTGAAGAATTCCAAGCAAGCATAACACACTTGCTTCCCTACAATACTCCAAAAACATTTGAAGAAAGAAGCAGTGATCCCATCTCTACTTGGAGCTCTGCTTTTCCAAAGGATTTCACCACCCCCCATATCTCCTCCTCAGTCAGATCTTTATCAAGAAATTGTTCAAAATTACAAACAATTTCTCTATGCTTATCTAAGGAAGGCCAGCTCTCCGCATTGATCTTTTGTTTACTCCATTTCAGCTTTAAAAAAAATCTATAATAATGTCTGTTATTACCTTATTATCTTGAGTACTTCCTCCCCCAGGAACTTTGAATTCTTTAATCTGGTTTGTTCTTCTATGAGCCGAGGCCACCGTATGGAAGAAATGTGTATTACCATCCCCTTCCTCCATCCACCTAACTTTTTCTCTTTGTCTCCACCAGCTCATCAACCTAGCTAAGACGCTATTAAGTTTAAGAACTTTTTTTTTCAGTTCTCCAGTTTGCTCAGTTGATAACCCCTTATCTCCACATTTCAACTTTTGTAGAACATTAATATCTTTTTCAAGTTCCTCTTTATCCTTCTCCAGTTCCTTGAATTTATTCTTGCTCCAAAAGAAAAGAGCACGGAGAGTCCTTCTGCATTTCTTTATCAGCTTATAAGCTTTAGCTCCTATATCATTTCTCCCCAATTGCTTAGATACAATCCTCCGAAAAATGGAATATGATAGCCAAACATCTTTGAATTTCATCCAATTTGAAAACCTTTTCCTACTTCCCAGCATATTACAAAAGATCGGACAATGATCTGATGCAATTCTATTAAGATACTTGATTTGCATATCTTGATATAAGCTTAGAAGACTCATGTTAACCAGAACTAGGTCAAGCCTGCACCAAATTTTATTTCTCCTTTCTTCATTGTTAGTCCATGTAAAAGTCAGACTAATGAATCTTGGATCCACTAAATCATTTAAGACAATAAATTCTTTCATCTCCTTGACAGCTAACGAATACTTAAACATTTACCTCCTTTCTTTTCTTGTTGAGCAAGAATGCAATTGAAGTCACCACAAATCATGAGTGGCAAATCATTATCATGGTTAGAATAGATCTCATCCCACAATGATCTTTGAATCATCCTATCATTGCTTGCATAAACCACAGCAATTTCCCAACAAAGCCATCCCAATTCTGCAATTTACCCATCATACATCGTTGAGTCTAAATTTTCTTGTGGAAAGACACCTCCCGATCCTTCCAAAGTAACAAAATACCTCTAGCCTTGCTAACTAAAGGTTTAAAATCAAACATCCATCCTCTCCCAATCAACTTGTCCAAATCCTGATTATTGAAATCTTCAACTTTTGTTTCAACCACCCCTATGAAATTCACTTTATTCTCCCCTATAATGTTATGATTTGTGCAAATCTGTTCGTTCAAGTGAATTATGATACAAGTTTGATGATTACAAAAGCCTATTGTTTGTTTTATTCTTCTCCTAATAAATATTGGAGTTTATTTTTGTGTGCACTAACATATTTTTCAAGAATTTCAAACTCCAGACTACTGAAGACTTCAAGTTCATTTATTTATGAGTAGTCTATATTTTTTTTTTCTCTTGAGTCTGAGAGAATGAAATTGTAAGTTGGATAATTATGCATACACACAATGGGGGAGTGAAAATTTTAATTTTTAAAATTGATCATACAATACGAAATCTGATCATACGGGACGATCTGTATTGTCTGTCCTCCACAACGAACCTGCCTACCTGGAAAATTTTCTAAGTCCAGTTTGTACAGTACGAAATAGACTTCGCGCATAAGGATTCCAAGGATGAACTTCTCTGAATGGTTCGTACGATAGTTCGTACGGGACGAACAGCCGGTATGACGGCTTTGATTTGATTTTCTTAACGTTCGTACTGGATTGTACGGGATGAATTGTTTAATTTTTGAACTATTCATACAGTATGAAATAGAGTTTGTACAGGAGATTTTGAGGTATGAATGGCTCTGAATTAGGTTCATACTGGATCGTATGGGATGAATCGTTCATTTTTTCAACTATTCATACAGTACGATGTGCGATCGTACGGGATGATCGGCACGCGTGAAATTTGAAATATTCAATTTTTGGATGATTTTTCTTTTCCAAAGTACTTAAGGGTCTTAAAACTAACTTGAAGAAAAATTCTTCTATGAAAATTTTTCTTAAGAGTGAAAGGGAGAGTGATTGGGAGAGTGTTTGAGAGAAAGTGTTGAGAGATTTTTGAAGAGAAAATTATGAGGAAATTCACAAGGTTATCCAATAGTGAGGATCTTAGTGTTTGTACTTCAAGCATCTTCCTAATCTCCTTAGAGGCTCTTGCAAGAGAATTGTTCGAGAGGTTTCTGGTTCTCTGCCATCACTTGGAGGGTGAAAAAGGATGATTGGTTCTCTGCCGACACCAGGAGGGTGTGAAAGGATGAGTTGGTTCTTTGCCTTCACCAGGAGGGTGAAAAAGGACATCAGTTCTCTACCGCATCGGGATTTGGTGGAAGAGAGTTTGTAAAGGCTTCTCCGCCTTGCTGTGGGGGCTAAAGGAGAGTCACTTTGATATAGTGCAATACCTAGAGAAGGAGTCTTTAGGGAGTGGATGTAGGTCGTGTTTGACCGAACCACTATAAAATTTGGTGTTCTTTATTCTATTTTTTACTTACTGCATTTTCTTACTACACTGCATTTTATTTTTCTGTGGTTGAAAAGCATCATAGATTAACTCTGTTCGTACAGTACGAATTATGATCGTACAGTATGATTTGCTTTGAATTGTGATAATTTGTTTTTCTAAAATTCCAAGAGAATTTTAAAAGTACCAATTCACCCCTCCCTCTTCGTTAGCCTAGGGACGTAATTAATAGGTCTAACAATCTATTCTCTCTTTCATATAATACTCCTCAAATATTTGCTCGCCAAAGCCTTGCGAGCTCCCCTACAGTTCCAGCACAGAATGTCTTCCATTAATTCACCAGAGGGAACGCATCCCCGCCAATCGAACTAGACATTTCCACATTCTTAGTTCCCTTCACCAACTTAGCATCCTGTGCCTTCTTTTCTCTACCAAACCTGAACCGGGGCAATTCAATAGGAGGTCCGAGACTTTCCAATTATTTAGCCAGTGGCACCCCAGTTCCTCTACTCCTCTTATTTTTAATTGAAGAGCTTCCCATTCTTTCAATTTTCTTGTTAAGAATAGCATACTTTGGCAAGTCTTCCACAGCTCCATCTTTGAACACCTCCTTGGCCACCATTATTTTGTTCACCTTGCCCCTTCTCTTTTTAAAACTATCAGCTCCAGCACTACCTATCTTACTATCGGAGATAGCCAAAACTGCATTCTTAATTTTCCGTATACTGGCAGAACTAGCAGTACTTCTTCTTCTATATTTTATCCCACTGCTCTTCTTCATCACACTAATAATTCGATCATTTTCCTTCTCTTCCTTGTTCATATCAATATTTACTTTGGTTGCAGCCTCTTCAGTCACATCATCCTTCATTGTCTCAATTGCCTAATTATTGTCATCCAAATTCTTCTTAGTGACTTCCCTCTAGACCTAAGATTCGATGGTCTCCAGTATTGCCTTACCAGATCTAAGACTCCTATCTTTTCTTCTAGTAACCACCGTCCAGCATCCAATGTCTTCATCTAGCTTATCATCATGATTTAAATTGAGCATTTTATTCTTTTCCTTATCTCCTAGAGTAATAACCCCATCCATACTTTCCCCAGCAGTATCCTTCACCATCTTCCCCTTCTTAGCCTCCTCAGCTGGTTCCATTTTTCCAGAAGTTTTGCCTGGCTCCATGCATGCCTCCACTCTATGCCTAATCATTCCACATTTAGTACAAATGAGAGGTATCCCTTCATACTCAATGTTTTGAAAGAACCTTCCACCAAAACCTTAAGCCCAAATTCCTTTGTGCAATCTTTTACCTAGATCAATCCTGACACAAACTCTAGCATTCAAGCATCTCCCCCATGAACTCATATGAGCATCCATCAAGAGCGGTTCTCCTATAAGCACAGCCAATCTTGCCAAGTTCTCACCATCCTAGTATTCAAGAGGCAGGTTCAGGAGTTTAATCCACACTAGTGAGGTAAACCCATTCAGTGATTTAGATGATTGCCCCGGAACCCACTTATCAATCCCGATAATATGCTCAGCTACAAACCAAGAGCCCCCAATAAGAACATTATTTATGGCTTCCACAGTTTCAAACCAACAAATAAAATAATCTATCCCCATTGGAGTTACCTGAACCAAGCCAAGATGACCCCACTTCCTCTGTACTTCGTTCTGAACTACCCAGAAGGGTAGTCTCCTCCCTAGTAGTCTCCCAACCAAGGCCTTCTTTAATTTTTCTATGTTCCTCCTTGCTTTCTCCAGATTCAGTGAAACCAACCCATCCTCTCTGATAAACTCCTTCACATCCTCATACAAGAAAATTGCGATATGTTTTGGCTTTACCCAAGCCCTGTTATGATCTACCTCCTTTATCAAGCTCTTTCCACCAATTATCAATCCTCCCTTCTCAGTTATAGTTTCTAATTTCATTCCACCAGACGCCGAAGGAGAATGGAGAATTGAAGACCCAGCAGAGTTTCCATTAAATAGTCCCATATTCATTTTCACCTCTCCTTCCTATTCTAAGCTTCGATCCAACCTTCTCAATTCACTGTCAGAGCCTTGACCCAAGTAATTTATCCTCTGATCAGACCTCCCTTCATCTTGATTAACTGAAAATTTTGAATTACTATTTCCCGCCAAAAAGCCCCTCGGTAGATTCTTGCCATTATCCTTCCGCAACTCATTCCGATCCATGGCGAGCTTGGGATCTTGATAAGCCAAGAACCCCCTATCCCCCATAGTGTTCTTCTCCATCCCCAATCCCGGACGACCGAGGTCCTCCTTCGAAATGGATTCCATCTCGACATCAACCAAACCCTTGTCACCAAAACAACAGCCATCTTCAACATCCATAATCGAACTTGCTACACCCGCTGGAGACACAAACCTATCAGCACCTCGCCCACACACCTCAGGACCAAAAATGCCAATCAATAATTGGCCCTCGCCTGAAGAACCCTCACCTCGACCATCTGCAACACCATCACAACCTCCATCTGACCCGCTCCCACCATCCAGCATCCTCCCTCTGCCGCTCCACCTATGGTGGCGAGAGGGTGACCGACGGCCACCCCCCACCATAACCCAGAGCTTCTCACACAATAACCAAAGCTAGAGAGAGAAAAAATGGACCAAATGAAAGCCTCCTTGGCTAGTTAAATACACAAGTCAATTAAATAACTGACATCAAAGTTACACAAAAAAGTTAGTGATGAAGTAACTGATCTTAATAGTATGAGAGCAATAGTTTCTAAGCAGAATATTAATTAATCTACTCTACAAAAGTGCACAAGAAAATAAAATGCTATTTCATTATTTTTGGGTCTAAATTTGCTTATAGATAATACTAGAATCTTATTAACAAAAATAAAGTCAAAATAGGAAAATTAAAGAAATAAGGAGATGTTAATATTAAGCTAAGAAAATTTGAGAGTTTATCAGATGATAGAAATACAAGATTTGAATACAAATATTCTAATATCACAGCCCCTCACTTTGAGATCCTATTATAAGTTATAGTTAAGGCATTGTTGCTTTACTCATGCCCATGAGGAAGAGGGCTTATTTTAATTTTTTTTGTAATTTTTTTTATCAAAATTCAAGTATAATAGTACCGCAATACAACATGATGTTCGAAAGAAAATAATGATCAACACATAAAATAATTAAATCTGCTAGGGATGAAAATCACATACAAGCTTTTAACATTTTTATGTGGTTCGAGTGAGAACTGCATTCATGCCTAGGTGTCCTTCACACTTAAGATTTCTTGCACAATATGCACTAATTCAAAATTGTTGCTCCTTTGATAGACGGAGGAGCCTTTACACTAAACATTCTTTTGAGTAAACCTTCTCTTTCGCTGGAACAATCTCTGCCAAGCATTCTCCTCCATAACTCTCCAAGAAAAATCAATTAGAAATCAACATAATACAAAAGGTAACAAGTTCTTACGCGCGGATTTTCAACAGCATGAAAATATCATACAAACAACACATTTAACATAGAAGGATGATCTAATGGCAAGTAAGATTATTAACCTCTTCATACGATCTTATCTGAAAACTCACTTGAAAAATATAACAAATTGAATTTGGTAATTGGTTTTCTCAAGGAGGCTAGGGTTAGATTGAATGAGCAGAACTCCTTCACCTAGGGTAAAGTGTTGTTATTTATATTTTGCATTTAGGGTTTCATAAAATTTATTGAAGTAATTAGAATATTTATCTTCACATGATTATTATGGAAAAAGCAAACTACATATTTAAATTTTTTTATTTTTTTCATCAAATACTACATAGAATAACATAACATAAAATAATATATATTCTACAATGATATTAAAAATAAAAAATTGGTTTTACATAATTATTCATGCTCCCAAAGGCTAATGTTGTTGTTGACCTCCACAGCACAAAAAAAAAATCATCAAATTAAAAATTCATTCTTTGACATACCTGTCAAAGTCCATATGCGAATCCCGCTAGAATCAGGCTCTAGCCGCATCTACAGTACCCCATGCCCTGTAGCGTCGCAATGTCGCTTCACATGATTTCCCGCTCACTTCGATCCCGCCTCTATACTCACTGATAAAATGAGAGCCAGCGGGCTCTCTATCTCTTCTTCCCTCTCTGATAAAACCTCTCAACTAGACCTTCTCCCACAGCTCACAAATTCTCTGACCCTTGCCTCCTTCCTCCATATGACTGAACCTCAGCTGCCGAGTCCCTTCCGTCTCAAGCAAGATTTCACCGCCCTTCTCTGCTCTCTCATCAAAGCTCCCTTCTGCGATCTTCCTCCGATGCCTCTTCTTCCAACAGGATCGCAAGCCATAAGCCCTCTAGCTATTCGCAAACTCCCCGCAGCTCTCGCGACCTCATCTCCTCTTCATTTCCCAAAGCCAACATCCTCCATCACTTCTATGATGCCAGACCTCCTACCCGTCGGATCCCAAGCCCTATCTGAACCAGCACACCAAACTAGCATAAATTCCTGCCCTAACCTTCAACCTGGTATGATCTCCCCTTCACCAAAATCTCATCTCCTCAAGCTGAACCAGACGCCCGACCTCCCTACCTCACGCAAGACCTCCGATCCATACAACTTCCCATAGCCGACAACAGAGCTTCCTTTGTTGACCTCTTCAAGCGACGTCCAAGCCTTGCTCCCTTCGAAACCTGCTCTGACCCCAACCTCTCCGACTGATCTCCCTAGCCAACGCAAGTAGCAGTAGCCGAACTCCACCTTCCCTTCTCTTTGCAATCTCTAAGCCCAGCCAGGCCCACGACCAGAGCCGCCCAACCTCTTCTCCACTATTAGCCGAACCACTCAAATATAGGTAACTTAGGATTAGGGCTTTATTAATAACATTTATCAATGTCTAAGGTTATTATTACTAATATTAGTGTATTTATTATGCATATTATCATATTAGTATATAATTACTATTTGTTATTTACTAATATTAGTACATATATTCAATTATTAATATATACTTATTTTGTACATTCATTAATATATGTATATTTACTATTTAATAATATATATATATATATATATATATATATATATATATATATATATATATATATATATATATATATATTACAAAAAGGAGGAGTTAAAAAAAAAGGGAGTTTAAAAAAAAAGAAGAAAAAGTTCAAAAAAAAAAAAGAAAAGAAAAAAAGAGAGAGAAATAAAAGAAAGAAAGAAAGAAAGAAAGAATATTTTGTGTATTTGACCTTCGTCATCACCACCTCCCCGCAAAGGTATAAAGTTCCTAACTTAAACCCCATTCTTGATGCTAGCGACGAGCCGGTAACCCCCCTACGCGCTCACGTAGTGTAGTAGGGAGGGAAACCGGTGTGACGCTTGCAACGAGATAGCTAATCCCCGGACACTTCATGTAGCATGAGGGGGACAAAAACTAAGTACCCATATATGGGAAAAAACTGTGCTCTTTGCAACAGGTGCCCAAGACCCCTAAGTGCTCATGTAGCGTCTTAGGGATTGAAGAAAATACATCCACGGTGTCTACGGGCATCTACCTGAAGCGCGCATGTCGCGTCGAGGGGAAGGCTAGTCTCTCGTAGTTCCCCCTAAATGGGGGAGACGCCGGGAGGCTGCCAAAATATGGACTGAAAATGTACAAGACTTAGAATTACATAGGACTTGAATTTGGGCTTGAACTCAAACTCAAATGAACAAGACTTGGATTGAATAGAATTTGAACTTAAATAGACAACAAAATTTTTGAAATGAACAAAGAAAGGGACTTGAATGAATTTTAATTCAAACAAGTGACAATGAACAGCAAGGGACCAAACTTGAAAACTCTTGGACAGTAGGGGACATAGAACTTGAGCTGAACTTGTACATGATTTGAACATTTAAACTCAAGTAAGGACTTGAGCTTGGACAACAGGGAACCATTTCTTGAACTCAAATGACTTTGAGCTTGACTTGAATATAATAATGGGGACTTGAACTCAAACAAATGTAGAAGACTTTGGCTTGGACTTGATCTGATCTTGAAAGAACAATGACTCGAAATTGTAACTTGGGACAATCACAAAGAACTCAAACTTGAAAATGACACATAAGAGCTCAAATGAACAAAAAGAATTTATCTTGAATGATAACAATGGAATTATCATGCAAGCTTTGAATCATATTAACAAATAAACACCAAATTGAAAATATAAGACATTCAGTTATCCGACCTATTTGAACAAAAAATTCAGTAGAGTTTGTGAGCAAAATAAATGAATAGATGAAATGGTGAATGTCAATGGGGTTCACATGCAAATAGAGAACTCGTGGAAAGAGCTCTTCATAACCTACAAATAAATAAGCCGGTTCTCTACAAATATTGAAAACCAATGAGAATGAGTGGACATAGAAATCCTTTGAACAAGAACTCAATTGCCATTCGATAGCAAGCAATCATTAACAAGGAGCAAATGGAGAATGCAATGAGCATGATTAAATGTATACGATGAAGCTCAGAGTGTATACAAGGAGTTCTTCACAAATGTAATAACTTCTAACTATCACCAACATACAAATAAGTGCAAATTATAGGTGATGGTTCGAAGAACTCAAAACTCGGGTGGAACATATGGAATTAGGCTTTGATCCAACCAATGAACTATCAAATGAATATGGATCTCAAAGGATCATCAAGCCTGAATTCCCATTAAATGAACCCTGATCATTCAAGTGGATATGAATGAACAATCAACAATTAGTAGAGAATAAAGAAAGCTTCTACATCTCACTCACAAGCAGTTATGAGACATGTGTAAATGCTAGTAAATGATGATGAGTAGTGAGCAAGTGAGTACAACTCAAAGTGAGTGCAAGGATATGTGATCTACTTGCAAGCATTAATCAACAAAAACCAAAGAAAATGCAACAATACAGGTGCAGATGATCATACAAATTTCCCAACAAATGATAAGGGAAACTCATGCGATTGAATATTAGAGACAATTGCATTAGCTACAAGGATGTGTATTGAATAAAATCTCTACTACAGTTTGCTTAAGAACTCTTTAAGCAATAATATAAAATCTTCAAAGAAATCTACCAAAGAAACATGCAACAAATGAAATATCAAATTCAAGTTAAAGTGTAGCCTTCCCACAATCAATATAAGTCAGCATGCAAGTAATCGTATCGATACCTTACAAGTGTGATAGATCAGTGTATAACGGACATAAGGACTTAATACAGTTGATGATATGCTCTTACTAGCATATGCAAGAGAATGCATCAAGCACTAGGGTATCCTTATGATCAAGATCAGAATACAAGCAAGCACATTCAACCTTACAAGCTACAATCAGCAACGGTGAGCGTGTTATTGGTACACACGTGATGTCTAGGAATGTTGCTCGGGTCAATAAATTTGAACTTGATCCTCTTAAGCAGGTAAATAGGAGTCGACAATGTTCAGCAAATAATTATAAAATGCCCACAAACACCCGCATGGGCCCCGACGAGCGTGTTATTGGTACACACGTGATGTCCAGGGATGTTGCACGGGTTAATAAGTGAATTCAAATTTGAGCCCGATCCTTCCATTTAAGTAGATAGGAGTCGACACGGCTCGAACTATTAAACGAATATAAAGCCGCGGGGTCGACTGGGATATTTATTTTATACGTTCATATTAGACCTTCAAGGCCTATAATCGAGGGAATTCACTTACAAAGGTATAGAGCCTATGAAACCCGATCCTCTATCGACAGCTCAATAGAGTCGACAAGGTTTAATCCATAAATAGAAATGATCCCATACACCCCAATGATGGCTGTGTTGAACGTAGATCTCAACCGAAGGGGTTAACTTCCATTATTTCAAATGCCTTCAAACCTCCATAAAGTTCAAATTCCCATAAAATGCAAATATTTTCAAATGACCCAACACCCCGATGATGGCTGTGTTGAATGTAAACCTTAACTGGAGGGGACCACAACCACTCAAAATACCCTCAAACACCCATAAAATCCAAACTCCATAGAAGTTTCCAAAATTTAAAATGTTTAAAATAGAAAATTCAACCATCAAATGCTTAAAGTAAAATTCATTCACCCTCTACAACAGTTTGCCGAGGTGGACAAATTAAAATTTACTTCAGCTCACATAGAGCTAATGCCTGGTCGAGAATATTACTAGGATCCATTCTCAAATAATCTCCTATTTGTAAGGATGTGGTACATATCATCTAACCAGCAGTTTTGCCACCAAATGGCACTGCAGGATAAACGGTTATGACCTGGGGCCCTTTGAACTGAGTGGTTTTACCGGCAAATGGCACCACAAAATAACGATTATGGCAAGAGCCAATACGTTCCTTAGTGGCATCAAATTCTTGAGATATGCATCAATAGGATATGATTGATAGGGCACAAAGCTCTCTGTTAGCTAAGGTGTAGTCAAATTTGTCCCCTTAAACAAGCATCCATCCCAGGTTTATAAGGTACCCTTGGACGAAGCAACCCATGGCTGCCGACAAGGATCCTTCTGTCAGGTTGGATCGACTACCTCCTCTGACTAAGTAGACCAAGGACCACGATGGCACGGGATGATGGAACCATGGGATCTTGATCGGATCCATCATCCATTCCCCTACCATCTGCTTTAGGTGAAAGATGGTAAAATTTCTAATTTTAAATACCAAATTTTCAAACCTTCAACCCATGCTGCTATAATATGCCAGATAACACGTATTCCTATGTATCTGATTGACGACTAGCCTTAATCGAAAGTTCTCTTTCATTATCAAGAGGGGTAACTAACTATAGGGGCTTACACCTATAGGAAACCAGAACTCAGATCATAAAGTCCTCGCAAAATGAGGGCAAAATCTCTGGGTAGTGTCTTATCTACAAACCCATCTGCCTTCCAAAATTTACCCCAGAACTTAATCCCGTTAAAACTCCCTCGAAGAAGCAGCGGGCGAAGGTTGGGGCTGAATTTTGGAGCCCACAGATTTCTAGCTACTTCATTGGGGATTGATTTCTCTTTCCATTTTTAGCTAGTCATCTCAGTGCCATAGTAACAGCTATTTCAACTTGCATTTAAAGTTTTTAATCATTCAAAATGATCATTGAATATTTTAAAATGATCGTTAAATAAATTTATTAAGATAACGTATTTAACAGTATTTTAAATTTATATTATTTGAATTTGCTCGCTAATATTATCTACTTTTATTTTTTATTATGTGTAAGTATCTGCATTTTAAAAGTATGGGGTGATGTATCAGATGATGATTACTAACCCTTACCTTTCATTTATGCAGATGGATCTACAGAACACATCTGTTACTGTCCAACTAGGATGCGGAGCCAGCATTCAACTGGCAAATATTATGATCAATACTGGAAGGTATGGAGCTACCATCCAGTTTGATGGGAGGATTTCTGTGTTTGAACGGCTATCACAGCCAGAAGCCCCAACTACTAAGAGAAGTGTAGTCAGAGGAAAGATTTATGTGGTGACTATAAATGCCACATCTCTACCGATCGGGTTACTTGCACCTGTGAAGAACACTACTGAAGCTTCCTCATATGGAGGAAAGCTAAGAAGAAGGTAGAGAAGGAAGATAAATGCTAAACTTTGAGCTCAGCAACTACTGGTGCCTGTGCACCCATCAAATCTGCCTGCTCCAGAGCATATAGCCAATGTTCCCACCCGGAACAAGTTTACTGACCTAAGATGGGTTAAGAGGAACAACTCTACTAGGGAGCTGAAGAAACTTTCTAGGGCCAGTAGCCTGAAGTCCCAGCTCCTCAGAAGAAGAAGGAGCATGAAACTCTCTCAGCCCGAGTCTACAGGGTCCTGAAGATCGTAAAAGAGAGAGGATTGAGAAAGAGAAAATATCAGCGACCACTGATGGTCGAGATCAGAAGGACTCCACCAAGAGAACATCTATTTCTTATAGCGGAGAGAAAAGAAAGAAAGTATACACTGCACGGTGAGCATCAGAGCATGACACCTGAACCTCGAGTTCAGGGATCCGCCACTGAAAGGTCTCGACGGAAAGGAAAAGAAATTTGGAGGCCAAGACCTCAGAGAGAAAAAGAAGATAGGAGAAAAAGAGAAATAAATTTGGGCGTGACATCCAGCACTGCTTCCTAGAGATCTCCCCCAATGCATAAGTAATGCCAGAAATGGGTTCCAAAGAAGACCCATTATGACGCCCATCCCGACGGTCGACACCTTGGAGAATCTTCCAGGGGATCCTGTCGCTCACCAACCCCTCTAAAGGAAGAATCCGACTTCGATCGCAGCTCGCAGATCAAAGAAATCTTCTTACCAAACCAAGAACCGGAGACTATGTGGCTTCGCCGCTCAAAAATTTTAGTACTAGAAGAGGAAGTGGAAGAAGATATGGGGGAAGAAAATTTAGAAGAAGAAATTGAATATATGAATAACACCTTGGACATGGAAGTGGTCTACATTGTGAGACACACTAATATCGATGATGAGGCCTACTATGACGACGGTGAAGATGACAACCATTGGCAACCGCCACCTAGGCGAGTAGACCAACATCACGATAAAGCAGGGTCTGCCACCGGCAGAGGTGGCCAACCCCAAGGAGAAGATGAAGTAGAAGAGATTGAGGGGAATCCCCTTGATGATGAAAATGCCACACTCGTCGATATGAGAAGACAGATAAGGTGACAAATGAGAGCCAAAGACAGAGAAATCTCTCAACTAAATGAGAAGATAACTGATATGATGGCTCAGATGGAGGCAATGATGTAGATGATATAAAGGACTGCCGCTATCGGTACCGTGCCTAATCCTCGAGCTGATCCTCCAAACTTCCAAGTACCTCAAGTCTCAGGAGTACGAGGTGCTCCTGAAGGTAGCCACAAGGTGGACCATGTCATTCATCAGCCCACCCCACAAAATATTGTAAGTACCTCCGAACCTGTGACTGCTGTACACTTAGAAGGAATTATTACCGCGAGGATCAAAGCTATCATAGCTATTGATCAGGCGAAGAAATTGGTGGGCAAGGGTCTCCCGTACCTGACATAGTATGATCAGGTATCGTATCCAAAGGGACTATACCAAAATTTAACACTTTCAATGGTAATAACAATCCCAGGCAGCACTTGGCACAATTCAAAGTAACTTGTGGGAATATAGGAGGCAATGATGCCTTACTCTTCCGATAGTTCATCAACAGTTTAACAGCAACTGCTTTCGAATGGTACAATGAACTACCAAATAACTCTGTGAAGACATTCGCAGAGTTAGAAAATATATTCGTGAAGAGGTTTGCCAGTGCGACCGAGAAGACAACGATCGCTGACCTTGCTCTGGATAAGAGAAAAAGGAAAGAATTAGTGACCAAATACATCACTCGCTGTTGCAACTTGAGCATAAAATGTGAGCAGCAACACGAAGAAGAGCATGCCGTATAGTTATTAATGGGAAACATTGACAACAAATGTAGCACTTCCTGTGCATGACCACAATCACCACATTTCAGGATTTGCTTAACAAAGTGGAAAAGTTTGAGAAGCTAAACTTATCAAGATCAGAAAGTCACTTTGACAAGTCCAAGAAGACTAAAGCCTCAGGTGCTAGAAGTGGTGAGGCTGACTCCATATTTTTCTCTAGAACTGATAAGGGGAAACATGTGGTTTATAATATAGACAAGGGCAAGCAGCCAATGCAATATGAAGAAAAGCCAAAATAGGCCTACAACCCTAACCCCCAGCCGAAGCTTATACTCGGGGGAAATGATAAGTCGCGAACTTATCAAGGTAGTGGAGAACGCCCGTGGCAAACAACGGGAACTGGTGATCGAATGTTCTCTTCCCTCAAGGATAAAATGAATAAAGAATATTCATTCAAGAGGGAAAGTTTCACCAAGTTATTTCGATGGGCGTTGAAAGCAGGTTTAGAACTGTCAGAATGCAAGAGGCCCGAAGAGTCGAAACATACTAGTGACCCAAATTACTGCCCGTATCATCGGGTAGTCAGCCATCCTATTGAAGAATGCTACATCTGCAAGGATTGGTTAGAGAGGAAATATTAAAGATAATAGCTTACATTGTCGGACAATGTGTTGGCTCATCCTAGGAAATAATCGACTCGAGTGGTCACGACTTCCTCCGTACCCCCGATTAAAGAAAGAAGAAAGGAAAAGAAATTGATTCAAGAAGAGAAGTGGGAGACTCCGGTCTCTAAAAAGAGTGTGAAAATATTGAAGCAGCTCGAAGGAGTCCCACGGGTAAAGTGGAAATCTCCTACTGAGCTGATGCTAGATCAGAAAGGAGTGACTAGGGTACAGTCATCTACTTCCAAGCAGTACCCTGGCCAGGCTAGCTCTTTAAAATCTAGTAAAATAAAATCTACCAAGAGGAAGACCAAGCTGAAGAAGCCCAATGAAAGAAAAACAACAACTCAAAGAGCTATCGACAGTTTGTACGAGTATTACCAAACTGCAAGGCGACCTATTAAGCTTGAGGATTTCATGTCAGAGCTTAAAATAGAGGAAGCTGAGGAAGATAAAGAAGACTCTCTTTTGGTAAAAGTATGTCGGCTCATCTCGGTGGCGCCAGATACATTGATAAAGAAAGAATACGCTGAGGAGATACCCTTTGAATCATGTATGATGGTGTCACCAATGGATTACAGTTCAGAGGAGGATTTATATTTTCCAAAGGAAAATGAATCAGACCCCAACATAGCATCGCAGATGCGACACGTAAACCTAGGCATTAACTCTGAATCAATGAATGAATCTCTAGACACAATAATAGTTGACTCTGAAGAAAATGCATCATCAAATGAGTCTGAACCAGAAGAGATCGCCCAGGTGCAGTTGAGGAGTGGCAAGATACTGCCATCTCTGCCAAAGAAGGAGATCTCTAGTAAAGATAAGGAGAAGGAGATAGTTGTCAATGAAGACATTATTCCCAAGGACCCCAAGAAGAAAGATACTCCATTCAAAGGGATATATTATAATATCTTATCCCATCTAAAAAAGTTCCCTGCCCAGCTTAGTATATATGATGCTCTGGTGATGTCTAAGGACCTTTGAAAGACTTTAATTTTGGCTCTTAAAGATCCTGAAAGATACGAGACATATTTTACTAAGCACGACCTTACTGAGGTCCTGCAAGCTCGTAACAAATCGTTCATCACTTTCACCGAAGATGATATGATGCTTGGAATAGCAGATCATAACCACCCACTATATGTCACTGCAGAGAGTGACGGCTTGATAATCAGTCAAATCCTGATCGATCCCAGATCCTCCATCAACCTTATAAGCCTAAAGGGACTAAGGTTGTTATTCCTCGACTTGGAACACCTCAGGCCAAACAAGCTCATGGTGCATGGCTTTAACGAGAAAGGGCAAAAAACCCTTGGATCGTTTATGCTTCCTCTTGTATTTGGATAACTTCACACATAAGCTAAGTTCCATGTAATTGACGCTGGCACTTCATTTAAGGCGCTACTAGGTCACCCCTGGCTGCATGAATACGTGTTGTCCCATCAACACTACACCAGTGCATGAAGTACCTTATGGATGGAGAAGAATTCAGGATCTCTTGTGACATCCAACCCTTTATAGTCCATGAAGCAATGGTCTATGAGGATGTACAGTATTTCATTCCAAGGAAGCAAAATGTCAAGCTCTCTTGAGGTTAAAGCATCAAACTCAAAGGCTGCGAACTGGCCTGGACAAGAAGTTAAGAAGAAGCAAATGGGGAGAAAAAAGGCATCGCCGACTCTTCCCAAAGAAGCTGCCACTTCTAAAGAAAGAAAATATGTACCTCACCTTGGGAGCGATATATATGAAGATGATGTCACCCCTACAAAATCCCATAGGGTATGCCATTCGATGGACGAATGGAGTAGGGAGGTCGAATATTCAAATGATGATAATGACTATGACTCTATCTATATGAACACAGTGTAAGATGTATTCTCTAGAAGAATAGATAACCTATCAATCTCAGATAGCATGCTCGTAGTCACACGTGTTCCCCTACAGTATTTCAAAGAAATGATTTCACGAGAGGTACATAATGTTGAAGAACTTGCAACCCTTTATTTGCCTCCTTTTAAAAAAGGGACTGAGCCGGCAAATATACTTTATTCTGTGGGAAAACTCAAGGAAAAGAATAATGACTGGTGTCATATGCTCGTTGATTCTAAAGAATTACTACCCACGAGGCTACCTAGGTTCAATACCAAAGGTATTCGAATAATGTTGTGAAAGTAGATCAATATTCCTACCTCCAAACGACAACTTTGTACATGCCTATGCCTCTGGTATGGAAGAAAACTATGTCCTTTATGATGGAAGGATATGGATGTATATCAAGATCTCAGATTCATCAGGTAAAAATACCTCCGGAAGGAGACTTGCCGAGCAATCACATATGGGGAAATCAAATCTGATGACAGCAACAATGAGGAGACATATGAAGTTGACACTCAAGAGGATCAACCCGTAGAAGCCAAGCCTACATCAAAAGAATTGGAAGATGGCAGACAGGCAACCACTATGGATGAACTAAAAGAAGTCAACTTGGAAACCGAGGAGGACCCTTGCCCAACCTTTATTAGTTCCCTTCTGCCAGAAGAGGAAGCAGAAGAAATAAAAGAGCTCCTATATGAATTCAGGGATTGCTTTTCCTAGACATATGCTAAAATACCTGGCTTATCCCCTGATGTAGCAGTTTACAGATTGGCCATCAAAACAGATGCACCACCCGTCAAACAAGCTCCAAGGAGAATGAGATTGGAAATTAAAGAATAGGTAATTGCAGAAATGAAGAAACTCATAGAACTCATAGAAGTGGGCTTCATCCATGAAGAGAAATATGCCAATTGGATGGTCAATATCATCCCCATGAAGAAGAAGAACGGTTAGATTCATGTCTGTATTGATTTCAGGGACCTCAACAAGGCATGCCTAAAAGATAATTTTCGCTTCCCGTGTCAGAACTTCTGGTTGACGATACATCGAACTACGACATGTTCTCATTTATATATGGATCATCGGGTTATAATTAAATCAAAATGGCACCTGAAGATGAGAAGCACACATCATTTAGAATGCCCATTGGCATATTCTGTTACACAGTCATGCCCTTCGGCTAAAAGAACGTTAGTGCCACCTACCAACGGGCAATAACACTTATTTTTGATGAGTTAATACATCAGAAGGTTGAGTGCTATGTCGATGACCTCGTCATCAAGAGCATGGATCGAAAAGATCATTTAAATGACTTGAGAATTGTATTTGAAAGAATCAGAAAGTTCGATCTGAAGATGAATCCTCTTAAATGCGCTTTTGGGGTCTCCTCTGAAAAATTCTTGGGGTATGTTGTTCGTCACCGAGGAATCAAGATTAACCCCAACAAAATCAAGGTTATTATTGATATGCCGCCTCCCTGAAACCTCCATCAACTTCGTTCTTTACAAGGGCACCTGGCTTTCATTCGGCAATTCATATCGAATCTGTTGGATAGGTGCCAACCATTTTCAAAATTGATGAAGAAAGATGTCCATCTCAAATGGGATGCAGAATGCCAGGAAGAGTTTGATAGCATTAAAAGATATCTATTAAATCTGCCCATTCTCGTGGTGCCAATTCCTGGGAAGCCTCTTATATTGTAAACAGCAGCACTAGAAGAATCCCTCAAAGCATTGTTGGCCCAGCACAATAAAGAGGGAAAAGAAAATGCACTTTACTATATCAGTCGGAGATTAATCGGAGTAGAAGCGTGATATTCTCCAATTGAGAAACACTGTTTGGCGTTGATTTTCGTAGTCTAGAAACTCCGCCACTACATGCTCTCCCACAAAATCACCTTAATATTAAAGATCAATTCGTTAAAGTTCTTGATGACAAGACCAGCGGTGACATGTCATTTAGCAAGGTGGGCAGTGATATTACTATAATTTAATATCGTATATATGCCATAGAAGGTAGTGAAAGGACAAACATTAGTAGATTTTCTCATCGTACATCCAATTCCAGCAGACTCTTCGCTCAATGATTATTTGCCTGATGAATAAATCATGCAGGTCGAGGAAGAGGAGAAGCTATAATTTTGAGAGATGTATTTTTATGGGGCATCATCTATCAAATCTCCCAGACCTCCAAATCTTACAAATGCCCAAGCTGGCATCGGTCTCGTCTTTATAGAACCTGAGGGAGGTATCATGAGATTCTCGTTCAGTTTAACTGAACCTCAGACCAATAATGAAGCAAACTATGAAGCTCTCATAGCGGGACTAGAGATTGCGATTGGTGTCCAAATCACAAATCTCCAAATTTTTAGTGATTCTCAACTTGTGAGAAATCAAATCCTGGGTATTTACAAGGTTTGCAAACTTGAGTTGGCTCACTACCACCGACAAACTCTCGAGCTCCTAAAATAAGTGCTAAACATTAAGATAGCTTGAATCCCTCGAGGACAGAATGCAAAGATAGATTATCTAGCCAAATTGGCCAAAGAGCTGGCCAATGAAGATTAGGGGATACCTATATTTATTGCGGTTAAAAACCACCGGGTCTTAGAGCCACCAATCTTATAATTCCTGCAGGCAGAGGGAGTACCAGATTCAGGCCAGCAGAATGCGACCCCGGTTGATCCTCAACCTCCCCAATAGATTACTATTAAAAATCAACCAAGAGAATGCCATATAGTCAAGAGACGAAGAACCAGTAGATGCTCGAAGTCGTGGTTACATTGCTTAGATGTTGAAGTCGAAGATGCTTGGAGACAACCATTCATCGACTACTTCGAAGAAAATAAACTCCCAGTAGAAAAATCTCTAGCTGGACAAATCAGGAAAAGAGCGTTATGATATGCGTTTGTCAATAATACGCTATATCGATGAGCTTTTGATCAAATGTGAATAAGGTGGTTGGAGACCAAGGAAGCTGATAGAGTGGTAACATAAGTTTATGAAGGACTTTGTGGAGCACATCAGTCAGGTCCCAAGGTGGCTGTCAAAATCAAAAGAATGGATTATTACTGGCCAACAATGATAAGAGAATGTATTGACCACGCTAAGAGGTGTCATGAGTGTCAAATTCATGGTGATGTCATTCATCAACCACCAAATCCACGACACCCAACGGTAGCGTCCTCGCCATTTGAATGTTGGAGCACAAACATAATTAGGCTAATAGATCCACTGTCATCAGCAGGACACTGCTTTATTTTGGCAGCAACAAACTACTTTTCAAAGTGGGTAGAATCAGCACCATTCAGAGAGGTTACGTTCGATCATGTGATCAATTTCTTCACCCACAGCGTTGTCTACAACTTTGGTGTACCGCGCCGCATAATCTCAAATAATAATACATCATTCAAGAGTATAAAAATTTATAAATTTATCGACATAAGATTGATTGGCGATATTCATCAATCTACAACCCAAGAGCAAATGGCTTAGCAGAGGCCTTCAACAAGACGCTGGTGAAATTATTGAAGAAGATCCTCACCAAGATTAAAAGAGAGTAGCATATGAAAATTACAAAAGTGTTAATGGCTTACCGTACAACCTATAAGACGCCAACCAAAGCCACTCCCTACTCACTAGTGTTCGGGACTGAAGTAGTATTACCACTAGAAGTTGAGCTACCATCTCTTCGGATTGCTATATAGAATAAGCTTACTCAAGAACAAAATGCTCGGTTGAGAATGGAAGAACTCGACGCGCTCGATGAGACCAGATTGCAAGCTCAATAGAACTTAGAGATATACCGAGTGAGAATGATGAAGTCATTTGATCGAATGGTGTGTCCTCAGGCATTTTAAGAAGGGGAATTGGTCCTAGTGCTGAGAAGACCAATCATCCCACACCAAAAAATTGGTGGCAAGTTCGTATCCAATTGGGAAGGCCCCTTCATTATCGAGAAGGTGTATCAAGGAGGAGCTTACCAGCTTATTGACCTGTACGGTTAGAGGCCCATGCCGCTGATCAACAATAGACACCTAAAAAAGTACTATGCATAAAATTGCCTGAGAAAATATTATGTTTAATGCATTGTGTATTTTATACATGCTCATTAATATATATACATGTCTCATTTTGAAATTCTCTTGTGTTACAAGAATGCATTTCAAAATCCCCTAGAAGACTGGGGGCATTTTAAATATTTATTCAGGTCGACATCACGTCGCGAGCCAAAATCTCCAAATAAATATTTAAAATCTCAAAATACAAAGCCTATCCAAAATCTTCCTGCAAGTCAGGAGGCATTTTCAAATATATTATTCGGGTCGACATCGTGTTACACCGAGATCCCTGAATAAATATTTAAAATTATCAACACAAATATTCCATCATATGGAATGATGTAAAGGTTTTCTCTATCAATGACATCTTTTTTAAAGTATATGCAAGTGATCTTCCAAAAGGGGACACCACTTTCTCCAACGAACCAAGATTTCAAAGGCCAGAAAGAGACTTTTATGACTACACACTCCAACAAATCGTGCCAGAAAAGCTTGAAGTTTTTCAACAGCCTGAAGCTTAAGGTTCGGATAGGTGTAGGAGGCCGGATCCAACAAGCCCAAATATGGCCGGATTGCTGGCAGCTCCGTCTACTCAACACGCCAAAAGAAAGGCCGTAGTAGCGGAACCCCCACTTCATCAACCCGTTAGTAGGGACTGTAGGAAGTACGAAGGCAAGTTTGACTTGACAAGTTCTAGGTGTCGTAGTCTACTAAATTCTCATAATCGACTCGAGAATCAAAGTTCCAGTGGCAAGGAGAAGACTCAAGCAACTACTAAAGGTTTGTAGCCCCTAAATCTGCAACCATAAAGGAGAACTCCAAATTTACCAACATTAGCAGATTCAGTATTGGGAAGCGTATTTCTCATAGCTTAAGTCTGAAACCTAAATGAGTGTAAAAGGTCGGATCCAACACGCCCAAATATAGCTAGATCACTGGCAGCTCCATCTACTCAACACGCCATAAGAAAGGCCGTAGTAGAGGAACCCCCATCTCAGCAACCAGAGGATGAGGAGCTGTCAAATTGCAGCTCGCCTAATCTGATGAACTCAAGTGACTCGGATTGAAGTCTCCTCAAGTGGTTAAGGATAAAGGTACTACCTATATTTGGTACTATCAATCAAATCCAAGACCTACAAATCCTTCAACAAATCCATAAAGCGTCAAGCAAGGATCGAAGGAATTTTTCTTCAATAAGTCCACCAAAGCATAAAGCAAAGGACCGAAGAAAATTATCCCAAAGTTCATGTAAAGCCAAAGGCTGAATTAAGAGGATTCTATCATCAACAAGTCCGTTACGCACTAAGATCTAGACCAATGACTTTTTGCCACTGACCTAATATAAACCTAAAGGGTTCAGGTCACCAGCATCTACTCCTTCATCAAGCCCGCCAAAGTAAGAAGCATAGGGCCGAAGGTACAAAAATCACCTGACAAGTCAAAAAGGATAAATCAGGTAATTTTCCATCAATGTTCGTAGTATAAAGCACAGGGCAGAATGAATCAAAATCTCATGACTCAGTCTAAAGCTATGGAAGGAAGTATCCTAAATAACATCTACAAGTGTCCCTAAAGGCTGACGCATTTTAAATATTTATTTGGGTTGACATCGCGCTGCGTGCCTAGATCCCTAAATAAATATTTAAAATTTCTTGCCAAAATGTAGTTAAAGGAGGGAAGAATGGAAGATCCTCCGTAAACTGAATATGCCAGCAACAAAAAGTATAGTTTGAGTAATATATAGTCAATAAAAGTGATAGAAATATTACATCTACACATGATGATGACAAAGAAGAATATTGAGCATATACAGAAAGTCCATAAACCAAAGTAATAGTGGTGTTAAAAGAGAATAAATGATGGTGATTATATCCCCCATCGTCAATCTACGGAGTGATGCTCTAGAGACCTAAGAATAAAGTGCTCTATCATTATCCCGTGGATCTTTGCTTGACCAAGAGCAAATATATCAACTATACTGAAGATCACAATTGCATCTAAAGATCTACAAAGACACAGAGATAAGCTTTTGATGATCCACAAAATGAGAAACTTCTGTGAGACATCCAGAGCAAATATCTAGAGATCCACAGGGCCAATCAACATTCAACAAATGTGATTCACTCTAGATGCAAACCACATTTATTGGGGGGCATTTGTTGACCTCCACAACACAAAAAAAAATCATCAAATTAAAAATTCATTCTTTGACATACCTGTCAAAGCCCATATGCAAATCCTGCTAGAATTGCTGCTCTAACCGCATCTATAGTGCCCCATGCCCTGTAGTGCCGAACTGTCGCTTCGTATGATTTCCCGCTGGCTTCGATCCCGCCTCTATACTCGCTCATAAAATGAGAGCCAGCGGGCTCTTTATCTCTTCTTCCCTCACTGATAAAACCTCTCAACCAGACCTTCTCCCATAGCTCGCAAATTCTCTGACCCTTGCCTCCTCCCTCCATATGACTGAACCTCAGCTGTCGAGTCCCTTCCGCCTCAAGCAAGCTTCCACCGCCCTTCTCTTCTCTCTCGTCAAAGCTCCCTTCTGCAATCTTCCTCCGACACCTCTTCTTCCCACACGATTGCAAGCCATAAGCCCTCTACCTGTTCACAAACTCCCCGCAGCTCTCGCGACCTCATCTCCTCTTCATTTCCTAAAGCTGACATCCTCCATCACTTCGATGCCGCCAGACCTCCTACTCATCAGATCCCAAGCCCTATCTGAACCAGCACCCCAAACCATCACAAATCCCTGCCCTAACCTTCAACCTGTTCTGATATCTCCTTTGTCGAAATCTCATCTCTTAAAGCTGAACCAGACGCCCAACCTCCCTACCTCACGCAAGACCTCCGATCCATACAACTTCCCATAGCCGACAACAGAGCTTCCTCTATCAACCACTTCAAGCGACGTCCAAGCCTTGCTCTCTTCAGAACCTTCTCTGACCCTAACCTCTCTAATTGATCTCCCTAGCCAGCACAAGTAGCAGCAGCCAAACTCCACCTTCCCTTCTCACTGCGATCTCTAAGCCCAGCCAGGCCCACGACCAGAGCTGGCCGACCTCTTCTCTACCTGTAGCTGAACCACTCAAATATAGGTAACTTAGGATTAGGGCTTTATTAATAACATTTATCAATGTCTAAGGTTATTATTACTAATATTAGTGTATTTATTATGCATATTATCATATTAGTATATAATTACTATTTATTATTTACTAATATTAATACATATATTCAATTACTAATATATACTTATTTTGTACATTCATTAATATATGTATATTTACTATTTAATAATAATATATATATATATATATATATATATATATATATATATATATATATATATATATATATATATATATATATATGAGGAGTTCAAAAAAAAGGGAGTTTAAAAAAGAGGAAGAAAAGGTTAAAAAAAAAAAGAAAACAAAAAAAAGAGAGAGAAATAAAAAAAGAAAGAAAGAATATTTTGTGTTGACCGCCGTCATCGCCACCTCCCCGCGAAGGTATAAAGTTCTTAACTTAAACCCCATTCTCGACGCTAGCGACGAGCCGGTAAACCTCCTACGCGCTCACGTAGCGTAGTAGGGAGGGAAACCGGTGCGATGCTTGCAATGAGGTGGCTAATCCACAGACTGCTCATGTAGTGTGGGGGGACAAAAACTAAGTACCCATGCATGGGGAAATACTGTGCTCTTCGCAACAGGTGCCCAAGACCCCTAAGCGCTCATGTAGCATCTTAGGGATTGAAGAAAATACAGCCATGGTGTCTACGGGCATCTACCTAAAGCGCGCACGTTGCATCGAGGGGAAGTCTAGTCTCTCGTAGTTTCCCCTAAATGGTGGAGACATCGGGAGGCTGCCGAAATCTGGATTGAAAATGCATAAGACTTAGAATTACATGGGACTTGAATTTGGGCTTGAACTCAAACTCAAATGAAAAAGACTTGGATTGAATAGAAATTGAACTTAAAAAAACAACAAAAATTTTGAAATGAACAATGAAAGGGACTTGAATGAATTTAAATTCAAACAAGTGACAATGAATAGCAGGGGACCAAACTTGAAAACTCTTGGACAGCAGGGGACATAGAACTTGAGCTGAACTTGTACATGATTTGGACATTTAAACTCAAGTAAGGACTTGAGCTTGGATAGCAGGGAACCATTTCTTGAACTCAAAAGACTTTGAGCTTGACTTGAATATAATGATGGGGACTTGAACTAAAACAAATGCAGAAGACTTTGGCTTGTACTTGATCTAAGCTTGAAAGAACAATGACTCGAAATTATAACTTGGGACAATCACATAGAACTCAAACTTGAAAATGACACATAAGAGCTCAAATGAACATAAGGAATTTATCTTTAATGATAACAATGGAATTATCGTGCAAGCTTTGAATCATATTAACAAATACACACCAAATTGAAAATATAAGACATTAAGTTATCCGACCTATTTGAACAAAAAATTCAGTAGAGTTTATGAGAAAAATTAATGAATAGATGAAATGGTGAATGTCAATGGGGTTCACATGCAAATAGAGAACTCATGGCAAGAAGTCTTCATAACCTACAAATAAATAAGCTGGTTCTCTACATATATTGAAAACCAATGAGAATGAGTGGGCATTGAAATCATATGAACAAGAACTCAATTGCCATTTGATAGCAAGCAATCATCAACAAGGAGCAAATGGAGAATGCAGTAAGCATGATTCAATGTATACGATGAAGCTCAAAGTGTATACAAGGAGTTCTTCACAAATGTAATAACTTCTGACTATCACCAACATACAAATAAGTGCAAATTGTAGGTGATGGTTCGAAGAACTCAAAACTCGGGTGGAACATATGGAATTAGGCTTTGATCCGAACAATGAACTATCAAATGAATATGGATCTCACAGGATCATCAAGCCAAAATGCCCATTAAATGAACCATGATCATTCAAGTGGATATGAATGAACAATCAACAATTAGTAGAGAACAAAGAAAGCTTCTACATCTCGCTCACAAGCAGTTATGGGACATGTGTAAATGCTAGTAAATGACGATGAGTAGTGAGCAAGTGAATACAACTCAAAGTGAGTGCAAGGATATGTGATCTACTTGCAAGCATTAATCAACAAAAACCAAAGAAAATGTAATAATATAGGTGCAGATGATCAGCAAGTGAATACAACTCAAAGTGAGCTTGACTTGAATATAATGATGGGGACTTGAACTAAAACAAGTGGATTTGAAAGGTGGACTCCCAAGAAGGGAATAATCTCAGGCTCAGAGGGGTAGAAAGATAAAGGGAGATCTTTGGAGGTGGGGTCTAAAGAAACCACAATATTCTTCCATTTGCAGGAGGAGGAGGACTAGCTCCTCCCACCGAGGCAGAGAGAGGAGGAAAGTCCAAGGCGAAAGTGGAAGCATCCATGAGAGGGTGGTGGAGTCCTCCGGCCAAAGCGGGAGGAGGAGGAGGAAGGGAGAGGGGAAGAAAAAGCCCGGCAGCTAGAGAGGAGAGAAACCCTATCAGAGCTCATAGTCTGTCAGAAGATTCTGAATTGATGACATTAAAGTAAAATAAATTTAGAAGAGTAGCATGTGGATCAACATTACTATGTGGGACACAAAGCTATCTTTATGCATGTGACACACTTTTGGAGCTTTGTGATCTAGATTATTTAGTGGCAGACAACTATGTATTTCTATATCTAACATCCTTTGAACTTTAATGCATCAATTCATTAGAAGTATGAAAGCTTGCCAGCAAAAGCAAGAAAATATTCAATAAAACTTTATTATTATTATTATTGTGTCCTGGAATATTTGCAACAATAGAGAGATATAAAGTATAACGTCTTAGTTTTGTACGAAGACCCAACACACAAATAGATAAAAGAGAGGTGCAGCATTCACAAGAGACACTAGAATTTTTATGTGGAAACCCTGAAAAGGAGAAAAAATCACAGGGCCTTGCCCAGGCTAAATTAATCCACTAGAATTTGCATTCGGTTACAAATGAAACCCTTCCTTGAGAGGAAGGCCTTGGGTTGATGCAAAATATATACATCATATAGAGTGTATTACATGATGGGAATTAGAAGAATTAGTATTGATATGTTCATTTTGGTCGACAGGACCATGGTTGGCAGGCGACAGAGGTTGGAAAGACCGTAGTCAGCTAAGGAGGTCGGAAGGACCGTAGTCGGCAGGCGACGGGGGCCGAAAAGACCGTTGTCGATGGGCGATGATGGTCGTAATCGGTGGGCAACGTAGGTCGAAAAGATTGTTGTCAACAAGAGATTGAGATCAGAATGGCCGTTGTCTGGCGACGGAGGCTTGAAAGACCGTAGTCAATGAAAGAGGCCAGAAGGACCGTAATAGGGGGCAATGATAGAAAGATTGTTGTCAACGAGAGACGGAGGTCAGAAAAACCATTATCTAGTGACGGAGGCCGAAAGGACCGTAGTCGACGTATGAGGTCGGAAGGATGCTAATTGGTGGGAGACAGAGGTTGGAAAGATCATTGTCAGCTGACGACGCATGTCAGATAGACCATTGTCGGTGGGCGATAGAGGTCGGAAAGACCTTAGTCGGCGGGCGATAATGGTCAAAAAAATCGTTGTTAGATGGAAGTCCAATAATTGGAAGCTAGATGGAAGTTTGACGTTAGTTAGTGGCTGGGCTGAAGTCTAGTGTCAATTGGTGGCCTGGCATAACGCCGGCGATAGTTGTGGGTTCAGCGGAGGTCCGACAAAGTTCGGTGATAGTTATTGGTCGTACAGAACTCTGACGGTAGTCGAGGTGGAGTCTGGTGGCAATAGAACTCTATTTTTCCTCTCTTCCTTCTCCTCCTCCTTTCGATGTAAATCTGTCGAGCAAAAGTTCGACGTCCGTCAGTGGCTGAGTGGAAATCAGGCGACGGGCCGTGGCAGGGCAGAAGTCCGGCTATGGTCTAGGAGAAGTCTAGTGGCAAGAGAATCTTAGTTTCTCTTCCTTTCTCTCCTTGGGTCCCTCCTTGCTTTCCCCTTTTTTCTTGAGGAATGAGGATCTATTTAGTTTTTTCAGAGTGGCATGACCAGTAAATAAGAGGAAGATCAAGGACAAGTTGGGAGTGATTTGAATGGACAGCCGATGTTGATTCTCTTAATTGTGGGCTGTTTACTGGGCATTTGAATGTCTTAATGATATCAGAATTTGACTATTTTGGGCTCGTTGGATTCGTCTCGTCGAGCCACTCGATTAGATTATAAACATGTCATGTTTGGAGTCTGTTTGTTAATCCAAATTGTGATTTGAACCTTTTAAAGATGCTTTGAGTCTTTGATTTGGACTCATTTGAGCTCAGATTGGGTCGAATTTGGTGTCGTTGGGTTTGTATTTTCGAGACGTTCTGTTCGATTGCAAGTTTGCTGAAATCAGAGTTCAGATGATCCAAGATTTAATTTTGGAAGTTTTCAACTTAAATTTTGCCTTAAGATTTGTGCCCAATCAAGATAATTTTTTTGATGATATATCAATTATTATTTCAATTTACTGTCTTGATTAACCGTTGAAGGCTTGAGCTTGTGCTTATCAAATAAAAACCAACTTAATTGTGATGAAATTTTAATGAAAAAATTTTCACTAAAAGTAAAAACTGCATTAGGTAAGAACTAAGAAGCACTAAAAAAATTGTCCAAATATGCATTTACTTGATTTGGCCTTAAGTTTTATCGTTTATGCGACGCCACATTTGACCATTAACAGCCAAATGAATTGATCGTTTTTTTCTCTCACATGATATCTTATGTAAATAAATGAATTGAAGAGTCATCATCAATGCCATTAAATTCAAATGAATTGATGCCATTAAAGTAAACTAAATTTAGGAGAGTCGCAGGTGAATTTACATTACATTACTGAGTGGCAGACAAAGCTTTTTTTGTGCATGTGACACGTTTTTGGAACTTTGTGAAAAAACAAGAATCTTAAGTCTTTCTGCGTGTGACGTCCTTTGGACTTTAATGTCATCAATTCATTAGAAGATAGAGAAGCTTGCCCGCAAAAGCAGAAAAATATTCAATAAATCAAATTGTTGTTTTTCCTTAGTCAGCTGATCAATTCATTAGAATCAAATTGTTGTTTTTCTGTATATCACACTTGTTATTTTCTTTAACATCAATTAAATGGGTTCGCCTCTGATATATCACCAAAAAATTATCTTGATCGGGCACGAATCTCGAGGAAAAACACAAGTTGGAAACTTCAAAAATTAATTCGGAGACCATTTAAACTCCGATTTCAGCAAGCTTATAGTTGAACTGAGCGTCTCGGAAATATGAACCCAACGACACCAAATTCGACTCAACCCGAGCCCAAATGAGTCCAAATCAAGTATCTAAAGCGCAGTTGGAAGCCTCAGACAGTAATTTGAGTTACCAAACGGTCTCCGATTTTGACGAGCTTATAGTCGAATCGAGCGGCTCGACAAGACGAATCCAACGAGCCCAAGATCGTATAATACCTTGAGATGCTCAATAAACGGTTCATGATCAAGGGATTCAATATCAGCCGTTCATCCGGATCACTCCTTATTTGTCCCTGATCCCTCATCTATTTACGGGCTATGCCACTCCAGAAAAACTATAAATAGCCCCTCATTTCTCTTAAGAGGGGACCCAAGCCAAGAAGAGAAGAAGAGAAGAAGAGAAGAAGAGAAGAGAAGTCTAGGAGAGAACAGCTCCTCCTCGACCACCGCTGGAATTTCGCCGGAACTCCGCCGGAACACCACCGGAGCATCGCCAGAGCACCACCGGGTGCCCGAGGGACGCCGAAGCTCTGCCCAACGTCGGAGTAACGTCAGAATTCTACCCGACGCCCGAGTGACGCCGGAATTCTTTCCAAGTGAAGCCGGAATTCTGTCGGACACCCGAGTGACGTCGGAACTCTGCTTGGCCTTGTAACTGATACTCATTGTAATCTGATCGTCCTGAATTTAACGGACAAATCAGCCTCGTGTATTTCATACAACACTAGGTGAACTTTTTCAACTGGGCGTGGCCCTGTGGTTTTTCCCTTTTCCAGGGCTTTCCACATAAAAAATTTTGGTGTTCTTTCATTCTTCTATTTGTGTGCTAGATATACGTACAACGCTGAGACAGAAATTTAAACTCTATCGCCGCGTATATTTGAGTCCGCAACAGCTTGGGGCCGTCTGTGGGAAACACTATCCCACACTCCTAAATATTATTTTCATGGCCAATAGGCGTAGCAATCGCCTCATAGGAGCCTCCCGCTCCCACTCTCATCAATCCAGAAACTAGTCTATAAATCATGGACTTCAAGTTTCTGCCTCCTTTCTTCCTGGGTGGCAACACATTGCTGGAGAAGGACCTCAAGGCCTTCTTTGGAGGAGCGAATCCGAAAAATGGAAGAATCTCAGAACGAGATCCTACAACTCCTGTGAGAGACTCGACAACCGGAACTAGCACCACAGGAGGAGGTTCTTCTCCCTCGAGATCCACCACGGGTAGAAGCTGTTCAACTCGAACATCTTCAAGAAGAAATTCCTCTTCCTCCGCCAAGGAGACATCTGCAGTCACATCAAGATAATGAACTGACTGATACAGCAAGTTCTACCCATCCTTCGCACACAGGTCGGCAACCTCGTATTCTTTTGGACCTCCCCGAAGAGTTAGCCCGACCACACATTACTGAGCTCCCTCGCAATGCCCTTCGCCACGAACTGCGACGATTGGTCTGAGAAGAGTTCCCTACAAGAGGCATAAGGCAACCCCTTCGTCAGTGGGACTTGCAGGAATCGTCACCCTTGACAGAAGCTATTCTTCAACACGCTATTCCGGCAGGATTTAAACTACCAAGCATCGATTCCTACGACAGGACATCCGACCCGTACGAGCACATCGATCATCACAGAACTATCATGCATATCCAGCGAGCATCTGATGCACTCCTCTGCCAGGTTTTTCCTGCTATCCTTAAAGGACAAGCTCGAACGTGGTTCTATTCACTTCCAGCCGAAACGATCCCTACATTCATCAAATTGGCCAAAGTGTTCGTCGAACAATTCGTTGCCAATCAAAGAATTGTTAAGGATTATTCTCACCTTTCCGGGATCCGTCAAAAAGAAGGAGAATCGTTAATGGAGTATTTTCAGCGGTTTTCCACCGAGGCGCGACAAATTCCAGGAGTGGATCCTGAATTGCTGAGAGGGGTCTTTCTTGGCGGCCTCCGTCCTGGCCCTTTCTATTCGGCACTCATGCGAGACACAGTTCATTCATATGCTGACCTGATCCATCGTGTAGAATCTCAAATCTCCGCTGATGAAGCCATTAATGCTCATAAAAAGCAATTTGAGCAAACAACTAGAAAGCGTAAGAACGCCCCTACAATAGTGGACTCATTTTTACAACGAAAGAAAAATTCATCTCCTAGACCCCCAGTACCACAACGTGAGTTCCGACATGAAAAAGAGTATACGCCTCTCAATGCAACTCGAACCAACATACTAATGGCCATTCGAGATAAAGAAAATATCAAGTGGCCTAATTCTTTGAAGCCGAATGTTGGAAACCAGGAGCAATATTGCTATTTCCACCGTAGTCGTGGACACACTACCGAAGCCTGCAAGCAACTCAAGGATGAGATCGAGAGGTTGATCCGATAAGGCTATCTCCGACAATTCATCCAAAATCTACCTGCTCGAGATGAAACTGGTCCAACTGGGGGGCAAAATCAACAACAACAACAAAGACAACAGTTGAATGATATTCAAATTGTTGGCGAGATTGAATGACCACGCACTTTGTGTAGTTGTATTAGTAATACTACTTGTCATGTGTCATCGTGTATCTCTTCTATGATAAGTAGGATGTCACTCTAATGTCCTTAGTATTTCTACCAAGTCAAATGATATGGTTGTCCCTATATGTATCTCTTATATTATACAAGGGAACTATTGTATTGTCTTACAGTAATATAATATGTTATTCGCCTAGTTTTAATATTGTCTCCTTCTCTTAAAAAAGAAGAAGAATAAAAAATGACAATGAAAAACTACTGACAAATATAGTCTCTTTATCCATGATCTGAGAAATACGCAGTCTTTATTGCATCTCAATCATTAGAAGATCGATCCCAGGGGATTCGATCCGACCTCTTCCATACAGGTTAACGTCGTCGAGCAAAGGCTCCGACATACAACCTTGGATAGGTCTCACATCCTTGGTGGATACTCTCGAACTCTTTCATACAGGTTAACATCGTCGAGCAAAGGCTCCGACATACAACCTCGGATAGGTCTCACATCCTTGGTAGATTCTCTCGACCTCTTCCATACAGGTTAACGTCGTCGAGCAAAGGCTCCGACATACAACCTCAGATAGGTCTCACATCTTTGGTGGATTCTCTCGACTTCTTCCATATAGGTTAAGGTCATCGAGCAGGGCTCTGACATACAACCTCGGATAGGTCTCACATCTTTGGTGGATTCCCTCGACCTCTCCTATACAGGTTAACGTCATTGAGCAGGGCTCTGACATACAACCTCATATATGTCAAACGTCATAGGAGGATGTCTTGTATCTCAATCATTGGAAGACCATTCCTAGGGAGATTTAATCTAACATCTTCCCTTAACATCATCAAGCAAGAGCTTTGACTTACAATCTCAGATATATCAAAGCATGTCTTACAGATGTAATAACAATTCAGCTCCCTCTATGGAACAAATTTTCATATACAATATCATTGAAGTTACATAAATTCTGATTCAAATGTACATTTCTTCTCACCAGTAGTTGAAATCAAAAGGTACACTAGTGACATTCATACAAGTTAGTATCATCAAGCAACAAGTAACTTTAACACAGTCAAATATCCTTGGTGGATTTAAGTGACTTCTCCCTTACTGCACGCAAGCATCTCCTACAACTGCTCCTTTAAAGAAAGGACATAACTGGATCATCATCAGACCTCCACTCAGTTGACAGTGTTAGTGTATTGCCAGAATATTGGCATATCACACTACTTCGGTCCCTTGATTCAGTAATATCTGATGTCGACATACTTCAGTTTGGATACATATTGCCTTAGCAAAATGGCACTTGTCATCATCAACCCTTCGCCTGATGTTTATCGGCGGCTCTTTACTTCATATCAACCATCATCGGCTTCTCGTTCAACTGCTGGTAGCAGCACCCTTGAACTCTCTCCTTCTGCTCCCCACTTGGTCAAACTTCTGCCCGTAGTCGGATGTTTGTCGGGCTTCTACCCGACACCAAATTTCTACCCGTCGTGGGACTTCTCCCCGCCAACGGATTTTCATCGGAGTTCTACCAGACGACGTACTTCTTCCCGATGTCTGACTTCCGACCATCTTCAGACTCCCTCCGACTAACATCTCACCTCCACATGATCTCTTAAAGAAAAGAAATTTTAACTCCCATTCCGCTTCCCTTCCTAAAACGGGGAAGCGGTTAACTTCTGCACAAAGAGAGGGGCGCCGAGTCAAGGGGGGAAAATCACCTACTCAAAAACAGCGGAAGGCCTCAAAATGCCAGAAGCTAGAGGGGAGAAGAGAGGAATAAGCTAACTTCTGCGCAAAGAGAGGGGCACCGAGTCGAGTGGGGAAAATCACCTACTCAAAAACAGCGGAAGGGCTCAAAATACCAAAAGCTAGAAGGGAAAAGAGAGGAATATGCTAACTTCTGCGCAGAGGGGCGCCGAGTCGAGTGGGGAAAATCACCTACTCAAAAACAGCGGAAGGCCTCAAAATGCCAGAAGCTAGAGGGGAAAAGAGAGGAATATGCTAACTTCTGCGCAAAGAGAGAGGCGCCGAGTCAAGTAGAGAAAGTCGCCTACTCAGAAACGACGGAAGGCCTCAAAATGCCAAAAGCTAGAAGGAGAGGGAGAAGAGTAGAGAAGGTGCAATTTTCCTCCTACCCCAAGGGGGGTATTTATAGGAAGAGAAAAGGGTGAAAAGGGGGGAAAAAATTTAAAATTTGGAGGGAATTTCCCCTCCAAAAAGTTTAAAATTCTTCTAGAAACATTTTCTAGATTTATTCTAGAAAATTTGAAGTCCAAATATGACATTTTCGGAATAAAAAAAAATTTTTTTGGAGGGAAAACGGGCCCCACCACGAAAAAAGATGCTCCGAGTTTTGGCCCGGACGGTCCAAATTCGACATTTTTGGGGTCCCCGGACACATTTTTCGACGTTCCAGACTCAATTTTGACACTTTCAGAGCTCAATAAGGCCTCTACAATCGAGTTTGAGGAAAATTATATCCAAGTAAGCTGTCAATAGAGTAAGTATTTAAATCTTTGGATTCTGTAATAGCAGTAATCTTAGCATCATAAGAAGCAGGCAAACATCTAAGAATCTTGTTCACTCTTTCGTAGTTGGTAAGTTCTCTACCTAAAGCATGCAAAGAGGTAACAATCTGAGTGAACCTTGTGTACATTTCTGAAATAGTCTCACTAGGTTTCATACGAAAAAGTTCATAATCATGTAACAAGATGTTTAACCTAGACTGTTTGACTTCAGTTGTACCTTCATATGTTATACATAATCTATCCCAAATCTCTTTTCCCGTTGTACAAGTAGAAACACGCATATAGTCCTCAGATTTTAAAGCACAAAAGAAACAGTTCAAACATTTGGCATTTAACTGTGCTAAATCACGATCATCAAACGTCCAATCAGCAAACGGCAATTCAGTTTTCACATTGTTAACCATTCGAAAAGGTGGTTCGTATCCGTCCTTAACTAACATCCACATGCGATAATCGATAGACTGAAGAAAAGTAGACATGCATGTTTTCCAAAAATCAAATGGAATGTTATCAAACAACGGTGGTCTAGTTATAGAATAACCTTCAGCAGTATTACGATTGTTACAGTTAGCCATGGATCAAATTCAAAAGTTTTTAAACAGAAATTTTGAATCCCTCTCTGATACCACTTGAAAGTTCGAAAGGGATGTTAAGCCCTACTGAACTAGTCCCGAGGCTAACCAAGAGGGGGGGTGAATTGGTTATTTAAAAATTTCACGATAACAATAAAAATCTTTTCGATACTTAGCAGCGGAAACAAGTAAACAATAACGAAAAGATCAACCAACGATAATCACCCAAGCAGTTTATATTGAAAAGTAAAGTGCAAAACTGAATCAGAAAAGCAAACCAGATTTTATAGTGGTTCGGTCAACTTGACCTACCTCCACTCCCCGGAGCCTCCCCTCCGGGTATTGCACTAAACGAAAGTGACTCTCCTTTTGCTCCCACAGCAAGGCGGAGAAGCCTGTACAAAATACCTCCTTTTCACCACACGGTGAGGCAGAGAACCTGACCTCCTTTCGCTTCCTCCTGAAGCAGGCAGAGAACCTTCGAACTCCTTTTGCTTCCACCTGAAGCGGGCAGAGAACCCCGGATCTTCTTGCGAACGATCCTCCCACGAAGAACACCGACTAGACGACAGACGACGAGCGGAGAAGACGACTCTGATCCGTGCTTGGAGCAACCTTAGTGAATCCCTCACTAACTCCCCCTCACAAGATCTCTTCTCTCTCTCCCAACTCTCTCTTCTCTCTAGGGTTTCTCAGGGAAGGAAGGCAGCAAAAGATTTTTTCAAAAGTTGAAAAAAAAGTTCTTTTAAAGGAGGGCTTAAAATTTGCCCTAAATCTCAACTGGTCGGCTAATATCGTCCAGGACGATCGGTAGATCGTCCTGTACGATCAGTTCAAATTCAGCTGATTTAGTCTGGACGATTAGGCTCTTCTGGACGATCAGTAGAAAAAGTTGTTCATATCGTCCCGTACGATACTACGATCGTCCGGGACGCTTAGTACAAATTGAGGAAAATCGTCCAGAAGACAGTTCGGGTCGTCCAGAGAAATCTGTGCTGGACGACCAAAAAATGACTTGATCGTCCAGGACGATTTGGACATCGTCCTGTACGATTAGTTCAAAAAGGCCCAAAATCGTCCTGAACACAGTTCGGGTCGTACAGCTGAAATGCACAAGACGATCACGATCGTCCGAGACGATCCTGCGATCGTCCAGGACGATGTGATCGTATCAATTAAACATTAATTGCTTTCCTTAATTACCAGACTAATTTAGGCATGATTGTAGTGAATCGTCCAGGACGATACACGTATCGTCCGGGACGATCAGACCAAAATACTTAAAATAAAACTTGCCTAACTTAATCTGGCGGCTGAGAATTTCTGATTTGGGCATATCGCCCCGTACGATCTGGAGATCGTCCAGGACGATCTGCTCAATCAGACCCTCTTAACTTAGTCGCCCTAATTAGGGTTTCTGTTTTAACTGGATCGTCCAGGACGATGTGGATATCGTCCAGGACGATCTGAACAAAATTGCAACAGAAACTCTAATTCACTCAATCTCTCCCCCTGAGTGTGTGTGTGCAAGGTTACTTAGCTAGGGAATCAGTTACATTACAATTGACTCAATAAAAAGAAAAATCATACATTTGACACACTTGGACCCGATCTTGAGTTGGCTTGAGTGGCTCGCGGTCTTTTGTGCCTGAAACAGATTAGCCAAGCAAAACACACTGGAAACATGTTTGTCATCATCAAAACCAGATTTGCAACAATCTCCCCCTTTTTGATGATGGCAAATATTTGTAAATTAGTCTGAAAACCAAGGTAAATTAGGAGATCAAACAAAACAAACATTTTTTTTTCATTTAACAGCTCAAACAATACAGAAAACATGAAACAGAAAAACAGAAACAGACACGACACGACTACACGACTACAACTGACTCCCCCTTTTGACATCACAAAAAGGAGGAGGGAAAAACATAACACGAAAATAAAATATAAAATAAAACATACACAGAACAACAACAAAATAGGAAAATCAGAATTTTTCCTTGATTTTAGATTCAAAAACCAATGACAGGACGATTGACAGCGCTAAAATCCAAAAAAGGTTGGAAATAATCAACTTTCGTAACTCTGACCCCGGGCACCTTATCGATGCAAACCTCTTTCAAAACAAAAATCCGATTCAGAATAAAAGACATTAGATTTGAAAAGAAATCCTTTCAAGCCTCGTTCCAGAAAAATATCTGATATAATAGTGTTACAAAGTAAAAAATCAGAAATCGGGATTTTCAAAACTCAAGCTTTTGAAAATATTAAGTGGCGCACAGATTTCTCTAAGACATTTAATAATCTGAAAGGAAAGAAAGCTTGTGTTGGGCTCATTTTGTGCCTCTTTTTCAAATTGGTTGGCGCTTTGCGCAACTTTTGATTTTTGATACACTTTGTGTATCCAATTTAGCAATTTTGCATCTTTTCAGTTTTGGGCTCATTTTATGCCTCTTTTTCAAATTATCTGGCGCACTGTGCATCTTTTATAAGCTTTCTCCTTTTCATAATCATTAAAGAGTCTCAGCTGTGAGATTATCTTCCAGACATAGGAGATGACTCTCCGCAGTAAGGAAGAACGATTCACAAAACAAAACCCATACAACATATGATAAATGCAATCACTTGATTTAGAAAATCAAACTAATGACTCAAGACTTTGAAAAACACTATTGATATGAGGCAGATTACTGTAGGAAGATAAAATAATCTCTATTTCAAAAACTAACATTTTAATTTTGAAAAGGATTTTTATTCAAAAGAAACTACACACCAGAAAAGGAGTTAGAGGAAGAGAAACAATTATCAATGTTTCTCCCCTTTAACAGATTCAGCGAAGTCAATCACTGCTTATCAGCTTCCAAACCAAAACAAGGTAAAAACTCTCAGTCAAAAATTCAGATCACCAGAAGTAGTGAGCGGTGATCAGATCTTGAAAAGCATAAAACAATAAGTGCAAGATATGAACCCGTAAATAAATAAAAACAGGTAGAAAATCATAGCAAAGTAAATACTCAAATCAAACTAACAAAAAGGGTAACACAGAAATCAGCAGAAGAAATAAAATCAATTGAAAGCAAATAATCAAACCAAAACTAACTAACAGAAATCAGAAATCACAATACAAAAACTAACTAACAGAAATCAGAAAACAGAATACAAAAAACTAACTAGCAGAAATCAGAATACCAATCATAACAATCATAAATCAGCAGTCATCAGAATCAAGCATTTATATCAATCACTCCTAATCTAGTTCTCAAAATGCTGAATGAGTCAAAGGCCAGTGGTTTAGTGAATATGTCAGCCAGCTGATTTTCAGTTGCTACGTGGTGTAGCTCAATGTCCCCTTTTGTAACATGGTCCCTAATGAAGTGATGCCTAATGTCAATTTGTTTGGTCCTAGAATGTTGGATTGGATTCTTAGAGATACAGATGGCACTAGTATTATCACACAGAACAGAAATTGTGCCAACAGGTACTCCTATATCCAAGACTTGCTGCTTCAACCAAAGAACTTGGGCCACACAACTCCCTAAGGCAATGTACTCAGCTTCAGCAGTGGAAAGTGCAACTGAGTTCTGTTTTCTACTGGATCAGGAGACTAACGACTGTCCTATAAATTGACAAGTCCCTGAAGTACTCTTCCTATCCACCCTACACCCCGCAAAGTCAGAATCAGAATATCCAATGATCTCAAAAGAGGTGTTGTGCCTAGGGTACCAAATTCCTAGGTTTGGGGTTCCCAAAAGATATCTAAGAATTCTCTTAACATCAGTCAGGTGGGACTCTTTAGGATCAGCCTGAAACCTAGCACAAAGACAGACACTAAACATGATATCGGGTCGGCTAGCAGTCAGGTAAAGCAGTGAACCTATTATCCCTCTATACTTCTTCTGATCAACAGATTTTCCATTTGAATCCTTATCTAACTGAACTGAGGAGGGCATGGGAGTATTGATTGGCTTGGCTTTGTCCATTTCATATTTCTTCAAAATGTCCTTAGTGTATTTTGATTGATTGAGAAAAGTTCCATCATCTGTTTGCCTTATGCTAAACCCCAAAAAGTAGGACAATTCTCCCATTATACTCATCTCAAACTCCTTACTCATTGTTTTGGAAAACTCATCACATAAATATTTATCAGAAGATCCAAAAATTATATCATCAACATAAATCTGGACAATGAGTAAGTCATCTCCTATTCTCCTCAGAAAAAGGGTGGTGTCTACGCTCCCCTTAACAAACTCTCTTTCTAACAGGAATGTGCTAAGCCTCTCATACCAAGCTCTTGGTGCCTGTTTCAATCCATATAAGGCCTTTTTTAATTTATAGACATGACTTGGATATTGGGAACTCTCAAAACCTGGGGGTTGTTCTACAAAAACATCTTCTTTAATTACCCCATTTAAAAAGGCACTCTTGACATCCATTTGAAACAGCTTAAATCCCTTGTAACAGGCAAAGGCTAGTAGCACTCTAATGGCTTCCAATCTAGCTACAGGGGCAAAAGTTTCCTCAAAATCTATCCCTTCTATCTGATTATACCCCTTAGCCACCAATCTTGCCTTATTTCTCACCACCACACCAGAATCATTCATCTTATTCTTAAAGACCCACTTGGTTCCCACAATACTTTGATTTTTAGGTCTTTCTACTAACTCCCAAACATCATTCCTTACAAATTGATTCAATTCTTCCTGCATAGCTAAAATCCAAAATTCATCCGACAGGGCTTGATTGATGTTGGTGGGTTCAGTCATTGAGATAAAGGCAGAATGGTTTACTTCCTTCCTAAGTCCATGCCTAGTCCTAACACCTTCAGAAGGGTCTCCTAAGATCAGTTCTTTAGGATGACTCGAAGAATATCTCCAATCTCTAGGCAGTGGGGTTTGAGGTTCTACCCTTTCCTCCAAATTTGTATTTCCAACTCCTTGGGTAACCTCAACAATCTCTTCATCTTCTACTTCAGATCTAGACTCCTTAGGATCGGATTCATCAAACACTACATGGGTTGTTTCTTCCACCACCAAAGTCCTCCTATTGAACACCCTAAAGGATTTCCCCACACTTGAATATCCTAAGAACACTCCTTCATCAGATTTGGGGTCAAATTTTCCTAAGGGTGACTTCCCGTTGTTCAGAATGAAAAGAGGACTGGACTTGCTTCCCCAACTGACAGGCATCACACAGGTGATCCTTAGTGAACTTAAGCTTGGGCACACCTCTAACTAAGTCCTTTTGGGTGACTCTCCTAAGGGTTTTCATACTGGCATGACACAATCTCCTATGCCATAACCAAGACTCATCAGCAGCAGTTTTTAAGCAAATTGAATTATCAGATTTAATGCTACTTACATCCAGCTTGTAGACGTTATTGATCCTTTGCCCCTCCAAAACAACTTCATCATTTAAGCTTAAAATGCAGCCAGTGGGCAGGAATTTGATGCTGTATCCCTTGTCGCAGAGTTGACTAATGCTCAGCAAGTTGTGTTTCAGTCCATCTACAAGCAAAACATTATCAATCATAAAATTCTTTGAATCACCAATCATACCTGTGCCTACCACCTTCCTAGTGGTGTTATCTCCAAGTGTAACCTTGCCTCCAGCTCTGGCCTCCAGCGAAATGAACTGATTTGCATCTCCAGTCATATGTCTAGAACATCCGCTGTCCAGGTACCACATGCTCTCACGAGGTCTTGTGTGAGAGCACACCTACAAAATCATCAAATGTCAGTCTTAGGAACCCAAACAGGTTTGGGTTCCTTCTTATGAAAGGAAGAATGCGATGCATGTGTGCTGTGCTGTGCAACAGGCAGTTTGGGTCTCCACACCCAATGTGTACTACGGTGAACAGTACAAGTGTGTGATATGTGTCCTAACATGCCACATGAAAAACATCTAACACCAGAAAAAGGATTAACTAAACATCGTGAGTGATAGTGCCTCTTCCTAGTAGTGTATGAAACATGCTTTGAAGAACTTGCAACAGAATTTTTAAAAGGTGGCGGTGCATAAAATTGTTCAAAAGTAGGCGGTGTTTTGTTATTTTCAAAAGAACTGATTTTCACTTTCAAAAACTCAATGTGTTTGTTTAAACTTCCAATTTCAAACATTTTTGCACTTTCAATACTTTCTAACTCAGATGCCAAATCATTCACTTTCTTAAAAGCAAGTTCTAATTCAACATGCGCTGTTTTTAACAAGTTATGCTCAACAATTAAATCAGAATGCTTTTTATTCAGTTCATCAAACTCATCTAGTAAAGACATGTGATTGCTATCAATGGTGGAATGATCCTTAATCAACACTTCATGCTCTTTTTGCAAAGTCAGATAATCTAGTTTCAAACTAGCATGAGTTTTCTTAAGCTTCCTATATGATGTATGAATCTTTTTAGAAACTTCAAATAACTGATCGTAAGTAAGCTCACATACCTCTTCCTGGTCGGACTGACCAGGGTGATCATCAGCCATCAAACACAAGTTTGTTTCCTCCTCTTCAGCTTCAGTCTCAGAAGAGTCGGATGCAGAGTCTGCCCAGAACGCCTTCTGAATCCGCTTCTTGTCCTTTCTGAACTTTGGTTTCTCCTCACCCTTCTCCTTGCTTGGATGAGCTTTAAGTGTCGGACAATCAGCCTTAATGTGTCCGGGCTTCCTGCATTCAAAACAAACCGATTCAGATGAACCCTTAAAGTTTTTATTGAACTTACCCTTGTTCCACTTCTGATGGTTCTTATGTTTCTTCCTTAGAAAGCTTTTGAATTGCCTTGTGATTAAGGCAACATCATCGCTATCAGACCCGGAAGTGCTAGCATCTGAATCTTTGGCCTTTAGTGCCACTATCTTCTCTTTCTTGCGTTCACCTGCATCAAGTTGCCTTTGGTTCACCCCTTGCTCGTAAGCAATGAGTGATCCAAGTAAGCTGTCAATAGAGTAAGTATTTAAATCTTTGGATTCTGTAATAGCAGTAATCTTAGCATCATAAGAAGCAGGCAAACATCTAAGAATCTTGTTCACTCTTTCGTAGTTGGTAAGTTCTCTACCTAAAGCATGCAAAGAGGTAACAATCTGAGTGAACCTTGTGTACATTTCTGAAATAGTCTCACTAGGTTTCATACGAAAAAGTTCATAGTCATGTAACAAGATGTTTAACCTAGACTGTTTGACTTCAGTTGTACCTTCATATGTTATACATAATCTATCCCAAATCTCTTTTCCCGTTGTACAAGTAGAAACACGCATATAGTCCTCAGATTTTAAAGCACAAAAGAAACAGTTCAAACATTTGGCATTTAACTGTGCTAAATCACGATCATCAAACGTCCAATCAGCAAACGGCAATTCAGTTTTCACATTGTTAACCATTCAAAAAGGTGGTTCGTATCCGTCCTTAACTAACATCCACATGCGATAATCGATAGACTGAAGAAAAGTAGACATGCGTGTTTTCCAAAAATCAAATGGAATGTTATCAAACAACGGTGGTCTAGTTATAGAATAACCTTCAGCAGTATTACGATTGTTACAGTTAGCCATGGATCAAATTCAAAAGTTTTTAAACAGAAATTTTGAATCCCTCTCTGATACCACTTGAAAGTTCGAAAGGGATGTTAAGCCCTACTGAACTAGTCCCGAGGCTAACCAAGAGGGGGGGTGAATTGGTTATTTAAAAATTTCACGATAACAACAAAAATCTTTTCGATACTTAGCAGCGGAAACAAGTAAACAATAACGAAAAGATCAACCAACGATAATCACCCAAGCAGTTTATATTGAAAAGTAAAGTGCAAAACTGAATCAGAAAAGCAAACCAGATTTTATAGTGGTTCGGTCAACTTGACCTACGTTCACTCCCCGGAGCCTCCCCTCCGGGTATTGCACTAAACGAAAGTGACTCTCCTTTTGCTCCCACAGCAAGGCGGAGAAGCCTGTACAAAATACCTCCTTTTCACCACACGGTGAGGCAGAGAACCTGACCTCCTTTCGCTTCCTCCTGAAGCAGGCAGAGAACCTTCGAACTCCTTTTGCTTCCACCTGAAGCGGGCAGAGAACCCCGGATCTTCTTGCGAACGATCCTCCCACGAAGAACACCGACTAGACGACAGACGACGAGCGAAGAAGACGACTCTGATCCGTGCTTGGAGCAACCTTAGTGAATCCCTCACTAACTCCCCCTCACAAGATCTCTTCTCTCTCTCCCAACTCTCTCTTCTCTCTAGGGTTTCTCAGGGAAGGAAGGCAGCAAAAGATTTTTTCAAAAGTTGAAAAAAAAGTTCTTTTAAAGGAGGGGTTAAAATTTTCCCTAAATCTCAACTGGTCGGCTAATATCGTCCAGGACGATCGGTAGATCGTCCTGTACGATCAGTTCAAATTCAGCTGATTCAGTCTGGACGATTAGGCTCTTCTGGACGATCAGTAGAAAAAGTTGTTCATATCGTCCCGTACGATACTACGATCGTCCGGGACGCTTAGTGCAAATTGAGGAAAATCGTCCAGAAGACAGTTCGGGTCGTCCAGAGAAATCTGTGCTGGACGACCAAAAAATGACTTGATCGTCCAGGACGATTTGGACATCGTCCTGTACGATTAGTTCAAAAAGGCCCAAAATCGTCCTGAACACAGTTCGGGTCGTACAGCTGAAATGCACAAGACGATCACGATCGTTCGGGACGATCCTGCGATCGTCCAGGACGATGTGATCGTATCAATTAAACATTAATTGCTTTCCTTAATTACCAGACTAATTTAGGCATGATTGTAGTGAATCGTCCAGGACGATACACGTATCGTCCGGGACGATCAGACCAAAATACTTAAAATAAAACTTGCCTAACTTAATCTGGCGGCTGAGAATTTCTGATTTGGGCATATCGTCCTGTACGATCCGGAGATCGTCCAGGACGATCTGCTCAATCAGACCCTCTTAACTTAGTCGCCCTAATTAGGGTTTCTGTTTTAACTGGATCGTCCAGGATGATGTTGATATCGTCCAGGACGATCTGAACAAAATTGCAACAGAAACTCTAATTCACTCAATCTCTCCCCCTGAGTGTGTGTGTGCAAGGTTACCTAGCTAGGGAATCAGTTACATTACAATTGACTCAATAAAAAGAAAAATCATACATTTGACACACTTGGACCCGATCTTGAGTTGGCTTGAGTGGCTCGCGGTCTTTTATGCCTGAAACAGATTAGCCAAGCAAAACACACTGGAAACATGTTTGTCATCATCAAAACCAGATTTGCAACATTTAGTACTATCAATCAAATCCAAGACCTACAAATCCTTTAACAAATCCACAAAGAGTCAAGCGAGGATCGAAGAAATTTTTCTTCAATAAGTCCACCAAAGCACAAAGCAAAGGAGCGAAGAAAATTATCCCAAAGTTTATGTAAAGCCAAAGGCTGAACTGAGAGGATTTTATCATCAACAAGTTCGTTACGCACTAAGATTTGGACCGATCACTTTTTGCCACTGACCTATATAAACCTAAAGGGTTCAGGTCACCAGCATCTACTCCTTCATCAAGCCCGTCAAAGCAAGAAGCATAGGGCCGAAGGTACAAAAATCACCTGACAAGTCAAAAAAGATAAATCAGGTAATTTTCCATCAATGTTCATAGTATAAAGCACACGGTAGAATGAATCAAAATCTCATGACTCAGTCTAAAGCTATGGAAGGAAGTATCCTAAATGACATATATAAGTGTCCCTAAAGACTGAGGCATTTTAAATATTTATTTGGGTTGACATCACGCTGCATGCCTAGATCCCCAAATAAATATTTAAAATTTCTTGCCAAAATGCAGTTAAAGGAGGGAAGAATGAAAGATCCTCCGTAAACTGAATATGCCAGCAACAAAAAGTATAGTTTGAGCAATATACAGCCAATAAAAGTGATAGAAATATTACATCTACACATAATGATGACAAAGAAGAATATTGAGCATATACAAAAAGTTCATAAACCAAAGTGATAGTGGTGTTAAAAGAGAATAAATGATGGTGATTATATCCACCATCGTCAATCTACGGAGTTATGCTCTAAAGACCTAAGAACAAAGTGTTATGTCATTATCCCGTGGATCTCTGCTTGACCAAGAGCAAATATATCAACTATACTGAAGATCACAATTGCATCTAAAGATCTACAAAGACACAGAAATAAGCATTTGATGATCCACAAAATGAGAAACTTCTGTGTGACATCCAGAGCAAATATCTAGAGATCCACAGGGCCAATCAACATTCAACAAATGTGATTCACTCTAGATGCAAACCACATTTATTGGGGGGTATTTGTTGACCTCCATAGCACAAAAAAAAAATCATCAAATTAAAAATTCATTCTTTGACATACCTATCAAAGCCCATATGCAAATCCTGCTAGAATTGCTGCTCTAGCCGCATCTATAGTGCCCCATGCCCTGTAGCGCCGAACTATCACTTCACATGATTTCTCGCTCGCTTCGATCCCGCCTCTATACTCGCTCATAAAATGAGAGCCAGTGGGCTCTCTATCTCTTCTTCCCTCTCTGATAAAACCTCTCAATAAGACCTTCTCCCATAGCTTGTCAATTCTCTGACCCTTGCCTCCTCCCTCCATACGACTGAACCTCAGCTGTCGAGTCCCTTCCACCTCAAGCAAGCTTACGCCGCCCTTCTCTACTCTCTCGTCAAAGCTCCCTTCTGCGATCTTCCTCCGACGCCTCTTCTTCCCACATGATCGCAAGCCATAAGCCCTCTACCTGTTCGTAAACTCCCCGCAGCTCTCGCGACCTCATCTCCTCTTCATTTCCTAAAGCTGACATCCTTCATCACTTCGATGCCACCAGATCTCCTACTCATCCGATCCCAAGCCCTATTCGAACCAGCACCCTAAACCATCATAAATCCCTGCCCTAACCTTCAACCTGGTCTGATCTCCCCTTTGTCAAAATCTCGTCTCTTCAAGCTAAACCAGACGCCCAACCTCCCTACCTCACGCAAGACCTCCGATCCATACAACTTCCCATAGCCTACAACAGAGCTTCCTCTATCGACCTCTTCAAGCGACGTCCAAGCCTTGCTCTCTTCAGAACCTGCTCTGACCCTAACCTCTCTGACTGATCTCCCTAGCCGACACAAGCAGTAGTAGCTAAACTCCACCTTCCCTTTTCTCTGCGATCTCTAAGCCCAGCCAGGCCCACGACCAGAGCTGCCCGACCTCTTCTCTACCTGTAGCCGAACCACTCAAATATAGGTAACTTAGGATTAGGGCTTTATTAATAATATTTATCAATGTCTAAGGTTATTATTACTAATATTAGTGTATTTATTATGCATATTATCATATTAGTATATAATTATTATTTATTGTTTACTAATATTAGTACATATATTCAATTACTAATATATACTTATTTTGTACATTCATTAATATATGTATATTTACTATTTAATAATATATGTATATGTGTGTGTGTGTGTGTGTATGAGGAGTTCAAAAAAAAAGGGAGTTTAAAAATTAGGGAGGAAAAGTTCAAAAAAAAAAAGAAAACAAAAAAAAAGAGAAATAAAAAAAAGAAAGAAAGAAAGAATATTTTGTGTTGACCACCATCATCGCCACCTCCCCGCGAAGGTATAAAGTTCCTAACTTAAACCCCATTCTCGACGCTAGCGACGAGCTGGTAAACCCCCTACGCGCTCACGTAGCGTTGTAGTGAGGGAAACCGGTGCGACGCTTGCAATGAGGTGGCTAATCCACAGACCGCTCATGTAGTGTGGGGGGACAAAAACTAAGTACCCATACATGGGAAATACTGTGCTCTTTGCAACAGGTGCCCAAGACCCCTAAGCACTCATGTAGCGTCTTAGGGATTAAAGAAAATACAGCCATGGTGTCTACGGGCATCTACCTAAAGCGCGCACGTCGCATCAAGGGGAAGGCTAGTCTCTCGTAGTTTCCCCTAAATGGTGGAGACATCGGGAGGCTGCTGAAATTTGGATTGAAAATGCATAAGACTTAAAATTACATGGGACTTGAATTTGGGCTTGAACTCAAACTCAAATGAACAAGACTTGGATTGAATAGAAATTGAACTTAAATAAACAACAAAAATTTTGAAATGAACAATAAAAGGGACTTGAATGAATTTAAATTCAAACAAGTGACAATGAATAGCAGGGTACCAAACTTGAAAACTCTTGGATAGCAGGGGACATAGAACTTGAGCTGAACTTGTACATGATTTGAACATTTAAACTCAAGTAAGGACTTGAGCTTGGACAGCAGGGAACCATTTCTTGAACTCAAAAGACTTTGAGCTTGACTTGAATATAATGATGGGGACTTGAACTAAAATAATTCAGAAGACTTTGGCTTGGACATGATCTAAGCTTGAAAGAACAATGACTCAAAATTATAACTTGGGACAATCACAAAGAACTCAAACTTGAAAATGACACATAAGAGCTCAAATGAACAAAAAGAATTTATCTTGAATGATAACAATGGAATTATCATGCAAGCTTTGAATCATATTAACAAATACACACCAAATTGAAAATATAAGACATTAAGTTATCCGACCTATTTGAACAAAAAATTCAGTAGAGTTTGTGAGAAAAATCAATGAATAGATGAAATGGTGAATGCCAATGGGGTTCACATGCAAATAGAGAACTCATGGCAAGAAGTCTTCATAACCTATAAATAAATAAGCTGGTTCTCTACATATATTGAAAACCAATGAGAATGAGTGGGCATAGAAATCATATGAACAAGAACTCAATTTCCATTTGATAGCAAGCAATCATCAACAAGGAGCAAATGGAGAATGCAGTGAGCATGATTCAATGTATACGATGAAGCTCAGAGTGTATAGAAGGAGTTCTTCACAAATGTAATAACTTTTGACTATCACCAACATACAAATAAGTGCAATTTGTAGGTGATGGTTCGAAGAACTCAAAACTCGGGTGGAACATATGGAATTAGGCTTTGATCCAACCAATGAACTATCAAATGAATATGGATCTCATAGGATCATCAAGCCTAAATGCCCATTAAATGAACCCTGATCATTCAAGTGGATATGAATGAATAATCAACAATTAGTAGAGAACAAAGAAAGCTTCTACATCTCGCTCACAAGCAGTTATGGGACATGTGTAAATGCTGGTAAATGACGATGAGTAGTGAGCAAGTGAATACAACTCAAAGTGAGTGCAAGGATATGTGATCTACTTGCAAGCATTAATCAACAAAAACCAAAGAAAATGCAACAATACAGGTGCAGATGATCATACAAAGTTTCCAACAAATGACAAGGGAAACTCATGCGATTGATTACTAGAGACAATCACATTAGCTATAAGGATGTGTATTGAATAAAATCTCCACTACAGTTTGCTTAAGAACTCTTTAAGCAATAATATAAAATCTTCAAAGAAATCTACCCAAGAGACATTCGACAAATGAAATATCAAATTCAAGTTGAAGTGTAGCCTTCCCATAAGTAATCGTATCGATACCTTGCAAGTGAGATAGATCAGTGTATAATGGACATAAGAACTTAATGACATTGCTGATATGATCTACCAGCATATGCAGGAGCATGCATCAAGCACTAGGGTTTCCTTATGATTAAGATCAAAATATAAGCAAGCACATTCAACCAGCAAGCTACAATCAACAACGGTTAGTGAAGATGTATTCAAAAAGTCCAAGTGCCATCTTTCTTCAATCAACACCACCTGATTGAAAGTGAATACATCGGCTCTCTCCAGGTAGAAGAATTTGGTATGTACTGAACACAGTAACCTTCTTGCTAGTAGGAGATTCATTAGTGCACAACAAGCTGCTTACATAAGGTAACAAATAGTGCACGACAGTCTACCTGTACAAAGAAGAAAATGGCTCAATCCACAAGCTACTATGCAACACCACCAGATCCGCAATACTCATACAAGTGGATAGAAGGCATGTTCAAACTCTCAAAAGGAATGATGTGTACATTCAAATAGCACTTCTCAGCACAACTGAAATATTCTAGAAACACCCCTATACACGCACCTTAGTTTGTATACACATAGGTACACTAAAGGGGTAAGTGTAATCACCCAACCCGCAAAGGCCCAGCGAGCATCTTATTGGTACACACGTGATGTCTAGGGATGCTACGCGGTCAGTAAATTTGAACACGATCCCCCTAAGCAGGTAAATAGGACCAAGGCCTTTAACCCTGGGATTTGGTTTGGAATGTTGGATTTGGATTGAATTTTGGAATTAATTGGTTGAGTTTGAGCTATCCATATAAATGGAAGCCAAATGGATGATTTAAATTAATTGGATATGATTTGAGGGTTGATTGAAAGCTAGTTGAAGGCTGGATTAGAGATTGGATTGAAGGGTGGAGCTGGATTTGATTGGGATTGAATTGGATCTTAACTAGGACTTATATAATTAAGGGGTAGACACCTCCCAATCATTAGGTCACCAGAAGGAAACTTTGGTAGGTCAAAGTGACCCATGTAGGTCCTAGTGACCTCATACAAGAATGAGGTAAATAAATAGACCCCCAATATGTGTAGTAGAATGAAGTAGTTCTAGTGCTCATATTGGCATTGATCGAATGGAATGATGGAATTTGATATTTTGATTCCAAGAAAAAGGACCAAACCTTGGAGAGTCAAAGTTGAGTGGGTACTAGGGTGGTGCCACAAAGGGCATTATCCACCACTAGTAGTTGATCATGTGGCGGGGTCAAAATATTCCCAACATAGAGGATCGAAACCTAACGGAAGGAAACACCTAACCTAAAGGTTAGAAGATTAGATGGCCATTCTGTGGGGTCAAAATATGCCCAACACAGAGGGTCAAATGATCATATAATGGGGTTAAGATATGCCCATCACAAAGGATCGAGTTGAATAACCATGTGGTGGGTCCAAATATGCCCAACATAGAGGGTCGAATGATCGTATGATGGGGTCGAGATATGCCCATCACAGAGGATTTGGTTGAAAGACCATGCGGTGGGGTCAAAATATGCCCAATATAGAGGGTTGAATGATCGTATGATGGGATTAAGATATGCGAATCACAGAGGATCAAAACCTAAGGGAAGGCAGCTCCTAACCCAAAGGGAAAGAGGACACAAAGTGATTGATTAATGGCTTGATCTTTTGGAATTTTTATAATAGTGAAAATTAGATTGATCAAAGTTAATTCAGGACACCACAACATTTCATTAATTGGAAATTCAAGCTACATGAAGCATAGTATTTCTTAAGGAAACACTCATTGACAGGTAACATTAGGTGATTTCATTTACAATCCACTAGCTGATACGAACCCCCTTTATAGACTATTTCTACAATGAAAGGTTCTTCCCAAGTTGGTTCAAAATTCCCACCAATCTTTCAGTGAGCTAAGATAGGCCTCCGAAGAACCAACACCAAGTCCCCTACTTGGAAGGTTCTATGTCACACTAACTTATCGTGGGCTTGAACCATTCGGGCCTTATACAACTCTAGACTTTCTTGAGCTTGGAGACAACATTCTTCAAGGCTTTTGAGTTTTTCTAGTTGGAAATGTGCATTGCACTCAATCATGATTTTATTCTGGATTGCAATCCTGAGCAAAAAAAATTGTATTTCTAAGGGGAGTACGGCATGGTGGGATGGGAACCCGGTGCGGTACCTATGATGAAGTAGGTGATCACCTAAAGTCCTTTTTTGGCATTCGCAGTGCACCAAAAAATAGCCTTTACATGCTTTTCATAGCGTGGTGGGATGGAAACCCGGTGCAAAGCCTATGATGAGAAAAGGATATTCATAAGTACCCGCTCGCCGGAAAATAGCTGTGTTTTCAAACATGTACATTTGAAGACCCATACATGCTTTTCATAGCGTGGTGGGGGACGAAGAAATTAAATACAGCCATGGTGTCCGAGGACACCTACCATACACGCTTTTCGTAGCGTGGTGGGAAGACCCAGTTTCTTGTAGTTTCTCCTAAACGGGGTAAACAGGAGAGACGTCGGGAGGCTGCCGAAATTCCGTTTGAAATATAAAGTACTTGAACAATATTTGGACAGAAGGGGACTTGATTTTGGACAAAAGGTAACTTAAACTTAAGCTTAAATTTGAACAAAACTCAATTGATTAACAAAGATTTTTGAACTTAAGTGAAATGAAATTGAAAGGAGAACTTAAACATTAAATGAACCATGACTTGAACATCTGAACTTAAGCAAGAATTTGAATCAAATGAAGTAATCAGTGGTCGCTAAAATGAACCTATGATCCTTGGAGAAAGGAGGGTTGATAGGACCCACTACATCCGTGCCCCAACCTTCAAAAGGCCAAGATGATACGGTGGGGTGCAGCGGATTAAGGGGTTGGTGAATCACCGTGCTATGGATTTGGCACTGGCGGCACCTTCTAGCATGCTCCTTGCAATTACGGATCATAGTCGGCTAATAGTAACCAAGGCATTTAATTCTGCCTTTCATTTTAGGTCCAGACTGATGAGCACGCAGGCATTAGATTTTGCAGCTTATTTACTTTGCTGAGGTCAGGCAGTGTATTGGGTCACCCCTATCCGCTGTTCTGAAAGGAGCGGGAGGAGACGGGATCCTTTCACCTTCTATCTTGTTGTTTCAAAATGATCAGTCAAGTAGTTGGTTTTACTTACCCGGTTGAGAGAGCCTGACAGAGTCCCTGTGAGGCATTCCTTACCACCCCTTTTTAGCTTGATTGTCCTGTAAAAGACTAAGCAGGCATCAGATTTTGTGGCTTATTTACTTTACTGAGGTCAGGCAGAGTATTGGGTCACCCCTATCCGCTATTCTGAAAGGAGCAGGAGGAGACGGGTTCCTTTCGCCTTCTATCTGGCTATTCCAAAATGATCAGCCAAGTAGTTGGTTTTACTTATCTGGTTGAGAGAGCCCGACAGAGTCCCTGGGAGGCATTCCTTACCACCACTTCTTCTCTGATTGTCTTGCCCTGATCAAGCGGACATCAGACTTTACCTGGGTGAGTGTGCCCTACAGAACCCCTAGAAGGAATGCCTCACTACCTCCCACCTTTTACCCTACTGTTTTGATACGGTTAGACAGGTAGTTGGTTTACCTTACTGTTTTGTTTTTTATTCTCTCCTCAGCTCTACCCTCACTACAGGGTAAGGCAAAGAGAAGATCTCCCTTACTCTGTCACCTTCTGGTAATCTGTTATTGCATTATATTTTTGCTTCCTCCTCGGCTCTGCCCTTGCTACGGGGCAAGGCCAGGAGAAGATCCCCCCCCCCCCCCTTGCTTTCTTTCACCCCTTTTGGTTCCCCTTTACTGGGGTCTTTACCTGATTCCTTCTGTCACATTCGGTCAACGCCAACAAGAGCGGTTCACTAGTTTGTTTGCCGCTCCTGTTGGGGGTCCATTTGTTGACCTTGAATTCTTCAAAGGTCCCCTCCAATGAGATCAGTGGGTCAAGCCTGACCCATTGGGCTCAGACCTAGGCCTTGGGTCAACCTGGTTGACCCATTGGGCCTAAATGGGCCCAAATCAATTCAAACCAATTCCAAATCAATTCCAGATCGATTCAAACTCCTTCTAGGCTCAATCAACCATTCCTTTGGACCTCTTTTGATTAGGTTGACCAAGTCAACCCTTGACTTGGTCAACCCAAGTCTTAATGGGTCAATTTGACCCGTTAAGACCCATTTAATGCATTGATCTTATTCCAAACACTCTCCTCATTCAAATCCCAACCTAATTAACATATTTTCCTCCTAATCAACCCTAGATCTAATTCTAACCATCATCCTCAATGGTTGATCGTATGCGTGATTGAATCTGCCCTCCCATTGGCGATGCAGCCTCCCCTCGCGGGGCGGCGGTGTTGTTCCCTTTTGGAGGTACACAAAGGGGACCATTTTTAGAGGATAAAGGGTTTTCTAAGAAAAAACCATACTCGTTTAGACCATGCTACTTCATAATCTTCCGCTGAGGAGAATTGAAATAGGACAAAATCGTTGCTGGGAAAGGAGCTGAAGCGATCCTTTGAGTGTCCAAGTTCTTCTAATTTCTATGTTTAATGCCTCACAGAAAGGCCTGAGCCTTAGTGAGTAGCCAACCAAACACAAATCCCATTCTTGAGTTTTTTTTTTTTGAAAGGTGGACTCCCGAGAATGGAATAATCTCAGGCTCAGAGGGGTAGAAAGATAAAGGGAGATCTTTGGAGATGGGGTCTAAAGAAACCACAATATTCTTTCATTTGCAGGAGGAGGAGGACTAGCTCCTCCCACTAAGGCAGAGAGAGGAGGAAAGTCCATGGCGAAAGTGGAAACATCCATGAGAGAGTGGTGGAGTCCTCCAGCCAAAGCGGGAGGAGGAGCAGGAAGGGAGAGGGGAAGAAAAAGCCTGGTAGCTAGAGAGGAGAGAAACCCTAGCACAGCTCATAGTCTATCAAATGATTCTGAATTGATGACATTAAAGTAAAATAAATTTAGAAGAGTAGCATGTGGATCAACATTACTATGTGGGACACAAAGCTATCTTTATGCATGTGACGCACTTTTGGAGCTTTGTGATCTAGATTATTAAGTGGCAGACAACTATGTCTTTCTATATCTGACATCCTTTGAACTTTAATGCATCAATTCATTAGAAGTATGAAAGCTTGCCAGCAAAAGCAGGAGAATATTCAATAAAACTTTATTATTATTATTATTATTATTATGTCCTGGAATATTTGCAACAATAGAGAGATATAAAGTATAACGTCTTAGTTTTGTACGAAGACCCAACACATAAATAGATAAAAGAGAGGTGCAACATTCACAAGAGACACTAGAATTTTTATGTGGAAACCCTAAAAAGGAGAAAAAATCACGGGGCCTTGCCCAGGCTGAATTAATCCACTAGAATTTGCATTCGGTTACAAATGAAACCCTTCCTTGAGAGGAAGACCTTGGGTTAATGCAAAATATATACATCATATAGAGTGTATTACATGATGGGAATTAGAAGAATTAGTATTGATATGTTCATTTTGGTCAAAAGGACCATGGTTGGCAGGCAACAGAGGTCGGAAAGGCTGTAGTCGGCTAAGGAGGTCAGAAGGACCGTAGTCGGCAGGCGACGGGGGCCGAAATGACCGTTGTCGATGGGCGATGATGGTCATAATCGGTGGGCAACAGAGGTCGAAAAGATTGTTGTCAACGAGAGATAGATATCAGAATGGCCATTGTCTGGCGACGGAGGCCTGAAAGACCGTAGTCAATGAAGGAGGTCAGAAGGACCATAATCGGGGGCAATGAAAGAAAGATTGTTGTCGGCGAGAGACGGAGGTCAGAAAAACCATTGTCTAGTGACGGAGGCCGAAAGGACCGTAGTCGACGTATGAGGTCGGAAGGATGCTAATTGGTGGGTGACAAAGGTCGGAAAGATCATTGTCAGCTGACAACGTAGGTCAGATAGACCATTGTCGGTGGGCGATAGAGGTCAGAAAGACCATAGTCGGCGGGTGACAATGGTTAAAAAAATTGTTGTTAGATGGAAGTCCAATAATTGGAAGCTGGATGGAAGTTTGACATTAGTTAATGGTCAGGTTGAAGTCTAGTATCAATTGGTAGCCTGGCATAACGTCGACGATAGTTATGGGCTCAGCGAAGGTCCAATAAAGTTCGGTAATAGTTATTGGTCATGTAGAACTCTGACGGTAGTCGAAGTGGAGTCTGGTGACAACAAAACTCTATATTTCCTCTCTTCCTTCTCCTCCTCCTTTCAATGTAAATCTATCGAGCAAAAGTTCGACGTCCGTTAGTGGCTAAGTGGAAATCCGGCGACGGGCCGTGGCAGGGCAGAAGTCCGGCTACGGTCTAGTAGAAGTCTGGTGGCAAGAGAATCTTAGTTTCTCTTCCTTTCTCTCCTTGGGTCCCTCCTTGCTTTCCCCTTTTTTCTTGAGGAATGAGGATCTATTTAGTTTTTTTAGAGTGGCATGACCAGTAAATAAGAGGAAGATCAAGGATAAGTTGGGAGTGATTTGAATGGACAGCCGATGTGGATTCTCTTAATTGTGGGTTGTTTACTGGGCATTTGAATGTCTTAATGATATCAGAATTTGACTATCTTGGGCTCGTTGGATTTGTCTCATCGAGCCACTCGATTAGACTATAAACATGTCATGTTTGGAGTCTGTTTGTTAATCCAAGTTATGATTTGAACCTTTTAAAGATGCTCTGAGTCTTCGATTTGGACTCATTTGAGCTCGGATTGAGTGAAATTTGGTGTCGTTGGGTTTGTATTTTTGCGATGTTTTGTTCGACTGCAAGTTTGCTGAAATCAGAGTTTAGATGATCCAAGATTTAACTTTGGAAGTTTCCAATTTGAATTTTGCCTTAAGATTTGTGCCCGATCAAGATAATTTTTTTGATGATATATCAATTATTATTTCAATTTACTGTCTTGATTAACCATTGAAGGCTTGAGCTTGTGCTTATCAAATAAAAACCAACTTAATTGTGATGAAATTTTAATGAAAAAATTTTCATTAAAAGTAAAAACTGCATTAGGTAGGAACTAAGAAGCACTAAAAAAATTGTCCAAATATGCATTTACTTGATTTGGCCTTAAGTTTTATCGTTTATGCGACGCCACATTTGACTATTAACAACCAAATGAATTGATATTTTTTCTCTCACATGATATCTTATGTAAATAAATGAATTGAAGAGTCATCATCAATGCCATTAAATTCAAATGAATTGATGCCATTAAAATAAACTAAATTAGAGTCGCAGGTGAATTTACATTACATTACTGAGTGGCAGACAAAGCTTTTTTTGTGCATGTGACACGTTTTTGGAACTTTGTGAAAACAAGAATCTTAAGTCTTTCTGCGTGTGACATCCTTTAGACTTTAATGTCATCAATTCATTAGAAGATAGGGAAGCTTGCCAGCAAAAGCAGAAAAATATTCAATAAATCAAATTGTTGTTTTTCCTTGGTCAGCTGATCAATTCATTAGAATCAAATTGTTGTTTTTCTTGTATATCACACTTGTTATTTCCTTTAACATGAAAGAAATGGGTTCGCCTCAAAATTTTCTCAACAAAAATATTTTTTTTTTACATACATAAAATTTAAAATTTCTTGGTTACTCATCTTCTATTTACACACCTGCCACTTAAAATTTATTTGACTTTCTTAAATACCATTATCTTCCTCCATCAAAACTCTTGTTTATCCATTTCATTCATTTCATTATTGATTAATGCTTAGGGCTATAAATGAATTAAATCAAGATAACAATTATAATATTCATTTATTTTTATAGCAAATTACTTGAATTTAAAATCTTTAAAAAATTTATTTACAAGTTATATATATCATCAAATATTTTTGATCGGGCACGAATAAATTCTCAGATTATGTAAAAGCTATTTCTCTATCATTCTTCTTGTTAGCTTTGAATACGCTATGAATAAAATCACTGTTGAAGCGGAAGAATTCATTACCAGGAACTGTAATGTTTTTGGCAATAGACAATTCTATGCTTTGCTATCCTCATTTAATTTTTGAGATGAAATTTATAATTGTCATCATATCATTTTTGGGACTTTTTATTGTATGCGGACGTCTGATGGAGAGAACCGTCCAATTTTCTCTTTGTCTATAATAAAAACGCAGCTGCTACAGTAACCACACTTTTACTGTAGACAAGGAGAAATCCGAACGATTCTCTCCCGTCCGGTGTCTGCATACAATAATCTCTCCATTTTTGGAGTTGAGTCAGAGCAAACATAATCAAGTCAAGTCTACTCAATTTGAGGATGCATAAGATTTCATTTGTATTAAATTAGTTTAAACTAAACTGATTCAACTCGACTGCTTACTGTTTCAACATTAGGACTAGGCGGCAACTTCTGTCTTCCTACTCCCATCAAAATAAAATTTCTCATTTATTTTAAAATACATACATTTTCTTTTTGGGGTTTTGGAGACTTTCAGTCGTCAACTTACAACTACACGGCAGCTATCTCTCTCTCTCTCTCTCTCTCTCAATTATTAAAGAATGCACACCCTACCTAACTTGATGCAACTTTCACGTGATTGATTGAATGGGGGCAGATCCTTTATTTGCAACCGGACCCTACAAGCTAACATTATTCTTTTTTTTTTTCCATTAAATGGCAGCTGGCTTGCGTTGAGAGCACAACTTGTTGAGAGATGGGAGGAATACAAAGTGAGAGTTGAGAAGAGAAATAGACAAGCCAAGTGAAGTTTCTGCCATCTTTAAGGTTAGTTCAAAAGAATTTTAAAATGTTGTTGATTTTGTTAATACGTTGTTTAAAAATTTTTGTTGAGATTAGTACATGTTTCTGAAGGAAAGTATTAATGTGTTTTGTTTACTTATGAATTATCTTAAATATCTACGAGTTAATGTTATGGAAATTAGTATTTATAATCCATTAATGTTTAGCTTGGTTGGTGGGCGAGTGCTATTGGGTACCCCCAATCCGTGCTTGAATCCCCTCGAGCGGCAGCGCCTTTTAAGTGAGGCCCAATCAAGTGCAGACCATGAGGTTTCTAGCGTGGGTGTCTCTTTTAGGTCAGCCGAGAGATTAATTATGCCGTCAAATACCTTCTAAGGGGGTGGCAACGGGTAGATACCCCCGTTCCAAAAAATAAAAAAGAAATTAGTGTTTATGAATGTTAATCATTTATGAATTTCGACAAATTTTTTTTAATATGTTAGTGTTTTTTAAGGAAAATAACAACAAAACTATGCAGAAAAAATTATTTAATTGCACATATACATTATAAAGTGTAATTTTATTTACGTTATATTTAATATTTTTCTGTTTACATAATAAATTGGAAATAATTTAAAACTGCAGAGAATGTGTTTGAGAAAAATTTTTTAGAAATATGATTTTAAGAAAAAAAAATTTAAAATAAGAAATTAATAAAATTCAAAAACTTAATATTTACAAAACTAAATGCAAGAAGAGAGAGAGAGAGAAAGAGAGGCGGAAAGGAGAAATAGATAGATTTTAAATATTAAAACTTTCATATATTTAATCAAATTTAAATTAACTTTCAGCTATATTTAATATTATGTAAAAATTATTATATTTAATATTTAATATAATGTGAAAATAAATATTATTATATTTAATATTATGCGAAAATTATTAAAATTTAATTAACTTTCAGCTATATTGATATTATAAGAAATGTAAGAATAGTAAATTATGTTTCAGCTATATTTAATATTATGTGAAAAATATTAATAAATTTAATATTAAATATTATTATATATATCATATTTGATATTAAATTAAATATTATTAAATTATATCAATTTTAATATTAAATTAAATATTATTAGATTATACAAATTTTAATAATATTTAAAAAACATATTAATTAATAAAGTATGTTAATTATATATCTATTTATATTTAAGTTGATTAAAATTACATCATTTAAAATTTATATTAATTAATTAATTAATTAAATTTAAGTTATTTTTATATATAAGTATATTAATTTGAAGTTATAAATTAATTTTAAGTTATATTTTAATTTTAACTTATAAATGAATTTTAAGTTGTATTTTATTAATATTTAAATCTATATTAATTAATAAATTATTTTTAAATTATTTTTATATTTGAGTTAATTAAATACATCGTTTAAAATAAATATAATAGTTAAAATATTCATCGTGTTAAAATTTTTAATATCTTACATTAATTTTATTAAATATTTAAAATATAATGAAAAAGTTACATTAATTTTATCTTACATTACTTGAAGGTTTTAACCAAAAATGCAATCAACTTTTGCTAGTATGATGGGAAACGCAAAAAAAAATTAAGTTTTAACAGAAAACAAAATTACTATTAAATATCTTATTTAAATTTTCATTTTTTCTATAAATTTCTTCTTCAAAATATAGTTAAGATATTTAATTTATAGTTAACAGAAAAAAAATTAAATATAAGGTAAATAAAAGTTGCAGTTTATAATGTATAGGTGCAAAAAACACAAGCTGAACGAGGTTCGGTCGGCTTTGTGAAAAAAAATCTATTTTAAGCAAAATAAAAAAAAACAAAGCAGAAGAGTTTTCTCTGAAAATGCAATTTTCCTTTGCGTTTTATAGAAAAAGCTTCTGGCTTTTGCTAGTAAAATGGCTTCCCCAAAATTTTCTCAAAAAAAAAAAAACATGATAGTACAAAAAAGATGGATGCTTATTGTCATTAAAGTCAAATGAATTGATGGCATCAAAGTAAAAAATAATAATTGTTATAATATATAATAATTTATAGTCCACAAACATCATTAATTTTCATTAATCATAATTAATTAAGCTTTCCAATTAAGTGACCATCAATGAGAAGGATAATATTCTTGCTTTTTTACAAAGCTCCAAAAGCACGTCACTTGTAGAAAGATAGCCTTGTCTGTCACTTAGTACTATACATTTTTTTTGGACATTTAGGTCAATTAAGGCAAACTCATACACATAATGCATTCACAAAGACTGGAATCCAAGACCTCTTAGTTGGAAGTCTAAGCTCTCAATCGACAGGCCAAGATGAGCTGTGTTGTACTGTACATCCACATGCTACTCTCCTTTTTTTTTTTTTTTAATTTTTAGGAACCTTTTATAGATGTCATGCTCTATTTCAATTTCACATGTGAAGATGTGAATTGTATAATTGAGAATTAATTTTATATTTAAAAAATTGATGTATTAAAATTATATATATATATATATATATATATATATATACACACACACATGCATATTTATCATTAATTTTAAAACAAAACTAATATTGTTAGAGAAGACTTACATATGAAGCCTATATGATGTCGTAAAAATGGATTTAGACCTGATACATCCTCAAAATTTATCTTGATCGGGCACGAATCTCGAAGCAAAATCAAGTTGGAAACTTCTAAAATCAAAATTGGGACCATCCGAACTTCGATTTCAGCAAACTTATAGTCGAACTGAGCATCTCGGAAATACGAACCCAACAACACCAAATTCAACCCAATCCGAGCCCAAATGGATCCAAATCAAGGGTCTGAAGCACTGTTGGAAAATTCAAACCATAATTAGGATTACCAAACGGTCTCCAAATGTGACATGCTTATAGTCGAATCGAGCGTCTCGGCGAGACGAATCCAACGAGCCCACGATTGCCAAATTCCAACATCATTAAGACCTTCAAATGTCCAGCGAACGGTCTATGATCAAAGGATTCAAGATCGGCCGTCCATTCAAACCACTCCCTAACTACCCCTGATCTTCCACCTATTTACGGACCATGCCACTCACAAAAATTTATAAATAGAGACCCCTCTCCTCTTGAAAAAGAACACCTAATCCTAAGGAGAAAAAGAGAGAGCCCTTGCCCCCTTGCTCCTCCTCGACCACTGCCGGACCACCGCCATGACGCCATTGCTCCGCCGGACCATCACCTAAGGCCCTGCACTTTGCCGGACCACCACCTGAGGCCCTGCTCTTCGCCGGACCACCACCTGAGGCCCTGCTCTTCGCCGGACCACCACCTGAGGCCTTACTCTTCGCCGGACCACCACCTGAGGCCCTGCTCTTCGCCGGAACACCTCCTGAGGCCCTGCACTTCGCCGGACCACCACCTGAGGCCCTGCTCTTCGCCGGACCACCACCTGAGGCCCTGCACTTCGCCGGACCACCACCTGAGGCCCTGCACTTCGCCGGACCACCACCTGAGGCCCTGCACTTCGCCGGACCACCACCTGAGGCCCTGCTCTTCGCCGGACAACCACCTGAGGCCCTGCTCTTCAACGGACTACCACCTGAGGCCTTGCTCTTCGCCGGACCACCACCTGAGGCCCTGCTCTTCGCCGGACCACCTCCTGAGGCCCTGCTCTTCGCCGGACCACCTCATGAGGCCCTGCACTTCGCCGGACCACCACCTGAGGCCCTGCTCTTCGTCGGACCACCACCTGAGGCCCTGCTCTTCGTCGGACCACCACCTGAGGCCCTGGTCATCGCCGGACCACCACCTGAGGCCCTGATCATCGCCGGACCACCGCTTGAGGACCTACACTTCGCCAGACCACCACCTGAGGCCCTGCTCTCCGCCAGACCAACACCTGAGGCCTTGCACTTCGCCGGACCACCACCCGAGGCCCTGCTCTTCGTCGGACCACCGCCTGACGCCAGAGTTCCGCCAGACTACCATTTAAAGTCCTTAACTCTGCCTGACAACTACCTAGGGCCCGACATTCTACCAGACCGCCTGGAGACCCCGAAGTTCTGCCAGCAGAACCTTATGCCTTTAAAAGCCTCTAACTTTCACCCTACGGGTGATACTTGTAGTCTGATCGCCCTTAGAGGCGAGTCAGCCCCCTGTAATCTACTCAAGTTCTAGTGGAATCATTTCAGCTGGGCCAGGCCCCATGGTTTTTACCTTTTTCAGGGTTTTCCACGTAAAAATCTTGTGTTCTCTGTGTGTGGGCTGGATATCCGTACAACGCTAAGACGTAGTATTTTAACTCTATCGTCATGTATATTCTAGCCCGCAACAATTTGGCGCTGTCTGTGAGAAACAAATCCCACTATCCTGAAGCACCACTGCAATGGCTAACAGTTACAGTAATCGCATCATGGGAGCCTCTCGCTCCAATTCACACCAATCTCGAAATCAGTCCCTGAATCCGGGACACCAGGCATCTGCCTCTTTTCAGCCCGGTGGCCGAAACCCTACCGGAGAGAAGGGACTTCAGGACCATCCCTGGAAGATCGCATTCAAAGGATGGAGGATTCCCAGAAGGAGATCCTTCAACTTCTACGAGAAACTCGACCACCTACGCTAGCACCTCCTGACGAAATTCTACTCCCTCGAGATCCGCCAAGGGTTGAAGATGTTCGAGCAGACCACCTTCATGTCGACTTTCCTCTCCCTCCACCAAGGAGATGTCCTCCAACACGTCAAGATGATGAACTTGCTGACACCGCCAGCTCTACTCATCCTTCACGCATAGATAAGGAACACCGCATTCCTCGGGACGCTCCCGAAGGCCAAGCCCGGCCCCATATTGCTGAACTCCCTCGCAACGCCCTAAGGCATGAATTGCGAAGGCTGGTCCGAGAAGAATTCCCTGGGGGAGGTGTGAGGCAACCACCTCGCCCATGGGATTTCCAGGAGTCATCACCTTTGACTGAGGCCATTCTTCAGCATCCTATCCCGGTAGGATTCAAGCTACCCAGCATCGATCCCTATGACGGGACATCCGACCCCTACGAGCATATCGACCACTACAGAACTATAATGCACATTCAACGAGCTTCAGATGCGCTCCTCTGCCAAGTCTTTCCTGCCACCCTTAAAGGGCAGGCCTGAACCTGGTTTTATTCGCTCCCTGCCGGATCTATTCCCATATTTGTTAAATTGGCCAAAGTGTTCGTCGAACAATTTATCGCCAATCGAAGAATGATTAAAGACTCCTCCCACCTCTCTGGAATCCGACAGAACGAAAATGAGTCCCTCAAAGAATACTTCCAGAGGTTTTCTACTGAAGCTCGACAGATTCCTGGAGTAGATCCTGAGTTACTCAGAGGAGTCTTTCTTGGAGGACTCCGCCCAAGCCCTTTTTACTCAGCACTTATGGGCGACACGGTCTCTTCATATGCTGACCTAATCCATCATGTGGAAGCACAAATATCAGCGGATGAAGCTATTAGTGCCCACAGAAAGCAATTTGAACAAATTCCTGGAAAGTGTAAAGCCCCTACAATGGAGGACTCATCCTCACAACGAAAGAAAAACTTCTCTCCTAGACCCCCAGTACCACGACGTGAGTTTCGACAGGATGAGAAGTATACACCACTCAATGCCTCTCGATCGAATGTGTTGATGGCCATCCGAGATCAGGAAAATATTAAGTGGCCTAATCCTTTGAAGTCAAACGTAGGAAATCAAGATCAATACTGTCATTTCCACCGTAGTCGTGGACACACTACTGAAGCTTGCAAACAACTCAAGGATGAGATTGAGAGGATGATCCGACAAGGATATCTCCGTCAATTAATCCAAAGCCCACCTACTCGGGATGATGCTGGGGGGCAAAAGTAATAACAACAAAGACAACCATTGAATAACATTCAAATGGTTGGTGAGATCAAATTATCACACAGTGTATGCATTTGTGTTAGTAATAATAGTCGTCTTATTTTATTGTGCCTCTTTCAAGCAGCATATTGCTCTGATGTCTCTAGTATTTTCTTTCGAAGTCAAACAATATTGTCCTTGTACGTATATCTTATGTGTTAAGCATAGTGTAACACTTATATCCCTAGGTTGTACTAGAAAGTTGTTATATTATCCTACATAATATAGTGATGTGTTGTGCATTCCATTTGATAGTATATGCTTCTTTAGAAAAGATTAAAAAATGATGACAGTAGAAAACTACTAACAAATATAGTCTCCTAATCCCTGATTCGAGAAATACACGATCTTTATTGTGTCTCGATCATTGGACGATCAATCCCAGGGTGATTCGATCTCGACATCTTCCACACAGGTTAACGTCATCGAGCAGGGCTCTGACATACAACCTCGGATAGGTCATACATCCTTGGTGGATTCTCTCGACCTCTTCTACACAGGTTAACGTCATCGAGCATGGCTCTGACATAAAACCTCGGATAGGTTATACATCCTTGGTGGATTCTCTCGACCTCTTCCACACAGGTTAACGTCATCGAGCAGGACTCTGACATAAAACCTCAAATAGGTCATACATCCTTGGTGGATTCTCTCGACCTCTTCCACACAGGTTAACGTCATCGAGCAGGGCTCTGACATAGAACCTAGGATAGGTCATACATCCTTGGTGGATTCTCTCAACCTCTTCCACACAGGTTAACGTCATTGAGCAAGGCTCTGATATACAACCTCGGATAGGTCATACATCGTTAGTGAATTCCCTCGAACTCTCCCGTACAAGTTAATGTCATCAAAAAGGACTTCTGCCCGTTGCGGGACATTCGTCGAACTTCTGCCCGACGTCGAGCATTCTCCCGTTGAAGGACTTCTACCAGTCGCGGGACTTTCGTCGGACTTCTGCCCGACGCCGAGCTTTCTCCCGTTGAAGGACTTCTGCCCGTCACAGGACTTTCGTCGGACTTCTGCCCGACGCCGAGCTTCCTCCTGTTGCTGGAGTTCTGCCCGTCACCTGACATTCGTCGGACTTCTACCCGACGACGGACTTCTGCCCTTCGTCGGACCCTCATCAAACTTCTACCCGACGCAGGACTTTTGCCCGTTGTCGGACCCTCGTCGGACTTCTACACGACGCCAGACTTCTGCCCGTCGACGGACCCTCGTCGGATTCCTACCCGACGCTGAACTTCTACCCGACGCTGGACTTCTGCCCTTCGTCGGACCCTCGTCAGACTTCTACCCGACGCCGGACTTCTGCCCGTCGATGGACCCTAGTCGGATTCCTACCTGACGCTGAACTTCTACCCGACGTCGGACTTCTACCGTTCGTCGGACCCTCGTCGGACTTCTACCCGACGCCGGACTTCTGCCCGTCGACGGACCCTCGTCGGATTCCTACCCGACGTTGAACTTCTACCCGACACAGGACTTCTGCCCTTCATCAGACTCTCGTCGGAGTCCTACACGACGCTGAACTTCTACCCGACATCGGACTTCTGCCCTTTGTCGGACCCTCATCAGACTTCTACCTGACGCCGAACTTCTGCACACCGACAGACTTTCGTCTGACTTCTACCCATCACCAGACTTCTTCCTAACGTCAGGCTTCCGCCCGTTACCAGATTTCTACCAACTAACTGGACCTCTGCATGATCTCTCAAAAAAGGAGGAGAAGACTCCTGCTTAGTGAGGGGCCCTAGACCGGCTTAGGGGATACCACCTGAACAGGACTAGGGGAATGCCTCAGCGTGAGGGAAAGGAGAAGTGTGGGGGATTTTTCCTTCTTGCAGAGAGGGGCCCTGGGCCCTGATAGGGGATGTCGCCTGTGCCGGGCCAGGGGAAGGCCTCAAATGAAAGAGAGGAAGGAAGAAGGGGAGAAGGGCGGAAGCGAAGGATTTTCTTCTTGCAGAGAGGGGCCCTGGCCTGCACAAGGGATACCGCTTGTGTAGGGCCAAGGGAAGGCCTCACTTGAGAGAAGAAAGGGGGAGGATAAGAGAGGTGCAAGGATTAAGGCCCAAGGGGGGGTCTATTTATAGTTGAAGGGGGAAGTTGGGTGAGTTAAGGTGCTTAAAAAAAGGAAAAAAAAGAAAAAGTAAAAATAATAATAAATAAATAAAATATAATATATATGTATATATACATATATTATTATTATTATTATTATTATTATTATTATTATTATTATTATTATTATTATTCTAAAAAAAAAAAATTTAACCGTCGGCGGTTCGCCGGCAGTTACCGGTCAAACCGGCTGACCAAGGGTCGGTCAACATAGACTGGCCAGCAAGCCTGCCGCGGGCCAAGCGCGGGCCCAGGCGGGGCAGCGGGCCAGCAGGTGCGCCAGCGCGGGGCGGGCTAGCGGGCACGACAGCGCGGGGCGGGCCAGCGGACGCGGCAGCTCGAGGCGGGCCAGCAGCGCGTGGGCGCAGCGCGGCGTGGCAGGCTGCGCCGGCCGGCGGCCTGCCCCGACTCCTTCTGGGCCCAATTTTGGGCCCAAAAAGGTCAAATCGGATGTTTTTGGGGTCCCCAGGACCGTTTTTCGACATTCCGATCTCAATTTTGTACTTTTTGAAGCCTTTTGGGGCCTCTACATGTAAGATTGGATTTTTCCCAAATTTCAAGTCGCGACAGAAAATTTCCCGAAAATTGTAACGCATATTTTCGGACTTCTGAAACTTTAAAGTCCGAAAATAGGGGGGCAACTAATACATCCTCAAAAATTTATCTTGATCGGGCACAAATCTCGAAGCAAAATCAAGTTGGAAACTTCTAAAATCAAAATTGGGACCATCCGAACTCCGATTTCAGCAAACTTATAGTCGAACTGAGTGCCTCGAAAATACGAACCCAACAACACCAAATTCAACCCAATCTGAGCTCAAATGGGTCCAAATCAAGGGTCTGAAGCGCTATTGGAAAATTCAAACCATAATTTGGATTACCAAACGGTCTCCAAATGTGACATGCTTATAGTCGAATCAAGCGTCTCGACGAGACGAATCCAACGAGCTCAAGATCGCCAAATTCCGACATCATTAAGACCTTCAAATATCCAGCGAACGGTCTATGATCAAAGGATTCAAGATCGGCCGTCCATTCAAACCACTCCCTAACTACCCGTGATCTTCCACCTATTTACGGACCATGCCACTCATGAAAATCTATAAATAGAGACCCCTCTCCGCTTGAAAAAGAACACCTAATCCTAAGGAGAAAAAGAGAGAGCCCTTGCCCGCTTGCTCCTCCTCGACCACCGCCGGACCACCGCCTTGACGTCGTTGCTCCGCCGGACCACCACCTAAGGCCCTGCACTTCGCCGGACCACCACCTGAGGCCCTGCACTTCGCCGGACCACCACCTGAGTCCCTGCTCTACGCCGGACCACCACCTGAGGCCCTCCTCTCCACCGGACCACCACCTAAGGCCCTACACTTCGCCGGACCACCACCTGAGGCCCTGCACTTCGCCGGACCACCACCTGAGGCCCTGCTCTTCGCCGGACCACCACCTGAGGCCGTGCTCTTCTCCGGACCACCACTTGAGGCCCTGCTCTTCGTCGGACCACCACCTGAGGCCCTGCACTTCACCGGACCACCACCTGAGGCCCTGCTCTTCGTCGGACCACCACCTGAGGCCCTGATCTTCACCGGACCACCACCTGAGGCCCTACACTTGGCCGGACCACCACTTGAGGCCCTGCTTATCGCCGGACCACCGCCTGAGGACCTGCACTTCGCCGGACCACCACCTGAGGCCCTGCTCTCCGCCAGACCACCACGTGAGGCCTTGCACTTCACCGGACCACCACCCGAGGCCCCAGCTCTTCGCCGGACCACCACCTGACGCCAGAGTTCCGCCAGACTACCATTTAACGTCCTCAACTCTGCCTGACAACTACCTTGGGCCCGACATTCTTCCAGACCACAGGGAGACCCCAAAGTTCTGCCAGCAGAACCTTAGGCCTTTAAAAGCCTCTAACTTTCACCCTACGGGTGATACTTGTAGTCTGATCGCCCTTGGAGGCGAGTCAGCCCCCTGTAATCTACTCAAGTTCTAGTGGAATCATTTCAACTGGGCCAGGCCCCGTGGTTTTTACCCTTTTCAGGATTTTCCACGTAAAATCTTGTGTTCTCTGTGTGTGGGATGGATATCCGTACAACGCTAAGACGTAGTATTTTAACTCTATCGCCGCGTATATTCTAGCCCGCAACAAGACCTATAAGATTGATTTAATGCAAAACGAATGTCATGCGAGCGAACTTATACCTACCTTACTTTGGAATGCTGTGATTGCTGATTAGCAAAATGTTTTGTAACATAAATTTGATCTTACACATTTGGCTCCATGTTTGTTTCCTTCCATTTAATTTTGTTTGTTGTATTGTTGTATTAATTGGATCATATGCTCTTAGGTTTGACTTCAAATACTGTATTTTTAAAGGGTTTATGATCCCTTAAGGATTTGTATCTTTTTTTTTTTATTCACGATGAGGCTCCATCGTGGATTTTATCCCAAAACAAAAGATTGGAAGACCCACATAAAAAAAAGGATAGCAAAAAAAAAAAAATCCAAAGACCCACATAAATTTGATAAATATTAATTAATAGAGATGAGAATGGAGTTATCTAAATTATCATGGTATTGAAAGAGAGGGAACCTTGCCAGCAAAAGCAGAAAGAAAAATATTCAATAAAGTTTTATTATTATTATTATTTTGATTTGCTTGCTTGATGTTACTTTGAAGGCTTCAGCTAGTGCTTGCCAATTGTGATGAAATTTAAACTCAGTGGAATCAAACTCATCCTAATTAATTAAGATTAGTAATGTAAAAGCTATTTCTCTACCATTATTCATGTTGGATTTGAATATGTTATGAATAAAATTACTATCAAAATAGAAGAACTCATTATTAAGAACCATAATATTATTGACAATAGGCAATTCTTTGCTTTATTGTCCTCATTTTCAATATGAAATTTATAATTAAATTGAATTTCATCAAAATGAATTCAGTTGGCCTAATTCAATCACATAAGGCCAATATAAGCCAAATTGATTTTGACTAAATCAAATTTATTTCGAATTAGTTAAGTCAATTTGGTCCCAATTTTAACACTCTCATAAATATTCAAATTAATCATATGTGAATCACACATTTATTATATGATGATTTTTTTTTATGTTTTACAAATTTATTCAATTATATTATATAAAAAACATTCATTTAAAATGATATTCCCATCAAAATCGAAGTTCTCATTTAATTTAAAATACATTCATTTTTCTTATCTTATGACAGACTTCACTACTTCAGTCGGCTTACCGACTACGCGGCAGCTTCATCTGCTCTCTCTCTCTCTCTCTCTCTCTCTCTCGATCTTGGGTGCCATGGAGGTGGCGGGATGGTTTGTTGGTCCAATCATGGACAAGATCATCAAAGGTTGCTTTGATTACCTTGAAGAGCAAGTCGGATGGCAGACGGGCATGAAGAAGGAGCTGGAAAGCCTGCGACAAAACCAGCCCAAGATCCAAGCTGTCGTCTTTGCCGCTAACCAAGCACAAATTAGCGATCAGAACCCGGGTCTCAACGAATGGATATGGCAGCTGCGAGATGCTCTTGATGAGGTAAATGATGTGCTCGATGAGTTGGAGTACATGAAGCATAAAGAACAGCTCCCCAAAAACACGGAAGAAACAAAGGTGTGTTCCGCCACTTGATTCTGCTCGCGAATATATTTATTTATTTGATAATCTATCAAAAAGAAAGCTCGTCAGCTTCCTATTTGAAATTCCTACTTGAAAAATAGTTGATCAAAAACAAGAAGCTGAGAAAGGTGCGTTCCATGATGAAATCCATGAAGAAAAAACTTGTCAAAATTGGCGAACGTGGTCTCAAAAGGGATCCCAACTTGAAGCGACTGGAGGAGGCTGTGCAGAAACTTGATAAAGTTTCGGCTGATGTTACTACTTTCCTTCATCTTTTAGACAGCGCGAAGAAGGAACAGAAGGAGCAGGAGGTTGATTTCTACAAAGCACGTGAAACAGGATCCTTGCCTACTACAAATGATCTCATCGGGCGGGCCAAGGATAAGGAGTTTGTTGTGCAGTGGTTGAGGAAGCCATCAAATGAGCCTCGGACAACTAGGTACAGAAACATTTCTCTTCTATCTATAGTGGGCCATGGTGGTATGGGAAAGACAACTCTCTTGCAACATGTCTATGAAGATGAAATGACAAAGGAATTTGATCTTAAAAGGTGGGTTTGTGTTTCAAACAACTTTGATGTGAAAAAAGTCATTGCAGATATGTTATCAACTCTTAAGAAGAAGAGGCCTCGTTTAGACGACACACTTGATGCACTTCAAAATAGCCTTAGGACTGAGATTATGTCCAAAAAGTTCTTAGTTGTGCTGGATGACGTTTGGGAAGAGGAGGAGGAACGGGATAGAAGTAAATGGGGGAATGTGCTCGCCCCTCTAGCTTCTGGGGCTTTAGGTGGTAAGATTCTGGTAACAACTCGGACGGACTCAGTTGCACGGATGTTTGAAAAAGTGATTCAAGAAAAGAAAGAACCATTCAGATTACAAGGCTTGGAGGAGGAAGAATGTTTGAAGCTCCTCAACACCCATGCATTTTCTGTAGACAATCCCGATGATCAGAGAAAATTAAAATTAAAATTAATTACTGCAGAGATAGTTAAAAAGCTTTCAGGGTCTCCTTTAGCAGCAAAGGTCATAGGTGGTATTCTGAATTCTAATTTGGATGAAGGGCATTGGAGGACAGTTCTAGAAAGCAATTTATTGGGTCAGAATTCTATCAATTCCATCTTAAGACTGAGCTATATAGTTCTGCCAAATTATCTACAAAATTGTTTCGCATTTTGTTCTATATTTCCACAAGATTATGAGTTTCGTAAAGATGGTTTAGTCAAAATGTGGATTGCATTGGGTTTCATTCAGCAACCTCATGATCAAGAATGGACTATGGAGGATATTGGAGGAATGTATTTTGATGTTTTGGTTAAAAAATCTTTCTTTGATAAGTATGAAGATTTTGGACGATACTATAAGATGCATGATTTAATACATGAAATGGCACAATCAGTTTCCAAACATGAATGTTTAAGAGTTGAGGATGGTACAAAGTTGCCTTCTATAATTCCTAAGACTCTTCGACACTTGTTTGTTGAAACTACAAATTCAGACATCATAAAAATAATTGGGCAGTTTAAATATTTGCATTCTCTTATCTTGTTCCATAAAGCTTCTAATCAGGATCTTTGCAATGCACTTATTGAAATATTCAAAGCATCGATAAGCCTACGCTTATTATACATATGGGCTCCAAAAGACTTGGAAATAATACCCGAGGAGATTGAAAATTTGATACATCTTCGATACTTAAAGATTGTTGGTGATAATTTGACTATGCTGCCAAGATCTCTAAGTAATCTCTATCACTTGCAATACATAATCAATTGGGGGCCAGACCAACCAAAAGGTGATGATTTTTTACCAAGTGATATTAATAACCTTTCAAACTTGTGTTATGTGAAATTGCCCGAGAATTGTATTTCATCGATATGTGGGATTGGGAAGCTAAACTCTCTTCAAGAACTGGATATGTTTAATCTTAGAGATGTGAGTGGTTATAGAATTGGGGAGCTGAAGAATATGAAAGATCTTTGCAAATTAGGAATCAATTGCCTTGAAAATGTGAAGGACACCGAGGAGGCTCGTAATGCCCAGTTATGTGAAAAGAGGAGGCTCACAGATTTGACCTTAGGTTGGAGTAACACTGATTCAAGGAACATCGATTTAGATGAGAACGTGCTCGACAACCTTCAGCCACCAAATTGTCTAAGGAATCTGAGCATAGAGAGATACATGGGTGCAAGGTCTGCAATATGGATGAACAATGTCAATCCGATCCTCAATCTAGAGGAAATTGCATTGAGAGAATGCTTGGAGTGTGAAACTCTTCCACCTTTTGGGCAACTTCCCTTCCTCAAGTCTCTAATACTTATGAAGATGCCGAAAGTTAAATGGCTCGAAAGTAAATTTAATGGGAATGATAAATACCGTGCCTTTCCATTGCTAAAGAGGTTATATATTAAGAGATTAGAAGCATTAGAGGATTGGTTTGAGGCAGGAGTAGCTGCTGAAGATGGATGTTTGTTTCCTTGCTTAATTGAACTGGAGCTACATAACTGCCCGAAGTTTAAAGAGTTGCCCTCTTTGCCTCCTCAGCTCAAGTGGTTGGTGATAGATGGAATTGGGTGGACGACTTTGAATTTTTGTAGCAGTTCAAATCCTATTCCCCTTGAAAGATTAGTGGTCTCTAACTGTCCAAACATTACATCTCTTCCTCTCGCTGATGAAATAGCAAGACTTGCAGCACTAAGAGTCTTGATAATCAAACATTGCCCCAATCTGATCTCTCTCGGAGAAATGCAAACCAGTAATAATTGCCCTCTCATACTCAAATATCTCAGTATAAGTACTCCATTGATGTTGCTAATGGAGCCATTGAGAAGTATCGCCTCCTTAAAAGAGCTGATAATTGTGGGGAATGATGAGCTGGTTTCATTTCCAAATGAGGCGGAGCAGTGGTTTCTGAAAGTTAGGTCTTCTCTTTCTCAGCTTTATTTTTTCTCTCTCAAATCCTTAGAGTCTCTCCCTTCCTCCTTGGAAAGCTTATCTTCACTTCAGATTCTATCTATTCATGATGTTCCCATGCTTCGGGAATTACCGAACCTTCCTCCCTCCTTGGAATATTTATCAGTTTGGGGGGAATGTCATCCAGAGTTAAAGGAGCGCTATCGAGAGGATGGAGGCTCCGATCGGCACAAGATTGCTCACATTCCTGAAATCTCTATTCGTGAAAATATATAAGCAAACTTGTTTCTTCGTATCTTATTTGTTTGATATATATGAAATGTGAAAGAATGCTATCGCAGCATGAACCAGCTGTTTGTATAACTTGATCGATGTACTCAATTTTTATTTATGTTATCATTTGGTGGTCCCTTTATATATAAATATATTCTTCTTTTAATATTTCCCGTTATATATAAAGTGAATCATTTAATAGTTCTTTTTTTATTTTTTGAAATGAAATAATTATTGAATTATTATTTAATTTTGATTTTATACTTTTGAGTTTACAAAAATAAAATAAAACTTTAATGATCAGTCAAATCTTAATTCATTTATATAAGCTTAAGAACTTAGTTAAATCATCCAAATGAAAACATCATTATAATTTATTAACAGATTTACCATTAACAAATGAAAAGAATTTGAACTCGCAATCTTAAAATGTTACTCCTTGTAAATTTACCATTAACAAATTCTTTAAAAAAACACCCTTGTGCTATTATTTCATTATTGCATTTGTAGATTAACATTTTTTTTTTTTTTTGCAAATGACTGATGAAGTCAATAATTCGATCCAATAATACACCAACTGGTTCTCTAAATTTCTTTAAAGCGTCTAATTATTTGAAAAGCCAATTGGCAATTAGCCATGGAAGGGGAGATTTGAGGTTAATAAATATTTATGATATTTATCATAAATATTAGGGGGTATATAAGCAAAAATAGGAAGTTGAAATCTTGTTACATGATTCAGCAACGGTGATTCATTGCATCTCAATATTATTTAGTATAATATTAAATTAAATTAAAGATTGGAGTCATTTATAAATGATTTGCTTGGTTGAAAAGCTTTTCTAAACAAAAAGATTGAGAACAAACGAGTCGAGTCGAATTCAATTCATACCTAATTCAAATTCATTCTTTTTAAAAATTTGTTGGATATTATTGTTTTTAATATTTTGCTCCGAATATCAAAACTAGCTTTGCATGGCTTAGAAATTTTTAGGTATTTTAAATTCATTGTAGTTTTATTGGCATGCTTTGCCTATTGTGGGAGGTGAGTGATAATCTATAGGGGTGTCAATATTTGACATGACTGGAAAACCCGATTCAAAAAATACGGGTTAGAATCAACCCGTTTTGCAAACGGGTTGGGTTCGTGTTCCCGGATTCGACCTATTTGGAAAAACGGATTGGGTTCGAGTTGACCAGAAACCCGAACTCAACCCAGGTTAATCGAAGAAATCGTGCGTGAGTAATGTCCGTGTAGACATGGCATGTCCCGTCCACGCTATCGTCATCCCGTCCACGCTGACACGACCTGTCCCATCCTATTCGCTGACACATTTTGTCTCGTCGAGTGGCTGTCATTCATCTATGGATCGAAAGCGATGACCGCTGTCGTCATCGAGTGGCTGCCTGACCGCTGTCACAGTCGAGTGGAAGTCGATGGGTCTGTTGGAATCCAGGATCCCGAGCACTTAATTTTGATGGTGACAACTAATATTTACTGAGTAAATATAGACTTCCGTTAGATTACAAATGTTTAATCTTTGTATATGAGCACTAACATTTCAGGTCAGATGCATACTGCTAAAGATTGCTGGAGACTCAAACCGGGTAGAATAGGATGTTGAAGAGTCTGTAATTTTTATTTATTTATCTTTATTTTTTTTGAGTCTGCCACAGAAGCATGCATGTGAAAGGAGCAACCATGCACACACACAGGGGGAGAAATTTTTTTTAAAAAAATGATAATTTTTTTTTTCATCGTACTGTACGATCTTATATCGTAATGTACGATTAATTGAAAATACTCAGGCAACGGCTAATTCTCTAATGATTAAGTTTACAAACTTATCGTACTGTACGATCCAAATCGTACTGTACGATGATTTGTAATTGTGAAACCCTAGCCGCCAGAATAAGTTTGGTAAGTTTTCGAATTTGATTTTATGAACTACTCGTACTGTACGATATATATCGTACTGTACGATTAATTAAAAACTTGCCAAAATTATCTCCCTAATCAGGAAATAAAACGTTGGTTTCTAATTATATGTCGATCGTACTGTACGATGTTAAATCGTACTGTACGACTGACAGAGACGATTTCAGTCGTCCCAGAGATCGTACCAGACGAAACCAATGTTTTTTTGTTCTGATCGTCCTGGACGATATTCATATCGTACAGGACGATATCAAGAAATGAACTAATCGTACTGTACGACTGGTGGAGTGCTGGACGACCGACAGAGACGATTTTCTTCGTCCCATCGATCGTACCAGACGATCGCAAGAATTTTTGTTCTATTCGTCCTGGACGATATTCGTATCGTACATGACGATATCCTGAAAAACACTAATCGTACTGTACGATTCAAGGAGTGCTGGACGACTGACAGAGACGAATTCTTTCGTCCCGAGGATCGTCCCAGAGTTCGTCCTGTACGAACAGTACGAATCAACAGTATCGTCCTGTACGATATACGTATCGTACAGTACGATATGAATAAAATTTAATAACTGTTCGTTTGTACTCGTACTGGACGGAACTGAAATTGAACTAATCGTACTATACGATTATAGATCGTACTGTACGATCAGAAACGCAAAAGTTGAAACTTTTAGGGTTTTCTGAAGCCTGATATAAAAAACAACTTAAGTTTTTCTTTAGGAGAAGTTGATCAATCCTTTTTGCTGTGAGAGGCTTGGAGGAAAAAGAAGGGGATTTGGTAGAGAAGTTTTTGGAGAGATCTAGAGCTTGAGAGAGGAAGGTGAAGGTGAGCTTGAGCGTGAGGGAGAAGTAGTGTGAGGGGATCACACGGTGGCTCCAAGCTAGCTGCATGCTTTGCTCCTCTTGTGGCTTTAGAAGCTTCAAGAAAGTTCTCGAAGGAAGAATCACTTCAAGATCAACATCGCCAAGGTACTCTGCCATCTCCAGGAGGGAGAAAAAGGAGAAGGTCTGCTGCCGTCACCGGGAGGGTGACATAGCGTTTGGTATTCCGCCGCACCGAGGGAGGTGAAAGTGAGTATTGTAAAGGCTTCTCCGCCTTGCTGTGGGGGCAAAAGGAGAGTCAACTTTTACTAGTGCAAATCCCGGAGTAGAGGACTCCGGGGAGTGGACGTAGGTCAAGTGACCGAACCACTATAAAAATTTCTGGTGTGTTTTTTCCTGTTTACCGCACTTTACTTTTCATGCTTTTAAATTTGTGCGTTTTAATTGCTTGGTGAAAAATCAATTTTTTTTAAATCTCGTAGTGTTATCAATTTTATCGTTGTGATCGTTGTAATTGCTTCCGCACATTGGTTGTTAAATTATATTTCGAAAATACAAAAAAATTAGAACTCTTGTGTAGGGTCAAATTTTTAAAATACCAATTCACCCCCCCTCTTGGCGCATCTCAAACTTTCAGGGTCGACCTCGCTGTTCACTTTAGTTGGATAGGAAGCAACAACGCAGACGGGCCGACGACAGGGAGCTCGCCATTTTACGTTTGTAGTTGGATCAGAAGCAACGACGATGATAGGAGGGAGCTCGTCGTCCGTCCGCTCACGACTCAACGCCTCAACTGCTCAAAACGGGCCTATAGGTCGGGTCTAGTCGTGTCAACCAGGTAACCCTGCGAGTTTGGTCCAGGATAAAATACCTGACCCGTTTGCAAAAACGGGCCAGTTTCTGGTTGGGTTAACTTGTGTCGGGTTAATTCCAGGTTGGATCCGAACTTGACTCGTGACCCGATTTTGATAGCCCTAATAATCTATATCATTAAAGTGTTATTTTTATTTATTTATTTTTGATTTTTTTGTTTTGAAACTCATATTTAGGGACTGATTGGTATTGGATTGGATTTAACTTTAGTGGGATTTAGTAAATAATGTAAATTCGAATTTAATAAATCCTGAGGGTGTTAAATCCTAAAAACTTTTTGGTATGACAAATATTAAATCTTGATAAATCCTAAGAACTAGTTGGCAACATAATTCAAGATTTAAGGCAGTTGGTTCATTTAGAAATTAAAATTAATTTGTTTGAATGTAATATGCATGACTATTTGATAATTAGATAATTAGTAATATAACAAATAATTTGATATCCAACACCTAAATAATATAATAAACTAATTTAATGATAATTATACAACTAATAACTAATTATCTAATTATATTACTACTTATCTAATTATGTAATTAAAGTAACTTCTAATTGTATTAAACTATTTAATGATAATTATACAACTAATAACTATAATAACTAACAAATTACCAATATTAATTATACTAATGTAATGACATTATACTACTAATAATTTAATTAAACTAAGTTAGATTATTTAATTTTACTACTAAATAATTAATTAATCAAACTAATCATTAATGTTTAAATTATATTAATAGTGTTACTTTAGATTATTTTATAATCTAGGGTTTGCCTACCTCTCTTCTCCTCGTCACCATTTCTTCGTGGCTGCTTTGGTCGCATGATGTGCGTGCTTAGCATGATGGGAGCTAATTCGAATGGAGCAATTCACTTTATAACTTCTTCCTTTGACAACATTCCTTCATATCGGATCTAAAACCACACCTCTTCGTCGTTCTCTATTGGATCGGAAGTAACGATGACTACAGGAGCTTGCTCTTGCTCGTTGCCAAGGTAGCCATCTTTCTTTCTTTTGCGTGCTTCTTCAGCCAAATTCTGTTAAATCTGTCGAACGATGGGATTTAAATTTAGGAGAATTTACGCCGTAAATTCATAAATCCCAAATTTATGAGGCAAATCTGATACCAAACAGCCCTAAGGCTTCGTTTAGGACATCTTTCTTACTGTCTTTTAAAACTGCTTTAAGAAGCAATAAGAATACGCCGGTCGACATATCTCAGCTTATCCAGCAGATTAAGCGCCATTGCCTTACCCCCGATGGATCCTACCCGCGTATTTGGAACTCCATCTTGTAACACCCTTCATCTTTGTTACATAATTGTTGAAGGAAATCCTAATTTTGGATTCCATTTTTGGTTTAATTGTTTGATCTTTGTTGGTTTCTTTTGCTAAAATGGAAGGCGAGGGAGGAGATGTCCATAAAGAGGTTACGTTATTAGGAAGCCTTAGTACTGATGAGGAAAAATTTGCCTCCATGCAGATTTTTATTTCTCCTATTTTGTAATCGAATACTGCATTGAGAATAAAGTACAGTCCCGGGAGACTGACATAATATTCTACAATGGATTCAATATCAAAATAGGGTTTTGAAAAATGATATTTCTACGATCAAATACGATTCAAAGAATAACTTATCATCTCGGAAGATGAACATGCAATTCTATAGAGTGTGTTTAAAAATAAAAATAGGATTTTGAAAATTCATCCAGTCTTTTGATTAGATGTAACATAAAAAATATTATATCATCTTAAAAGACGAACATAATATTCTTCAGGACATCTAAAAAACAAGAATGAGTTTTATGAAATCCTTCATTTTTAAGATTGAATATAACAAGTAGACTATTATATTATCTGAAAAGATAATAATAACATTCTACAAGTATATCTGAAGTTAGAAATGAGTTTTTTTAGAAGATATCTACGTTCTCAAATATTATTTTCTTGTTTTATAGGAATAAAATAAAATTTATTTTAATCTGGAGATCCCAAATCTCTATAGGGGCAAGCCCCTATAGTTAATTAAATCTTAAGAGGGGTGCTCCTAGGAAAACTCTCGATTAAAGTAGCAATTTCATACCATTTGATTACAAAGTAGAAGACAAGGAAAGGAGTAGAAAATTTCCAAGGAGAAAGCTCAATGTTGAATAGTTCTTAGTGAGTCAAAGAAGAAAAGTAGGAGATGCCAGATTCTAAGAAGCTTAGAGGCAACCTCAGTCTATCATATGTTGGGCTTTACATTTTAAGAGGGAATTTTTATGTTTAAGTTGGCATTTTATTAGAAATTTGGGATTATATTCCTGGAAGGTGAGGACTTAAGATTTGAAAATCTGCCTCATAATCTAAATCTAAATTGGGTACTACAAAATAGTGACCCAAATCTAGCTAATGAAGTGCAAATCTAGACTTACTCCAACCTAGATTGGGGAGCCAGCTAATCACCTAAGCGCTTTAAAACCATGTGTCCAATCTCTTTATGAAAGATGGGTAGGGACGTTGTTTAAGTTTTGAGGAATGAGGGCCGACATCTAAGACAAATCCTAATTGACCCCTTTACTTATATAGGGTAAAAGATGCTTAAGAGCGTAATGCAATTAAAATTTTAAACTCTTTTAATTTGTATCTAATGTAATGCATGCTAATTGAATCGAATGTATAAAATAATTTATGAAGCAGTTTTAAAATCAGGCTTAGAAAATATATATTTTCCTAGAGATTGCACAATATCCCCTTGACAGAACTGCACCCTAATAGGCCAGGTAGTTTGCTAGAACCCGTAAGCGGGGAGGTGCTTAACAAGGAAGAGAAAGTGATAATATGCTTTATGCTGACTCTCGACGGTCCCGAGCTTACTTCTTAGATCGTTAGAATTATTATATAAGCCTAAAAATTTTATTTAAATTTCAAGTAGAAAATATTTTTATTGTGCCCTTACGAAGAAACACTCTGATCGTATCCAGGCTAAAACGAAATACGGCATGCAAGAATCCTAAAAACAATTACTGCACAAATAATATAAATAATCAAATTAAATTATCCAATATATAATGTCCACAATCCATATGACAACTGTTATTTTACTTACAACCCAGGGTCTGCTGAAAAGTAAAGTGGCCGGGTACCACTGATAACAAACCGTGATTCTCATCTTAAGACTGGCGCAAGTGATTTTGAAATGGGATATACTTTTTTTTTATCTTCATTTCTTTGTCTTCTTCCTTTCATCTCCTCATTTCGTCTTTTCTTCCCCTACAAGCTCCTTGGATCCGCTACAAGCTCCCTAGCAAGGCCGATCTTGGATACCCAAATGAAAAGAAACTCATCCCTGAAGGGGTATTTTCTTTTTCCTTTGGATTTTAAAATCACCCTAACTTAACTTTCCAAACAGAAAAGAACATTCCCCTAAGGGATATTCTCTTCTCTTTGGATTTCGAGTAGGGTGTGATATCCCAATTTCAAATCACTTTCAGTTTATAACTCTTTTCAAACACATTTACATTATACTTCAACATAAAAGAAAATATTGACCACCTACAAGGTTATCCTAAGCATCTTATAATAAAATCATCCAAAGTAGTTATATATTTGCATTTAAATTAAATTCACCAGCCACACTTGGATGTGCTCTTTTAATTTTAAAGGGGCTTAGCATTTTCTGAAGCACCTGCAGAAAATATCGTCAATTTAAATCTTTAATTTATCCCCTTTAATTTAGCACTGCACGAGCATGGCCACCTGCAAAAAATTCTGTGAGCATTCAGATCGTTTTTAACCTAGGGGTAATCCATCGTCCATCACATCAATTCTCAGATTACAGTAATAAATAAATAAACAAACACACCAATCATTTTATAGCCAACATGTAGTTAAAACCATGAGGAAACCCGTCACACAACAGCAAGAAAGTAAACACCAGCCTAACCTAAAGCTAAAGTCGGTTCTCCTAGCAAACAAATCTAAGTGTGTGTAATAGGCTGTGTAGTTTGGGTATATCCTAGGTTAATTATTAGTTAAAATTTTCTGTCGATTGAAATTAGTTTGTTGAAGGTTAAGGGGAGTGTTACTAAGTTTTTTATGTTCTACGTTTCTACCCTAAACTGTGCATGCATCCTAAGTCTAAGTTTTCTAAGACTCAGTCCTTAATTTTTATCCTTAAATGTCACTAATATTGTATAGGATGAAAAATTTTGTTATCACTAACCCTTAAGACATTACACACGTGTAAAGGGGTTTAAAGATCTAAAAATAAAATAACAATAATCCTAATAAAATTGAAGTTACTACATAGACCTTAAGGGGAAGGGATCGCACAAACCATATCAAGGGCCTCCTAGGGGCTTTCTAAGTTTTAAGAAAACTTACAACATTGGGGGCTATGACCCGGTGGTTCCGCCCGTAGCACCTCTACCCGGTTGGATAGAGGAGACTAACGCCTTTGTCTCTTCTCCCTTTTGTTCATTTAATTAATACTGTTCCTCGTAGTTCATGCAAATAAAAAGAATAAAATAGGGCTTAGAAGCACATTTAATAATAATTAATAATGTAATAATTAAAATTTATTAAAAATAAAAATGTACCTTTCTTTGGACTTGGACACCGGTTCGGTTGATTACCTTTTAAGCTTTTCACTTTTGAAAGCATACTTTGCACTTTTCCAACATTCACCCCAAGGCACAGAAAGAGAGAAAGGGAGAGAGAGATAGGTAGAGAGAGAAAGAAGGCTTTTGTTTTTCAACAGTCACCCAAACCCATCATTCTTTAGCACAAGCATTTTCATTTTTCAACATATACTTTCACTTTTGCCCACTTACATCCTCTACGTCCACAATCCATACACTTTTCAACACATATTTTCCCAAAACTCTCACTTCACACATTCCAAACTCAATTTTATATACTTTTCAAAATGTACACTTTTCCACTTTTCAAATCATACATTTCAAATCTTACTTCTCGATACACAAGCAAACCACTCTTCCTTACCAAATCAAACATTTTACTCTTCACTTGAACACACTTTTTCATTTTCAAGACATTAAAATCACTTCTCAAAAGTCCAAATGCTTTACTTTTCACTTTTCTCAAACAATACCCTTTCAACATACACTTTACTACACTTCTTCAAAACATACACACTTCCACACATTTCTCTTCACTATTCACGAACACACTTTGCCTTTCCAAAATACTCATACACTTTTCACAATCCATACACTTCACTAATTAAAGCTCACACATATACACTTCACCATTCACAAAATCAAACACTTCATCTTTCAAAACTTGTACCCTTTAAATTTACAAAATTATACACATATCACTTTCTAAAATCAAATAATTTGTTTTCAAAATATACGCACACTCTACCTTTCAAGAACACACACTTTATTTCCCAAAATCACTCACATACAATTTACTTTTTTTTTTATATTTAAACAATTTCTTATCTTTCAAAATTTTACACACTTTAACTATTACAATACATGCAAACTCCACAAATCCACTTTACAAAACACACAAAATTTTCACCTTTACACATTATTTCAACATAGACACAAACTCTACTTCCCAAAACTTCCCAAAGACACACACAATTTACTTCTCCTTCCACCCACACTAGTCACTACACCACCCCTTCTAAAACACACACAAGTCACTTCTCCTTCCACACCCAAACACTTTGCTTTCTGCATGAACATTCATTTTCTAAAATTTTCTACACTATCTTCAAAACCACTCTTTACCTTTCAAAACACCATAATCCACTCTTCATCTTTTCTCATCTTATACCCTTAACACACATACATACAATCCATTTCAACATTCCACACACTTCACTATTACACATTTACACATTTCACATTATTTTACTTTTCAACGTATACACACACACACACACTCTTTTCCACATTTGCATGCTTCAACTTACATAGAATGCACACTTCACCATTTAAAGATCATACACACCACATTTCTCATTGCAACATACACTTTCATTTTCCAAAACTTCCCAAAAGATATGCTTTACTCTTTCCAAAACTCAAGAAAAATTTTCCAATGAACACAAAGCAAAATCACTTTTGGATCTACGCCACACTCATATTTAAAGCACATGATTATTCTCCAACACCTCCCCAAGACATTGTATAAGAGACTTATGCATACTCACCACTAAAAAGAAAAGAAAAGAATATGAATGGCTTTCTAACATTTCATACACTTCACTTCTCGACTTTCAAAGCATATAGTTCACTAAACCCTTTCAAAGATGCATTGGTACCCATTCAAATATTAGAATACATCACTCCTTAAGGCAAGAACATTTGTAACAAATATGCATATGTAAAATTTCTTTAACTTTTTCTAACTCATGGGTTTCTTGGAAGCATGGATGAAATGAAGCATAGATGTGCGTATCCAATAGTTCTTTATTTAACCAAAACTTATATCATTCCTTGCTAGACATTAACACAAACATTTTTCATGCGCTTGATAAAAGATGACACAGCCTCTCATATTCTATGCACAAAACTTTGGATTACTAATTGTATGGTATAAATCATGAACACCGCAATTTTATGTATGTAGTTTTAATTTCAAACAATATAAATCAAAACATAAAACCCTTTTTATGCTTCATGAAACCATTCAATTCAAAGTTTCTGACTTGTATATTGGAAAAACACGAATTGAAATAAGTATTTACATCTCATTCACATAGCAAACCCCTTTTCGAAAGAAGAACACAAGACTATCCTTATCACCTTAATCTTATTTGAAGGAGAATCAAAGAAATTACTCTTACTCTTTGACGATTAATACATTCTTCTTCAAATAACAACCCTCATTACTTTTCTTACCAACAAGACTCTCAATGCAACATCAAAGACATATAACCATTAGAGGCAAAAGAAATAGGTGCTAGAAATAATGTCTCTACAATTTTTAGAGAACAAACATCAGATCTCAAAGATGATGGAAATGAAGTTATTTAAAACCTTTATTTCATATGGAAACGGAATAAGAATGAAACTTGTTCCTTAGAAGGAGAGGATTGGGGGAAAGGAAGAAATAGCAAGAAGTATACCTAAACTCTCGGCTAGGGCAAGAATCAGCCGGGGTCTCCGGCTTGGGCTCGCGAATGGCAGAGGGAGTCAGATCTAGGGCTCACGAACGGCTGCTAGAGGGGCGAACCTTCAGCTAAAGCAGAGGGGGGTTGTGCGAGAGCAGAGAGCGACGAAGAGTGGGTTTCTCCTGGGGCTTCTCACGCGAGAGAGTGGGAGATGGAGGATTTTTGAACTGGGAGCCCGGGCCGGGGGAGTTCTGTTTCTCAAGAGAATGAGAGGGAGGAAGAGAGATTGCCAGAGAGTGGTGTTTCAATTTTGCCAAATTGAGAGAGCGGGGGGGGGGGTTGATTAAATCCTCCCAAACGCTTCTATTCAGGAAGATCACTATCCTACCTTTATTCATCATTCAAAATCAAAGGTTTGGATTAAAGGGCTGATTAGAGCCATCTACATTAAATTGAACTTGAATCGAGTCAAATAAACTTGATATTATATAGATTTATATCGAAGAGTTTTGATTGATGGCAAATTAATCAAATCAGGTTTGATTAATGTTGAATTTCATGAATTTAATCTTTATTAAATTCAAATGGTTTTGATTTGATTTGGTTGAGTCAATGCTACGTCAGTGGGTGTCCACCTAAGAGAAATACTACAGATGATGTCTACACTAGGTTGCGAGGACCTTGGTGCTAGAGATTTGGTTTGGGGAATATTGACCTCAAATAATGTGGTCAACAAGTACTACTTAGGGTTTCATATTTCTTTCTTTTGCTAAAATGTCATGATGTAGTTTATTTCGAATGAAAAAATAAACCTTTTTTAATGAAATTATCTTGAAATGGAAATATGGCCTGATTTAATTCCTTCTTTCTTTGTTTCCAATGGGGTTTGTTGTTGGGTTCTTGCAGGCTGTCTACGGAGAGGCAATAGGAATGGTTAAGCAGTATCAACAAGTGATTTCTACTGCTAACCATGGAGGAGTAAGAGATGATCAGACTCAGGTTCTGGTTTACTTACCATTGATATTACGCATTTGATAACTAGAGGATTTCTGTCGGATATGCTTGTTTTTAATTATTTGTTCCGAATATAAAAACTATCTTTTGCATGGCTTAGAAATGTTTAGGTCTTTTAAATTCCTTGTGGTTTTATCGGCTTGCTTTGGCTATTGTGGGAGGTGAGTGATAATCTATGTCATCAAAGTGTTATTTTATTTATTTATTTATTTTTGAATTTGTTGTATTGAAACTATCACATTTAATGGAGTAAAGATGTTAATGATAGATAAAATGTTAGTTACCCCACCAGATTAAACACTTGTATTAATTCTATATTTATGGAGTTTTGAGTGATGAAGTTTGGAAGGTAAACATAGGTGAGTGAAGGAGGTTAAATTGAGTTATTTTATGCATATGACTCTAAATCAATCTCAAGATAAATGGTATGACAATTTTTTTCTTAGTTCAATAGAAAGAATAAATAAACTGAACACTCTACTTTAAATGAAGAACAAATATTCTCCACCATACTTCAGATTTTCCAAGGTAGGCTAAACCCCAATCCTTTTCTTTCATTAGGTGTAATTATTAGAATTTATTTTATGGTAGGCACACTTGGCAGAGTGGCAATTGAATTGTGTGTTTTTTAAAATAAATAAGAATTTATACATGCTCAAGAAATAAAAATCACCTAACATAGTATGTGAGCATGAGTAAGGTTTCCAAGTAATGATTACAAGTAATATAAGTTCTAGGTAAAAAATAGACAAGTATTTATTCATTCTCCTCAATCAAGCTTACATCCACTCTCCATGCTCTTCATTGAGAGTTTATCCTTTTAAGTCTTGTATTATGTACTGATAAAGAACATACCACACATTTCTCCCTTCTTTCAAGCCATGGAATCAACCAGAAACCATTTGCATGAGTTGAGTATAAACCTAAAACTCAATGTTTCCATTCTTAAAGAAGAACCTCTTACATAAATAACTTTAGCGGATATGGTATTGGAAGAAATATAAGAAAATGCATTGTAATAAGAAAAGAGTGATAAAATGAGTAGCACAAATACATACTAAGTCGCCTAGCTAAAATAATTATCAAGAGAAAGACTTGAAAACCGATTTACAGATATGAAATGAAACCTTAAACTAGAAACCATCATACAAAACTTCCAAAATAGTGGGCTATGAAGCTCAAGTGCACTTATTTAAAGCTTTGGCAAGTTTAAGGACAAAGTTCCCTACAAAACTTTTAAGAAAAGGGTCTTGTGGAAGAGAAATAATTGGTCATTGTTGCCTACTCTAAAAGTTTGTTTAGGTCCAATTAGGTGAGTATATGTAGAATAAGACTTCCATGCATGGTTAGCCAAGATGAGGTACTTGCTCAAATTTTCAAAGTATCAAAAAGCATCCGTTTGTTGTACATTTATGCTCTGTGCCTAAAAATGATACCTTAGGCAATTGGATATCTGTCACATCTTCTATACTTGAATATTCTTCAAACTTTACTGTTGAGATCTCTAAGCAATCTATATCATTTGCGATTCATAATCTATGAATCTGGGTAGTTTATTCATCATAATTTCTTACCGAGGGACACGAATAACCTTACAAATATGCATTACATGCAATTGCCCTAGGATTATTTTTTCTGGAATGCATAGAATTGGAAAGCTAAACTCTCTTCAACAACTAGATGAATTTTACGTTAAAAATGAGAATGGCTTTAGAATTGTAGAGCTGGAGCATATGAATGAGCTTCGCTAGTTAAGAATCAAACTTCTTCAAAATGTGAAGGATGCCGAGGAGGCTTGCAGTGCTAAATTATGTGCCAAGAGGTGGAATTTCATTAATTCAGGGAAAATTCTGATTCCACTAAGTACGTGCTCGACAACCTTCAACCACCAAAATTTCTAAGGAATCTCAGCATAAAGGAACGCATGGGTGCAAGGTCTACAATATGGATGAATAAAGTCAATAAGAGCTTCAATTTAGAGAAAATTGAATTGACAAGTTGCTTAGGGTGTGAAAATTGTTCCACCTTGTGGGCAACTTACCTTTCTCCTCTAAAACTTGTTTGGATGTCGAAAGTAAAATGACCCAAAAGTAAATCCAATGGGAATGATATATATATAAGCATTAGATGATCAGTTTGAGGAAGGAGTAGCTACCGAAGATGGATGCTTGTTTTCTTATTTAACTGAATATCTTTATATATATATATTTGCACACACATATGTTTTTTTTTAAAGAAAGAGAAAAGTTTTAAAAAATAATAATAAAAGAACAAAAAAAGGCTCCATCAATTTTTTTTATTTTACCATTAGTAATATTCGTTTACTGTGAGTGTTAATGATTCTTATTAGTTAATACTAATTAGTTACATTTTTTTGTTATTTGTTAAGCTTACTATATGTATATATATATATATATATATATATATATATATATATATATATATATATATATATATATGGTCAAATTCATTAGTCAATATTGTTAAATATTTGTATATATATGGCTATATGTACATGTTGTTATATATATTAAAAAAAGTAAAAAAAAAACAAAAAGATTCCAAAAAAAGCAAAGCAAAAAAAAAAATAGAAGAAAAAAAAAGAGGGGAAGAAAGCTTTCAAAAAAAAAAGAAGAGAAAAGAATTTCAAAAAAAGGGAAAGAGAGGAGAAAAGAATAAAAAAAGAGGGGAAGTAAAAAAAATGATTTTGTGCATTTTGTTGTCTTCGTCGCCACCGGAATGCAAAGGTATAATCCCTTAATCCCTAAAACTTTGAGAGCTCGATTTCAATGCCTACAGTGCGACAAAGAAATGACCTATACATGCTTTTCGTAGCATGGTGGGAGGAAGTTCATCGCGGTGCTCTCGATGAATCGGGTAATCACTTCGAGATCCCACTTTCGCCTTTCGTGGCGCACCGAAAAATCGCCTATACCAAGCCACCCAAGCTGACCTCTAGGTCACCTTAAGAAGTTCCTAAGTCACTACCCTAGGCTTGGATGGGGGTGCAATCAGTGGCTCTAGACTCCTTAGATTAAACATAATCAACACGCCAAAATTCAAATCCTAAATCCCATTGAAAAGAGCATAGAAGCAATTTGAAATCAAGGATCAAACCATAACCCTTGACTCCAAACTGTCCAAATGGTGCCCTTAAACAACTCAAACAAGAGGGGTAAAATTAGACATGTAAAAGACATGTCCAAATTCAATCCCCCAAAGTCTCAAGCCATGGGGATAGTAATTAAGCGCACAAATATAATATTTACATAAACATTAAAATGAAAATTGACAATAACACAGAATTAATTGGGGCTTGAGACCATAGGTCTTTTGAAGATCTCCCTAAGATCTTTTTAATGAGCCTAAGAACACCTAAATTGGTCAAGTGTGGATAGAGATATTAATTTTCAAAGATCCATGGAATTTCTAGAATTTATAATCCTAGGATTACACAGTCAGTGGTGCACTTTACGTGCGATGCACTCTGATTGGGTGAGCAATCGTTAGTTTTAATTGGATAATAGTGGGATTAACCACAACCGTCAAATCGTAGATCATATGGATGTGATTTAAGTGGCTTTAGAACCATGAGATTTAATCTGAACTATCAATTAAGATCAATGGCTTGAATTTGATCTTCACTCGACTCCGTAGCTATGAAGCTTCTACTAGCGTAATCCAGGCAATCCCGCTAGTGAACTTCCATGAAATTTCATGGAGAGGATCAGGAGAGTACGGACTTTTGATCCAAGGCTGGGATCACATTAGATTGAAAGTTCCGTTCACACTTACCAGACTACCTATCTAGGGAGCTCAGGAGAAGATTTTTACCATGGAGAAAGCCCCAAAGGATGGGTTTTTCTCATGAGAAGCTTAAGAGGATGAAGGTGAACACTTCTCCTTCATATGTCAGGATCATAGGATGGCTGGAGGTATGACCTTGAGTGGAGGATGGAGAGCTTTCATCAGAGCTTACTTGAATGAATGGCTAGAAGAGGCTAGGAAGTTGGGGAATGGAAGAGGAATACTCAGGGAGCTCTGGGGAGTAATTTTGAAAGCTTAAAAGTCAATGAAGGGGTTTGGGTCAAGGTGCCCTATTCAAATGCCTCCCGTAAGCTTGGACCATCATGGTGAAGTAGGTGGACAGCTTGATAGCTTCCAGGTGATAGGGGACACCTCCTTAGAGGTCTGTGAGCTGAAATCCAATATAATGATCCACTAGGTAGCTTTAGATGAAGCTCAAGATGGAGAGAAACACTGGAAGGTTCTCCCAATCGCTCTGGCCATAGCTGACCCCTAGCTAGGTCAGGGTGATATGGAAAGGTTGTTGGGGGTCTAACAAGCTCAAGGGTGAGCTCAATTGGGTAAGAGGGAGTCCAGTTCATTGGGGTGACTCAGGTTGACCCAAACTCGTATGATTTGGCTCTATTTGGGTACAACCTAGGTCAAGCCAAGTGGTGGAGTTGAGGTGGAAGGTGCATTGGGTCATGGGGCACCCAATGTAAGGGTCAATTGATTCAATTAGGCTTGAGGTGAGAAATAGCTCAGGTCAGGATGGTTTTGACCAATTTGGGCTAGCCAAGAGGTTAACCGAAGTCAATCAAAGGGCTGGGCTGACTAGGGTAGGTGCCTTGGGTCTAGGGCTATCCAATGGAGGTGTTGATTGAGAAGGATGAGGCTTAGGTTGGGCAATGGCTCAAGTCTTAGTGGTTTTGGCCACTTTGGGTTAGCCTATTTCCTAACCCATGTTGACCCAAGGATTGGGTGAACTAGGGAAGGTGTATTTGGTCAAGGGGAACCCAATACCACTATTGGTTTGATCCAATTGAGCTAGGGTAGGGAATTGGCTCAAGGGAAACCTCTCTTTGGACACTTGGGTCAAGCCAAGTGGCTAGCCCATGTGAGCCCAAGGCTTGGTTACTTAATAAGGGTCTCTTAAGGATCCAATGGGTCACCCCATGGGTTTGGAGAAGTCTTAGTTAAAGGATTTTGAAGGGTAGAAGTGTATGGGAGGTTTGGTAAGTCTGATGTCTTCTGGCAACAGCGTGATCAGGGTAAGGGTCTGATGTTTGCTGGAAATAGTATGACAATCAGGGTAAAGTCTGATGTCTGCCAGAACGGTGAGACAACCAGGGTAAAGTTTGATGTCTGCCAGAACGACGAGACAATCAGGGTAAAGTCTGATGTCTGCCAAAGCGGCGAAACAATCAGGGTAAAGTTTGATGTCTGCCAGAGCGGCGAGACAATCAGGGTAAAGTCATCTCAACAGCCCCCATGACACCCATATGTGTAGGGATGTGAGGAGAAGGAGGAAGGTAGATTGGAGGATTTCAAGGGAAGAGTTATCTAAGGAATTCCGAGTTTGCATCTTGGTTACCACATGCTAGAGGATAAATTGTCGTGGCCATGAGTATCCAAATGCTGGAGGAATTTCTTAGGGAACTCTAACCCCATACAAAAGAGAAGAAGCATCGGAATGACGCTTCTTGGGACCATAGATGGAGAGACGCCCTCAGCAGCATGCGATAGGGGCAATCTCACCATGAGTGAGTAGGTACTGAAGTAGCGGGGGAACTCCGCTATAAAGGACAAAGTTTATATCAAGGAGAAATGATCATACTGGACTACAGTGGTACACCCACACCAACTGATGGGACCCTATAGGAGGAGGAAGTAATATGGGCACATCCAAAAGACCGCTCTGCAGCCAGGAGTCGGGTCACATTGGAAAAGTATGTCACTACAAGGCAAGGGAGGTGATTTTTTGCTAGAAAATCAAAGCTCACTAAGAGGTGACACTAACATCTGAAACTTGATGTACCACGTCATAATTAGGAAAAGACATTGGAGTAGCGAGGGGACACACTCTCCATCGAATATAGTAACATCGTATAGGAGTAATAATCATGAAGGGCTCACAGTGGTAGCCCCCACCCAAACTGGTGGGACCCTGTGGGAAGTGAAACAACATCGGCGCATCCGTAGAACTATTCTAGCAACTAAGAGTATTGTACATATGAGAGAGTAAGCCGGTAAAGAAAGAAAAGAGCTGATCTCCTACTAAGAAATCAGAACTCTCAAGGCCGTGATGCTAACACCTGAGACCAGGTGTACTACAACACTACCGGGAAAATAACTCAAGGTAGCGAGGAGATGCACTTGCCACCGAAGATGATAACCAGGAATAGGATTGATAAACATCAAACATCATAGTGGTAACACTCACCCTGACTGGTGTGACCCTGTGAGAGGTGGGGGCAACACTACCAGATCCATATGACTACTCTAGCAGCTGAAAGCAGGGTAAGGATGAAAAAGTAGGTTGCTAAAAGGAACTAGAGGGCCGACCTTCTGCTAGAAAATCAAATCTCTCAGAGGCGTGATATTTAACATCTTAGAATAAGGCGTGTCACATCACTAACAAAGATTATTATGATTGTAAAGGGCCATGACAATCATAAGTGTAGGTTCATCCCTGAAGCAATCACTCGGATGCTTCGTAGGAGAAGGAAAAAAAAGTTTGGGGAATTTTGGGTTCTTAGAGAGTATTACTGGGTTCCACCTATGACAAGGGCAACCGATTTTACTCTGTTAAGAGCTTCCCTCTTTTATTTTATCATTGCATATTTTTTTTATTTTGCACACACACACACACACATATATATATATATATATATATATATATATATATTGTATATGTTCGCAATCATAGACTAAATATATCTCGTACTATCGAAGATAACACCCGGTAGAGGGAACGTTTACCATATCCGTGCGTTACTCCTAGTATTAGATATCCTCTAGTGATTAGAACATAAAGTGGGGGTTAGGATTGGCTTTGATAACCCAAGCCATATTCGCCACATGAATAGAATTGGGGAGAGATATATTATACAAGATCTTGTAAGGAGTGAAACATTGGCTTTGTTAAACCAGGCCACATTCAACCAATGTGAATGAACTGGGGAGCACAATCACAACGGGATTAATATATGAATGAAATCTAAATTAAGATAGTTGATCAACATTATCATCCCTAGCTAACATAGGTTGGTGTGGACCCAGTACCACATCCAACAAAGAAGTTTGAACTAGTTTTGATATCCCAGACCACACTTGGGGTGACAAGTGAAACTGGAGAACCAGAACTTATGGAGAACTCAAAGATACATGAATTCTATAAGTCTAGACTAAGCTAGGTAAACTATAGAGTTTTGATCACATGTGAATCATATAGTTTACACTAGGGGGACAAGAGAAGTCGCTAGTAACATTACACATTGGTTTTGGTAACCCAGACCACACACGGGGGTACCAAGTGAAACTAGGGAACTAAGTCCTCCTAAAGGGGAGGATGAACCAAAGGTTTTATGTGCTAACACCAATGTGATTAGTGTGCACAGACACAAGCACAAATATCCCTACAGTGTATCAGTGTATCACCTTTAAAGAAAGCTTCGCGCGCTTCGTAATGAACATCGTGTGGTAGAGGACAAATCGGCATGGCCACATAGACTGTCGAAAAGTAAAGAAGCTCCTTTTAAGGGGGTACATATACAGAGGAATGTTCACAGGCGGTAGGGAGGCTCCCCCTGCAAAATGCAAAATTTAGGCATAATATTTTTTTAGGTATTGCCCGTTGATGACAGGTATTGGGTGGACACCATTTGCATTAACCAATAGATAAGCACCGCCCTCGTAGACTTGTTTTACAGCGAAAGGGCCTTCCCAAACAGGCTCAAACTTACCACTTCGGTGATGGTGTGAAATGATAGGCCTACGCAGAACCAGAACTAGATCACCAACTCAAAAAGTACGGGGTCGAACAAGGTGATCATGTGATCGGGCCATATGAGCCTGGTACAACTTGAGGTTCTAATAAGCTTGTAAATGAAGCTCTTCTAAACCATCAATCATTTCCAACTGTAGTCGGGCGTTATCTTCATGGGAAAGATTGTGGCTGACTGCCACACGTAATAAGGGGAGCTCGACCTCAAGTGGGAGGACTGCTTCAACCCTGAAAGCCAAAGCATATGGGGTAGACTGAGTAGGAGTATGGTAGGTAGTCCTGTAAGCCCATAATGCCTCAGATAGTCTATCATGCCATTCTTGTTTATTTACAGCCAGGATTTTCCTTATTAACTGCTTGAGGATTTTATTAAAAGACTCGGCAAAACCATTAGCTCTAGGGTAGTAGATCGAAGAGTATCGCCAATTAATGTTGTGGTGGCGGGCAAATCTGGAAATTTTGGTGCTCCTAAATGACAGGCCATTTTCTGAAATGATATGGCGTGGAACACCAAAGTGGTAGACAATATGATCACGAAAAAATGCATCACATTCTCTCATTTAACTTTCTTAAGTGGTACAGCTTCTGCCCACTTATAGGTAAGTAAAACTAACTGCTTAACTGATCATTTTGAAACAGCAAGATAGAAGGTGAATGGCTCCCGTCTCCTCCTGTTCCTTTCGGAACAGCGGATAGGGGTGACCCAATACTCTGCCTGACCTCAGCAAAGTAAATAAGCCATGAAATCTGATGCCTGCTTAGTCTTTTACAGGACAATCAGGGTAGAAAGGGGTGGTGAGGAATGCCTCCCAGGGACTCTGTCGGGCTCTCTCAACCAGATAAAATTGGATGTCTGCTTAATCAGGCGAAGACGATCGGAGAAAAGGGAGTGGCGAGGTATGCTTTCAGGGACTCTGTCGGGCTCATATTCAAGCTAAAGATCCTCCATCCACACTAGTAATTAAAATTGTAGAAGCATATTCTATTTGAGCATTTTCTTAAGTTATAAATCAAACTTTTAGATGAAAATAGATGGAGGGTTTGTTTCAAACATTAGCTACTTCAAAATTTATATTGATGATGGTAACAATAATAGTAAGGCTAATTTCTGTTGCAAATCTGGTTTTGATGATGACAAATATGTTTCTAGTGTGTTTTGCTTGGCTAACCCATTTCAGGCACAAAAGATCACGAGCAACTCAAGCCAACTCAAGATCGGGTCCAAGTGTGTCTAAGTGTACTATTTTCCTTTTCTTGAGTCAATTGTAATATAAATGATTCCCTAGCTAAGTAACCTTGCAACAAACACTCAGGGGGAGAGCTTGAGTGAATTAGAGTTTCTGTTCAAATTTTTGTTCAGATCGTCCTGGACGATAGTCACATCGTCCTGGACGATCAAGTAAAAATAGAAACCCTAATTAGGGTGACCAAGTTAAGTGTGTCTGATTAAGAAGATCATCCTGGACGATCATTGCATCGTACGGGACGATAGGCTCAAATTAAAAATTCTCAGTCGCCAGATTAAGTTAGGCAAGTTTTTATTTTAAGATATTTAGTTTGATCGTCCCGGACGATCCAGTACAATCATGTTTAAATTAGTCTAGTAATTAAGGAAAGCAATTAATACTTGACTAATACGATCATATCGTCCTGGGCGATCGCAGGATCGTCCTGGACGAACATGATCGTCTAGCGTATTTCAGCTGTACGTCCAGAGCAGTGCTCTGGATGATTTGGGCACATTTTGAACTAATCATACAGGACGATATCTTGATCATCCTGGATGATTAAGTCATTTTTGGGTCGTCCAGCATAAGTTTCTCTGGATGACCCGAGCGGTCTTCTGGACGAAATTCCTCAATTTACACTAATCATCCCGGATGATCGCAGAATCGTACGGGATGATATGAACAACTTTTTCTACTGATCGTCCAGGCTGAAGGAGCTGATTTTGAACTGATCGTACAGGACGATCTTATCCGACCAGTTGAGATTTAGGGCAAATTTTGAGCCCTCCTATAAAAGATCTTTTTCTTTCAACAAGAAAAATCTTTTGCCACTTTCCTTTCCAGAGAAACCCTAGAGAGAGAGAGAGTTTGGGAGAGAGAGAGGATCTTGTGAGGGGGAGTTCGTGAGGGGTTCACGAAGGTTGCTCCAAGCAAGGATCAGAGTCATCTTCTCCGCTCGTCGTCTTTCGTCGTGTTGGTGTTCTTTGTGAGAGGATCGTTCGCAAGAAGATCTGGGGTTCTCTGCTCGCTTCAGGAGGAAGCGAAAGGAGTCCAAGGTTCTCTGCCTGCTTCAGGAGGAAGCAAAAGGAGGTTGGGTTCTCTGCCTCACCGTGTCAGTGGAAAGGAGATTTTTGTACAGGCTTCTCCGCCTTACTGTAGGAGCAAAAGGAGAGACACTTTGAGTTAGTGCAATACCCGGAGGAGAGGCTCCGGGGAGTGGATGTAGGTCAAGTTGACCGAACCACTATAAAATTCTGGTGTGTTCTTTCTGATTACTTTTTGCACGTTAGTTTTTCTGTGATTATCTGTTTGGGTGAAATTTGTGTTTAATCCTTTCGTTTGAGTATTTACTTATTTCCGCTGCATATCATAGAAAAGATTTTTGCTGTTGCTCTTGAGTTTTTAAAATAACCAATTCACCCCCCCTCTTAGTTAGCCTCAGGACTAGTTCATCAGGGCTTAACATCCCTATCAAACTTTCAAGTGGTATCAGAGCGGGATTCGTAAAATCTAGTTTTAAAAAACTTTTGAATTTGATCCATGGCTAACTTTGGTAATCGTAATACTGCTGAAGGTTATTCATTTACACGACCGCCATTATTTGATAACATACCTTTTAATTTTTGGAAAACTAGCATGTCCACGTTTCTTCAATCAATTGATTATCGCATGTGGATGCTAGTTAATGATGGATACGAACCACCTTTTAGGATGATTAACAATGTTAAAACTGAACTGCCCTTTATTAATTGGACTTTTGATGATCGTGATTTAGCACAATTGAATGCCAAATACATGAATTGTTTTTTCTGTGCTTTAAAATCTGAGGATTACATACGTGTCTCTACGTGTACAACTGGTAAGAAAATCTGGGATAGATTGTGCATCACATATGAAGGTACAACTGATGTCAAACAGTCTAGGTTAAATATTTTGCTTCATGACTATGAACTATTTTGCATGAAACCTACTGAAACCATTTTTGAAATGTATACAAGATTCACTCAAATCGTCACTTCTTTGCATGCCTTAGGTAGAGAACTTACAAACTACAAAAGAGTGAACAAAATACTTAGATGTTTGCCTTCTTCATATGATGCTAAGATAACTGCAATCACTGAATCTAAAGATTTAAATACTTACTCTATTGATAGCTTACTTGGATCACTCATTGCTTACGAGCAAGGGGTGAACCAAAGACAGCTTGATGCAGGTGTGAAGAAGAAGGAGAAAACAGTGGCACTGAAAGCCAATGATAGTGATTTTAATTCTTCCGGGTCTGATAGCGATGACGTTGCCTTGATCACTAGACAATTCAAAAGCTTTCTAAGAAAGAAACACAAGAACTTTTAGAAGTGGAACAAGGGTAAGTCCAACAAAAATTTTAAGGGTTCATCTGACACTGTCTGTTTTGAATGCAGGAAGCCTGGACACATTAAGGCTGATTATCCTACACTTAAAGCTCATCCAAGCAAGGAGAAGGGTGAGGAGAAACACAAGTTCAGAAAGGACAAGAAGTGGATTCAGATGGCGTTCTGGGTAGACTCTGCATCCGACTCCTCTGAGACTGAAGCTAAAGAGGAGGAAACAAATTTGTGTCTGATGGCTGATGATCACCCTGGTTAGTCGGACCAAGAAGAGGGATGTGAGCTTACTTACGATCAATTACTTGAAATATAGGAGAAAATTCATGCATTATATAGGAAGCTTAAGAAAACCCATGCTAGCTTGAAACTGGATTATTTGACTTTGCAAAAAGAGCATGATATTTTGATTAAGGATCATTCCACTGTTGATAGCAATCACATGTCTTTACTTGATGAATTTGATGAACTGAATAAAAAGCATTCTGATTTAATTGTTGAGCATGATTCATTGAAAACCACTCATATTGATTTAGAAAGAGCTTTTAAGGAATTAGATAACATGGCATGTGAAGTGGAGAGTAGCATTGATGCTTTGAAATTTAAAATTGCGAGTTTAAATAAAGAAAATGAATTTTTGAAAGTTAAAATCAGTGCTTTTGAGAAAAACCAAACACCTCCTACTTTTGCACAGTTTTATGCACCTCCACCTTCTGTAGAATCAGGTTTAAAATCATCAAAGCATGTTTCATATAAACCTAAGAAGAGGCACTATCACCCATGTAGATTAGTTAACCCTTTTCCTGGTGTTAGATATTTTTTCTGTGGCATGTTAGGACACATTTCCCACACCTACACTGTTCACCATAGTACACATTAGGTGTGGAGGCCCAAATTACCTGTTTCACAGTACAACACGCATGCATTGCATTCTTCTTTTCATAAGAAGGAACCCAAACCTGTTTGGGTTCCTAAAACTGACGTTTGATTATTTTGTAGGTGTGCTCTCACACAAGACTTCGTGAGAGCATGTAGTACCTGGACAGCGGATGTTCTAGACACAAGATTGGAGATGCAAATCAGTTTATTTTGCTGGAAGCCAGGGTTGGAGACAAGGTTATACTTGGAGATAATACCACCAGGAGGGTGGTTGGCTCAGGTATAATTGGTGATTCAAAGAATTTTATGATTGACAATATTTTACTTGTAGATGGACCGAAACTCAACTTGCTAAGCATCAATCAACTTTGTGACAAAGGATACAACATCACGTTCCTGCCCACTTACTGTATTTTAAGCTTAAATAACAAAGTTATTTTGCAGGGACAAAGGATCAACAATGTCTACAAGCTGGATGTAAGTTGCATTAAATCTGAAAATTTAATTTACTTAAAAACTGCTGCTGATGAGTCTTGGTTATGGCATAGGAGATTGTGTCATGCCAGTATGAAAACCCTTAGGAGAGTCACCCAAACGGACTTAGTTAGAGGTGTGCCCAAGCTTAAGTTCACTAAGGACCACCTGTGTGATGTCTGTCAGTTAGGGAAGCAAGTCCAATCCTCTTTTCACTCTATTAAGGACATTAGCACCTCTAGACCTTTAGAAGTTCTTCACATGGACCTCTTTGGACCCATTAGCACTGCCAGCTTAGGGGGGAAAGTCTATGGATTTGTGATTATAGATGACTACTCGAGGTTCACTTGGATTAAATTTATGTCACACAAATCTGAGTCATTTGATGAGTTTAAGTCCTTTTCCACTTAGATTCAGAGGAAGTTAGGTTGTGAGATCTTGACTATTTATAGTGATCATAGTGGAGAGTTTGAAAATATGAAATTTGGAAGTTTATGTGAGGAGCAAGGGATTAGTCATAATTTTTCATCTCCTAGGACCCCTCAGCAGAATGGGGTAGCTGAAAGGAAGAACAGGACCTTAGTGGAAGCCGCTAGAGCCATGCTTGCTGAGTATTCACTTCCAAAATACTTTTGGACTGAAGCGGTGAACACTGCCTGTTATGTGCTGAAAAGGGTGAATGTGAGATCAAAACTGAGCAAGACACCTTATGAGATCATTAAGAGTAGAACTCCAAACTGTCCCACCTCCATGTCTTTAGCTGTAAGGTTTTCATTCTAAACAACGGGAAATCATCCTTAGGAAAGTTTAACCCCAAATCTGATGAAGGAGTGTTCTTAGGTTATTCTTGTGTGGGGAAATCCTTTAGGGTGTTCAATAAGAGGACTTTGGTGGTGGAAGAGATAACTCATGTGGTGTTTGATGAAATTGATCCTAAGGTGACTAGAGTTGAGGAAGAAGAAGAGGTAGAGGAGATTACCCAAGGGGTAGGAAATGTAAATCTGGAGGAGAGGGTAGAACCTTAAACCACACTGCCTAGAGATTGGAGATATTCTTCGAGTCATCCTAAAGAGTGGATCTTAGGAGACCCTTCTGAAGGTGTTAGGACTTGGCATGGACTTAGGAAGGAAGTAAATCACTCTGCCTTTATCTCAATGACTGAACCCACCAACATCAATCAAGCCCTTTCGGATGAGTTTTGGATCTTAGCTATGTAAGAAGAATTGAATCAATTTGTAAGGAATGATGTTTGGGAGTTAGTAGAAAGACCTAGAAATCAAAGTATAGTGGGAACCAAGTGGGTCTTTAAGAATAAGATGAATGATTCTGGTGTGGTGGTTAGGAATAAGGCAAGATTGATGGCTAAGGGGTATAATCAGATTGAAGGGACTGATTTTAAGGAGACCTTTGCCCCTGTAGCTAGATTGGAAGCCATTAGAGTGCTACTAGCCTTTGCCTGTTATAAGGGATTTAAGCTGTTTCAAATAGATGTCAAGAGTGTCTTTTTAAATGGGGTAATAAAAGAGGATGTTTTTGTAGAATAACTCCCAGGTTTTGAGAGTTTCCAATATCTAAATCATGTTTACAAATTAAAAAAGACCTTATATGGATTATAACAGGCACCCAGAGCTTGGTATGAGAGGCTTAGCACATTCCTGTTAGAAAGAGAGTTTGTTAAGGGGAGCGTAGACACCACCCTTTTTCTGAGGAGAATAGGGGATGACTTACTCATTGTCCAGATCTATGTTGATGATATAATTTTTGGATCTTCTGATAAATATTTATGTGATGAGTTTTCTAAAATAATGAGTAAGGAGTTTTATATGAGTATGATGGGAGAATTGTCCTATTTTTTAGGGTTTAGCATAAGGCAAATGGATGATGGAACCTTTCTCAATCAATCTAAATACACTAAGGACATTTTGAAGAAATATGAAATGGACAAAGCCAAGCCAATCAATACTCCCATGAGCTCCTCTGTTCAGTTAGATAAGGATTCAAGTGGAAAATCTGTTGATCAGAAGAAGTATAGAGGAATAATTGGATCACTGCTTTACCTGACTGCTAGCCGACCTGATATCATATTTAGTTTCTGTCTTTGTGTTAGGTTTCAGGCTGATCCTAAAGAGTCCCACCTAACTGCTGTTAAGAGAATTCTTTGATATCTTTTAGGGACCCCAAACCTAGGAATCTGGTACCCTAGGCATAGTACCTCTTTTGAGATTATTGGATATTTTGATTCTGACTTTGCAGGGTGTAGGGTGGATAGAAAGAGCACTTCTGGAACTTGTCAATTCATTGGACAGTCGTTAGTCTCCTGGTCCTGTAGAAAATAGAACTCAGTTGCACTTTCCACTGCTGAAGCTGAGTACAGTGTGGCCCAAGTTCTTTAGTTGAAGCAACAAGTCTTGGATCTAGGATTACCTGTGGGCACAATTTCTATTCTGTGTGATAATACTAGTGCCATCTGCATCTCTAAGAATCCAATCCAATATTCTAGAACCAAACACATTGATATAAGGCATCACTTCATTAGGGACCATGTTACGAAAGGGGACATTGAGCTACATCATGTAGCAACTGAAAATCAGCTGGCTGACATATTCACTAAACCACTGGCCTTTGACTCATTCAGCATTTTGAGGACCAGATGAGGAGTGATTGATATAGATGCTTGATTCTGATGACTACTGATTCCTGATTTTTTTTTGATTTTTTTTATTCTGTTTCTGTTAGTGAGCTCTTTGATTTGATTACCTGTTTTCTATTTTGTATTTTATTTTCTCTGTTGATTTCTATTTTAGCCTTGGTGTTAGTTTGACTTGAGTATTTATTTTGATGTGATTTTCTACCTGGTTTTATTTACTAGTTCATCTCCTTTATTTACTGTCTTATGCTTTTGAAAATCTGATCACTGCTCACTACTTCTGATAAACTAGATTTCTGACTGAGAGGTTTACCTTATTTTTATTTTGAAGCTGGTAAGCAGTGATTGATTCCACTAGATCGGTTAAAGGGAAGAAACATTGATGATTATTCCTCTTCCTCTAACTCCTTTACTGGTGTATTATTTCTTTTGGATAAATATCCTCTTCAAAATTAAAATTTTAGTTTTTGAAATAGGGATTTATTTTATCTTCCTACAGTAATCTACCTCATATCAATATTGTTTTCAAAGTCTTGAGTCATTATTTTAATTTTTTAAACTAAGTGATTGCACTTATCATACGACGTATGGCTTTTATTTTGTGAATTACTCTTCCTTATTGTGGAGAGCATCTCCTATGTTTGGAAGGTAATTTTATAGCTGAGATCCTTTAACGACTTTGAGAGGGAGAAAGCCTACAAAAGATGCGCAATGCGCCAAATAAATTAAAAAAGAGGCACAAAATGAGCCCAAAGCTGAATAGATGCAAAATGTCGCCAAACTAAAAGATACACAAAGTGTATAAAAAATCAAAAGATGCGCAAAGCACCAAAAAAATTGAAAAGAGGCACAAAATGAGCCCAAGCCAAGCTTTCTTCCCTTTCAGATCGTTAAATGTCTTAGAAAAATCCGTGCGCCACTTAATATTTTCAAAAGCTTGAGTTTGAAAATCCTAATTTCTGGTTTATTACTTTGTAACACTATTATATCAGATATTTTTTTGGAATGAGGCTTGAAAGGATCTCTTTTCGAATCTAATTTCTTTTCTTCTTAATTGGATTTTTGTTTTGAAAGAGATTTGCATCTATAAGGTGCCCGAGGTGGGAGTTACGAAAGTCGATTTTTCCAACTTTTTTTGGATTTTAGCGCTGTCAATCGTCTTCTTATTGGTTTTTGAATCTAAAATCTAGGAAAAATTCTGATTTACTGGAACATCTTGATAAAAAAAATCGTTGCTTTTGTGTTCTCGTTTCACATTTTATTTCATTTGGTTTTATTTTTTCTTTTTAATGGTTATATTTTTTGGATCCTGATCGTTCATCTCCATCCTCCATCTTTTTTCTATTTTCTTCACATCGTCCTGGACGATCCACAGATCAACCTGGATGATCTTCTTCATCCTGGAAGATCCAAACATCGTCCTAGATGATCAATTCAAAATCATCCCCAATCTGATCTTACGGCTAAGGAACACCAATTATTGGTGATCATCTTGGACGATCCTTACATCGTACTGGACGATATGATCCATATCTTCCTAATCTGATCGGACGGCTGAGCATGCGCCAATTATTGGTCATCATCCTGGACGATTCACTACATCGTCCCGGACGATCCACGTGACAGCAGCTGGACTATTCGAATTCGGCCCATCCGACACACTTATTGCACATCATCCTGGACAATCCACCTAATCATCTTGGATGATACTTTTCATCAATGGTCGTCCGGCCTGACTCCTCGGGATGATACTTTTCCCAATGTAGCTGATCATGCTGCCTTCGAGCGCTATCATGAGGTGGGGATCACGCACTCAAAAATAGTAAACCCCCGCACCCTTATCTATCCTGTTCTTGATCTTTTCGCACACACCTCCCTCACTTTCATCCTTACTCTAGCCTTTCTATTTAGTCTTGAACTTCTTCAAGTTTTCTTCGCCAATCTGCGCATTTCTGCTGACTATTTCACTCTTCGCTCGTATGTCAATCAACGTCCCGTAGAACTCACTGCACAAGACTTTCACAACATCCTCCAACTTTCTGTGACTGGCGACAAAATCCACACTCTTATTACTGATCCTGACTATGATTGGAGTGTCGCCAATCACTTTCTTTGAAATATGAATGCACCCTATCACGACAATGCTTCCACTTCCCTCCTTAAGGATGTACGGACCATTCAGCACGTACTTCGTTCCTCCATCATCCCAAAGGCTGGGGATCGAATTCACATCACCCCCCTATTATCTCTGACCATATATTATATCTTAACCCACCGGGACTTTAATGCCACTGACCTTCTTATCCGATACATCGAGCACCTCAACTCTATTAGGAATCCGGGTCATAGACGTCGCCCAAATCTAACTTTAGGTCATATCATTACATATACCTTAGAAACCAAATATGACCTGCAGTATCCAGTCCCTCCTGATGTCCCTCCTTCCTTCTTCACAAATAATTCATTCCATGTCCTACACTGCACCCGACTACATCCGGAGCCCACCCCGGATGTTGAGGAGGAAGAGAAAGAGGCTATTCCCGTTCCTGCTGCACCCGATGCACCTGCTCCCCTTCGCATCGCTTCTTCTTTTGACCATCTGGTGCAGCGCTTTGATCAGTGGGAGGCCAGATTCGACTCCTATATTGCTGCCAGGAGCAACGGCACGCTGAGGACCTGCAGCGCTTCACTGACTATGCTGCTCAGCAGTAACAGTAGCATGACCAGGATATTGCCTGGATTGGAGCCCACTTTATAGCCATTCACAGTTACTTCAACCCACCACCGCCACCTCCTCCTTCTGATTAGGATCCACCTCCATTTTAGTGTTATATTTTGTAGCTGTTGGTTCTGTGTTTTATTTGCACTATTTTATTTGTACTGTTGGTTCTGTTTTGCCCTCCTCCTTTTTGTGATATCAAAAGGGGGAGTCAGTTGTAGTCATTTTTATTCTTGTCATATTTTGTACTTGTGTTTTCTGTACGACTCTAGTTGTTCAATGAAATTTAGAAAAAATTTGTTTTTCGATCTTCTAGTTCTTTTATTTTTTAAACTACTGCACATATATTTGCCATCATAAAAAAGGGGGAGATTGTTACAAATATGGTTTTGATGATGACAAACATGTTTCTAATGTGTTTTGCTTGGTTAACCCGTTTCAGGCACAAAAGATCACGAGCAACTCAAGCTAACTCAAGATTGGTCCAAGTGTGTCTAAGTGTACTATTTTTCTTTTCTTGAGTTAATTGTAATGTAACTGATCCCCTAGCTAAGTAACCTTGCACACACACACTCGGGGGGAGAGCTTAAGTGAATTAGAGTTTCTATTCAAATTTTTGTTCATATCATCCTAGATGATAGTCACATCGTCCTGGACGATCAAGTAAAAATAGAAACCCTAATTAGGACGACCAAGTTAAGTGTGTCTGATTAAGCAGATCGTCCTGGATGATCATTGCATCGTACGAGATGATAGGCTCAAATCAAAAATTCTCAGCCGCCAGATCAAGTTAGGCAAGTTTTTATTTTAAGATATTTGATCTGATCGTCCCAGATGATACCTGTATCATCCTGGATGATCCAGTACAATCATGCCTAAATTAGTTTGGTAATTAAGGAAAGCAATTAATACTTGACTGATACGATCATATCATCTTGGACGATCGCAGGATCATCCTGGATAAACATGATCGTCTAGTGTGTTTCAGCTGTACGTCCAGAGTGGTGCTCAGGATGATTTGGGCATATTTTGAACTAATCGTACAGAACGATATCCTGATCGTCCAGGACGATCAAGTCATTTTTGGGTCATCCAGCACAAGTTTCTCTGGATGACCCGAGCGGTCTTCTGGACGAAATTCCTTAATTTACACTAATCGTCCCAGACGATCGCAGAATCGTACGGGATGAGATGAATAACTTTTTCTACTGATCGTCCAGAAGAGCCTGATCATCCAGGCTGAAGCAGCTAATTTTGAACTGATCGTACAAGATGATCTATCGATCGTCCTGGACGATCTTAGCCGACCAGTTGAGATTTAGGGCAAATTTTGAGCCCTCTTATAAAAGATCTTTTTCTTTTAACAAGAAAAATCTTTTGCCACTTTTCTTTCTAGAGAAACCCTAGAGAAAGAGAGTTTGGGAGAGAGAGAGAATCTCGTGAGGGGGAGTTTGTGAGGGGTTCATGAAGGTTGCTCCAAGCAAGTATCAGAGTCGTCTTCTCCGCTCGTTGTCGTGTTGGTGTTTTTTGTGAGAGGATTATTCGCAAGAAGATCCGGGGTTCTCTGCCCGCTTCAGGAGGAAGCGAAAGGAGTCCGAGATTCTCTGCCTGCTTCAGGAGGAAGCAAAATAAGGTTGGGTTCTCTTCCTCACCGTGTCGGTGGAAAGGAGGTTTTTATACAGGCTTCTCTACCTTGCTGTGGGAGCAAAAGGAGAGACAGTTTGAGTTAGTGTAATACCTGGAGGAGAGGCTCCGGGGAGTGGACGTAGGTCAAGTTGACCGAACCACTATAAAATTCTGGTGTGTTCTTTCTGATTATTTTCTACATGTTAGTTTTTCTGTGATTATCTGTTTGGGTGAAATTTGTGTTTAATCCTTTCGTTTGAGTATTTATTTGTTTCCGCTGCATATCATAGAAATATTTTTTGCTGTTGCTCTCGAATTTTTAAAATAACCAATTCACCCCCCCTCTTGGTTAGCCTCAGGACTAGTTCATCAGGGCTTAACATCCCTATCGAACTTTCAATTTCAATTCCACCTTATCTTTCTTATACAGACTCACTACATACAGTCCCAAAATCAAATTGAATGAAGCAAAATGCAAAACACGATACATTCCTGCCAATATTGAATGATAATTATCCATGCAAATGCCAAATGTCTTTGGATGTCAAAGTCTTTTGAAGAGGCTTATGTCTTGATAGAGGTGATGGTAAAAAATAACTTTTCGTGGCCATCTAATAGGGTGAATCCTAAGAGAGTAGCAAGTGACTATGAGTTTGATGCTTTGTCAATTTTAACAGCTCAAGTAGAAGCTATGTCTAAGAAGTTAGATAATTTTTCAGTTAGTCCAGGTTCAAGATCACATATATATTTTGAGGAGCATGATTTGAATTATGCTATTGAGTCTAGTACTCAACGGATTGAGAATGTTGATGGGGACTATGTGGTCAACCATGTGAGCCCATATAGAGCTAACATGCAATATGAATATACTTAAATTTTCTTTGATATAAAAAATAGTGAAAGCCTACTATATACATAAGTATACATGCTGATCGAGTAATAAAGTGATAGAGAGTGTCAATTCCATGAGAAAGTATTCTATTTAATTGTAATTAAACTATTATTGTATAATATAGATGCACAGTTTATCTTACTAAATATAAAATAGATGGTTTTGAGTTTTTTCCACTTAATAGAGACTTATAAGAAAATTGGATACTTATATAAATAAAGTGTTTTGGACTAATGAATGTAAAAAGATGTAGTTTTTCTAATTAAGCTCTTAATTTTAGATGTGGAAAAGATCATATGCAACTTAGATCTGTGTCGAGCATGTAGGGGTGAAAAGGGAGATTTATGGCCTTATGATTATAATATCTCCATAGAACCTAGAAGGTTTAACATCCTATATCTAGATTGCCAATATTCCATTTTAATACTCCTATTTATTCTAATATTCCTCCATTGAGATAATATATCACACTAGATATTAACTACACACATGATTATTGTATACATTAAATTATGAATGAGAGATATTAAAAATATATATAAAGTAACTCAAAGCACAAGAGTTTATCTTAGAACTTATTATGAGTTTACATCATTAGCCAAAACTTAAAGATTTAACCAGACATTGATAACAAAAAAGTAAACTCATGTTCATTTCATTCATATAAGAAATAGATACAGGAGAATTAATAAAGAAAAATGTCATTGGAAGGATCAATTGATATTCTTTACTCTCCTTCCTCTGACAAAAAAATTTCTTATAATATATAGACTAAGGTCTCCAAATGAAAGTATATAGAACCTCCCTAGCCTCCCTTAGACTTTAGCCAAAGGGGGAACTAAAATAATACACTCAAAAGTATAAGACTCCAATAAAAATTACAAAACTCCACTAATAAAAGAACTAAATAACATTTTGTACAAGTATAGAAATGGCCTCAGGCTCCACGACACTCGGAGTATGGGCACTGTGGCATTGTAAAATGAACTAGAACATCAGTGCTACAAAACATGCTCCGCTGCGGTGCTGTGCTAATCTGGTTTTATTAATGGTTTAACCGATGCGTCTTTTGGTTGAGTCTATGCACCTCTTCATTTTGGCAACTGCACCACTATGGTGCTGTAAAATTTGAGCATTCATGCATTAGAAAGCATAATCCGACACTACAAGATTGAAATGATTACTTCTTTAATGCTCATTTTCTCAAGACTAGTGCTGTAGTGCTAATTTCTGGCATAGTAATACTATGAGGCACTGGAACACTGATCTTATATGTACTATGACACCAATTTTCTTTAAATTCCTGAGAGGTCAATGCTGTAATGTCTAAAATAGGAGTTGAGGTGTTATAGATGATAATGTTGGGGTGTTGGATCTATGGGTGCAACGGTGCTCATTCAATACTTATGAACTTTTGCCTAATCCCAAATATTTCTTGTATAAACATAACTAAAACAACATATTTTTATTGAATTTTAATATAATAAATAATATATAATTTACACTTAACAAATTTGAATTTAATTGAAAGATAATATAATCCGTACCCTATTTTTAGTTGGAATAAAAATAATAGTGAAAATCAGTGGAATGAAAACTAATCAAACCTGATAGGAAATTGAAATAATCCTCAGGCACCTTTTATGAACCCTAGACCACCTTATCCCCCAAGCTTTAATAAAAAAATCTAGTGCAGAGATAGGAAGGCACCATTGGATAACTTAATCATTCAGATGGAAAACTAATTACAGAGTTAAGCTACTTCCATTAATAATTTAGAAAATTAATTAAGATAATTTATATTATCTTTCAGCAATAGGCCCCATGGCACCTTACCGAGTACTATTGAAGTTAATCCAAAGGAAAAGGGAAAATTTATGACTTGGAGAATTTGAGGAGTAGTAATGATACCATCCATCCAAAACGAATATCTAAGCAAGTTTGGCTGAAAACTATAAATTTAGTTTTGCTTGGGAGGCAACCCAATTCTATTGATATTAGGTTTGAATTTTGTTATTGAAGTTTTTATTTATTTTTGTATTTATGTTATTTCTATTTCATAATTGTGAGAAATATCATGTGTTATTTGTACGTTATTAAGTATGGTTATGAATAAAATAATTACACGATATGTTTCTAAGAAATTACATAATTTGTAACTTTGAGCCAGTGCCATAACATTGGGTCTTAGAGCACTACAATATTTGCTTGTCAAGCACTACTGCATCTAGATCTAGCACCATTGCATTGACGTTTCAAGAAAATTGGTATGATATAATACCGCAACACTATACATTTAAGAGTCATAGCGCTACCATGTACTTCACAGTGCTTCAACACTCATGTGTATAGCATCACGGTGCCAAATCCTTTATTTCTACAGTGCTGTGTCATTTTATTCAGTGTTATTGTACAATGCACATGCTTTAATTATGAAGCTTTTTTGAGTGTCACAACATTAGGTAAAAGCCATAATTAGTAGTTTTAGCATCACGATGGTAGTCTTCACCAAACACCACAGTGCTCATACATGTAAAACACCACGGTGATCCATTGGTCAATTTGCGCTTCATTTCCCCATCACACCATTACATTCTATGTATTTGAATGTTTATCTTTTAATGCTTTTCATAACACCACAGTGTTGCCCTTACCAGGGCCGCAATGTTCATCAAGTTTTTAGATAAGAAGGGCTAGTTTCATTATTTATACTATGTTTTAAATCTCATGAGTTTTAATATTATATTTTTATCTTCTCCTACTCAAATTATTTTCAAATGACCCCAAAAATGTAGGCTAGTAAGAGAGGGCTTCCCCTTCCTATGATAGGAGGAGGTTCATTTTTATCAAAGCTGAAGAATGGTAAGTGCAACTATTTGTAAGCAAACAGTTAATTCTTGAGCACAATTTTTTTGAATCCTAGAGGAGTTGTAATGCAAATTATAGTGAACAGGGGTTGGGAAACATAGTGCGAGGAGCCTAGTGCATGCATTCTAATATAATGAGAGAATTTTTTGCCAATGCTAAAGAAGCCCAAAAAAATAAGTGTTTTATGAAAGGGAAGTGGGTCCCTTTTGATGCTCATAGTATTAACCATCTTTATATGCTTAGGAATATTGAGTTTGATGACTGCTTTGCTAGTAACACACCATTAATCCTCAAGAGTTATTAAGAGTGCTTTATAAACTTAGGAGTGGGGCTATTTTGAAAGAGAGAGATAGAAAGATAATAAATTTTCTTTCATTCTATTTGATCCAGTTATCCAAAGCTTAGCACAATTTTATCTCCGCACTTTTTTTCCAAGTAAGAAAATTAGTGAGGTGACTAGGGACAGAGCTATTTTAAACTATGCAATATAGGTGAGTCATTCCATATATATAGGGAAGTTAATTTTCTCTTTTTTAATGTATAAAAAAATTAAGGGCAGAATGTGAGAGAGGCGGAAGCCGGACCTAGTGAGCCTTGTCTTACCCCAGTAGTAGTCAGTCGAGAGCTCGGACCCCTAGATCCTTATATGAGCAGGTAACAGATTTGAGGGAGCAAATGGATGGTGTTACCACATTTTATGAGGAGACCAGAGGGTGGCAGTAAAAGATGTATCATCGGGTTGCTTATTGCATGGGCATGCAATAAAAGTAGTATAACTATGCTTCTCAATTCAAAGGAGCGTTAGTTGGGATGTTTAGGAGGAGTCCAATTATAGAGAACCTTGACCAACTCCATTTCCCTCAAGCCCCTGCATATTACCCATTTTTTTGGCTCCCACCATCAATAGTAACAGATGACGATGATGATAATGTCGATGAGGTGAAGGAGGATTGGGATTGATCCTCATTATTTATTTTATTTTATTTTTCATTGTTTGCTTGAGTAAGGGGGAGAGAGAGAGATGATGATGATGATGATATGGTTGGTTGTTGTTTCTATTTTCTTTATTTTTTTCATTTTCCTTTGCTTGGGGAGGTCCCTATTCATTGCCTGTAATAGTTGTGATTGATGTTAGTTATACTTTTGGTGATTAGGTAGTGCTTGTATGCACATATTATAATAGTTGTGGATGTAGTAATTTCATTTTAATGCCTTATATTCTAGCTATCATTTTTAATGAAAAGGCATGATCAAATCTTGTTTGCAGCCTTGTGTTTTGTTTAGTTTTATTACTCTTGCACTTTATTTTGTTAATTCTTTATGTTAGCTAGTAAAATTTTCATTAATTAAATTATTAATTTTGCTTAACTATTGAAATGTTCTCCAAATATTACACTTTGATAGCTAATTTAACTAAAATGAAAAATAGCAATTAAAAAATATTTAAAATTAAGAAGAATGCAAAACTATAGGTGCTTAATTAAATGAATAAAGAATAATAAGTTTTGATTTGAAAATCATCACAATCAAAGTAAGAAAATTATCTAAGTTAGTAATTCAATTTTGAACTTAAATACTACAACACTTAAGCCCTGACTATTGGTGATATGATTTTATAACTAAGTTTAGAAAAAGGAAGTACTTTGATTAATTTATAAAACTCATTATGAACTCACATATAAAATCTATAAACTTGCACAATCCTTACATAATTCTATATTAGGGTTTCTGAAAGGAGGAAAATTAATTAGATATTCAAAATTATTATTTGATTACACAAGTGCATTAGAAAGAAAAGATGTGAAAGGAAAGAAAATAAAAAGAAAAGAATTGAAAGAAAAATGAGTACTATAACATCTAAAATTGGTATTTGAAGATGTTGAATTCCAAAAAGGACCATAAAACTCAATTTTAAAGAGGAGAGTGTAAGTGAGCTAGTGCATATAAAGGTTTATAATTGAATTTCAAAATTAACTAATGTACAATGGAATTCATAACTGATAAACTAATCAATCTAAACTAGTAAGTCAACACTACACTTATACTGGTAGTAGATGAGTTCAATTTGGATATTAATAAAGCTAAATCCTTTGGATGATTATTCATGATTTATTAAATTAAATTTGTCATTATTCGATCATTTCAATTCACATCTAAATTGTAGAGTATTATCTTATATTTTAGTTAATTTTAAATTGCAAAATAATTTAATTAAACTAATGAAGCTAATCAAAAGTGTAAACACATTGCTTAAGGACAAGTAAGAGTATAAACTGGGAGAAAATTAATAAGTAAAAAATATATAATATTTTATTGTGTTAAATATCAGTGAATATGTTTATCTTAAGGTTATATTATCCCGGAAGTTTTAGAAAATGAAGAACATTAATATGCATTAAACTAGCGCTGCAACGTTAGAACCATCAGCACCACAGCTTCATTAACTTCCTGATGCCATATGAAGACATTACAGCACTGAAGTCTTGGGGAAAATAATAATTAATTCAGTGCCCTGATAAAATTAGTCAACATCGTAGCACTTCGCAATACTACAGTGCTAGAAATCAACATTGTACTGCTGGAGGCTAGAGAAAATTGCATAATAATTTAATGCCATAGTGCTAACCTCAGAAGTACCACAACGCTAGATGACATAAGTGAGTGCCGCAGTATCAAACTTTTGCAGCGTCGTGGCAGAGTAATTAAGGAACAGAAACATCGTGTCAGATCTATTAACTATCACACCAGATCAATAAATAATCAAGCTAGGTCAACCGAGAACCACAATGAAGAGCCTTGGCAATGCCAAGACACTACTTCATATGGTAATAATATGATGCCACCTTGTCGAGCATTGCGGTGCCTAAGCCATTCTGTAATAAGTATAAATACTTTTTTTTATTTTTGTTTATGGGTGTACTGTAGTTTTGAATAGTTTTCTGAGAAGAGAGGACTGAGGAGAGAAAGATACTTAGTTAAGATTGGCTAGCTAACATTGTACTGAGCAAATAAGCATTTGGAGAGAAAAGAGTATGGAGAGTAAAGTTGTAAGTGGAGATTCGCTTGGGGAAGGGCTCATCTACTAGCTCGATTTGGGACCCTTCAATTCAGATGATATCTTTTTACTCTTTTCTATTTATACTATTTTCCTTGAGCAAGTAATAAAAATTATATTGTTCTAATTTTATTCTATGGCTAACTAAACTCATCATTTTCGACTAATGCTGTGAAAACCTAACTAATTACTAATATATACTCTTGTGCTTTAAGTTATGAATGGTTATTTTCAGTGTCTCTCACTCTTAATTGAATCTATGCAATGAGTATGTGTAAAATTAAAACCTATTGTGATATATTACCTCGACAAAGAAATATTGGAACAATTAAAAGAATTAGATTGGAATACTTGTATGCTTAGACATAAGATGTTCAACATTCTTGGGTTTATGGAGATAAAAAAATTATAGGGAGGCCATAACCTTTCTTTACATTCTTACAAGCTCGACAGAGATCTAAGGATGTATATGCTTTGATTCATAATTAACTTAGGTGATTCTACTTAGAAAATCTTAGGAGTTTTTACTATCATTCATCCAAAATACTTTTTCTATTAATATCTTCATTTTTCTTTTGCAATTCTCATTCTAGACAACATATAACCCTAATTTCAGTGTGTAGGATAATTTTTGTAGCTTCAAGTACATAGTACTAGAATAATTATGTGAAGCAAAATACTTTCTCATGGGATTGACACTCTCTCATAAATACTTTTATTACTTGATCAACACATGCACTTGTGTTTGTAGTGGAGATTTATATTTGAATATAAATAAGCTTAGACTAACGCAGCCTGTATCCCTAGCACCACATCACACTTGGATATAATTTTTTCCATTTTCGACCCATCCAACTACCGAGGCTATTAAGGACCAGCTAATGGAGATGATACAAATAGCCCTAGCCATTCGTAAGGCTAAGGGTGGCCTAAGAAAGTGGTTAGGAGGAATGAAGTTTTTGGAGTTTGTCACCCCTATTATATAATCCACTTGAGGTAATTCTAGTTGGCCTGTTAATTGGGCAAGCCTTAGGGTGGATTGAGGAATTCATTAGACACCGTAGGTTAGCCTGGATTGGGTATGGCTAGTTTTAATAGGTTTAGGAAACCTACTTGAAGTTAGGTTTAAAGGGTTTGACATACTTTGGGTAACCTAAGTGGGTTAAGTCATCTAGGGGAGATAGCTTAGGGTTTTATGAAGGGTTATGCAAAGTTTTGGAGGGTTTGGAGTTAATATGACTAAGTTTGATTCAAGTGACCTAAGTTGGGTCACTTGAGCCTTTATTCAAAAATGAGTTGACAATGGTCAAGTGGCTTGACCATGAGTCAAGCATGATTCAAAGTGTTCTTAGGATGTACTAAGAACACTTAGACGTAATGTTAAGACCATAATATTTGAGTTGATTGCTTGGTTTTATATTTAGGGGTTTTAGGGTTAATGGTGATTTTGGTCAACCCATCTTTGAACATAGGTCAAAAGGGGTGCCTAAGCTCCTTAATCCATATAATAGGTCTAAGGGAAAGTTAAGGATTCTTAGGGTCATGGGCCACCTAGGGTACGTTCTATGGTAGGTGTCATAGGGCTTAGGTTAGATTGGTAATTTTAGTATTTTTAAGGTTTTGAATTTGAATTAAGGTTAACCTAGTATATTCAATTACCTATTTAGGGTAATAAGGAGTGTCCCAAAATCCTTAGATAGTTTCTCGATAAGGCTAAGGTTAAATAGAATATGAATGGTCTAGTAAAAACCAAACAACTTGCCTATGATTTTTTTTATTTTGAGTTTTAGATTTAGCTTCAACCAATTACAAATAGATCTAAAAAAAGAAAGTTGAGAAATATTTCTACTAAACTTAGGAATCTCTAAAGGGTCATGGGCACTACCTAAGCAAGGATATCATTGACCTAATATATGGGTCTCAAGGGTCAATCATAAGGTGTGGAGCACCCTATATATTTTTTGCTTTTCTATGGCTATTCATTGCTAAGTCATTAGGAACCAACCTAGGAGAGTCCTATAGGGAGGTTCTTATGCTAAGAAAAGAATCCTATTAAAAAATGATAAGCTAATGTAGGTTTTCAATATATATGGTGGTATCACAAAAGTATAATACATGTATTAGTGTTAACTGAAGCAATCAGTATGATCTAAGAGATGAAATAACTCAAGTTAAATGCACTTGAAGGGAGATTGAAAATTTTGATAGAATTTGAATGAGGAATTTATAATTTCATTAGATTGATTTAAAATTTTTTATTTTAATTTTGAATATTTTAATTTAATTAGAAAATTTAAGATTTTATTTTGATTTTTCTTGAAGTTCTTGATTTTATTTTATTTTATTTTTGAATTGATAGAAGTCTAGCATAACCTATAAAGGCTGGAACCTACTAAGAGTAGAGTCAATAGACTAGACACAGAGCTGCTTAGAGATAGACAAAACTATGTATAAGAGGTCCCCAAGCTAGGATAGACCTCAAGGACTTAATCTTACCTAAGCCTTAATAACCTAATGTTAGTCCATTAAATCAACTATGGTACAATGGATCCTATAAAGTAAGACTTTTTTATTTTCATTCTTCTTAAATTATTCTAAATTTTTAAAGGACTTTGATTCTCTTTTACTAGGCTTATACTTCCCATTTAATTTTTGAAAATCAATGGCTAACTCATTATAAGTATTAGAAAGTTATTTATAGAAAATGTTTTCATTTCTTTTGATGTTAGAATTATACTCCTAGATAATGGTATGTTCATTCAATTTATTTTCTATCTCCTCTAAATCATAAACTATTGCAATAAGAGTTTGATATTCATCTTTTATCTTCATTTCCCTTGGGCTGTTTCCTATTTTACTTCTTTCTTCATTAGTAATATGTTCTCCTAAATTTCTAATGTTTTGAATATTGGCATTTTTCTTAAATATTATTTTGTCATTTCCTTTTACACATGTTGACACTAAACAAAATAATGAGTGCATCTATAATAGATATACTAGTTTTGATATGCCAAATAAGTTCAACTCATCTAGTGGCAATATGTAAACAAAATACGAGATTGTTGCATAGCATAATTTATTTAACATAGTACCATTATAAGTGGATAATCAAACAATTCACAAAAATATTCCAAAGCTTTGGGTCAATACTTCATAAAAATAATAGCATGCTATTTTTTAAAATATCAAATTTTATTTATGAAATGATAAAGGTAAGAAAATATCTTATCTAGAAGACCTTTTTGAATAAGAATTATGATCCATTAGGATCTAAACTTTAGTATGTTTAGGCTTCATTTGGGACATCTTTCTTTCTGCTTTCTAAAGTAATATTTTGGTACAAAAATTTTTTTATTCAATAAATTTTTGTATTGAAAATCTGCTTTAGAAAGTATTAAGAATGTTATCCCAAACGAAGCCTTAGCCTAATAAAGATAATCAAGATTAGTTGTCCTAATACTAACTAAAGAGCCAAGGATGATTCAAGAGAGGAGTGAATTGTTTATATAACTTTTTAAGTGTTATACAATTTTTTTATAAAATTTTCCCTAATTCCAATAAATCAAGCACACTATAATATGTAAGTTATAATGTTAACTATATATAATCAAGCACAATATACTGATGTATTATAATCATACGGTTAAATGTCATATTATTAATTAATAATATGACATTTAACTATATGATTATACAAACATGCTATAAAGTAAGTTTATCTTATAAAATTAACAACACAAATAAGTAATGATTTTAAATAAATGACTAAGCTAAATGATAGTTTGATCAATATGCACAAGCATTAAGACTAATAATACATCACTAGCTTATTAAATTATTATTATCAAACACCAAGTATATAAGTGTCATCATAAAATTGATTTTGCTGATACAAATAAACATATGCCAAGTTTATAAGTTTTCAACTATTAAACTCAAAGGAAAAAAATTAAATCTACTAAAGAGCATAAAAATGGACATAACAAATATGATAATGATAAAATAAATATGCAATGATTATAAATATAAATTATAAAGCAACATAGACACAACAAATATTACACGATTTAAGATACCTAATGGCCTACATCAATGCTTAAGCACACTTAATAATTAATATTTCACTCTCCTTGAATAATAACTCATTTTATCCAAACAAGTATAAAATACTCATAATCTCTTCCATCAACAGATTTGCTACTCTTCACGAGAAAAAAATTATTACGTGCAGATGCCAAACGTGTCTTGATGCCGAACATGTCCGAATGCCAAACGCATCTGGATGGCAATCAAGAGCTGCCCACATCACCCAATACATTGTGTATTGCATGACATGGAGACTCCTAATTGGCCTTCAGACGCGTTCGACATCCATAATAATCTCTCCTTTAGGATGGAACGAACCTTCACCTTTGTTATAGGTAAGAGCAACACTTCTAAGCCTAAACTTAATAAACTTTCTATGAAATATATTATACTAAAGTGATCAAAAACTTTTGTTGGTCAGTAAGAATATCATCAAGTATTACAAGGTTTATATAATTTAGATTCTTCATCAATTATAAATGATATAGTGAAAAGGATAATATAATAAAATTAGAGACTAAAGTTTCGTTTGGGACAACTTTCTTATAAATAAAGCACTAGCTAATAAAGGCCTGATAGAGGCTTATTAAACTAATAATGGCTCTATAAGTTTATAGCTTTTCAAATATTTTTTTTTATTTCTTTTGTTTAAATTTAATCAATTCTAACTAAAAATTATAACTATTATTTATTAATTTGCATAAACAAAATAAGAAGAATTTAATTCAATTTAAAATAAGACCTAATTAATCAAAATTAAATTATTATTAATGTAATTATGTTTTAAATTAATTTAACACATAAATAATCAAATTATATAAATTTTTTGTAAAATTTCTCATAATTTTTACTTATCAAATTTAATAAAAATATGTCTATTATTATTATTGAATATATTAATTACATGATCATAAAATATTTAATATATAAAATTATTTTATTAAATGAAATTTTAAGAAAATTTTGAAATAAATATGTAATAAATAATTAGTTATATTAAATAAATTTCCTAAAACTATATAATAATTTTTGTAGGTTTAAAATATGCTTTGATGTTTTTTAGCCAATTATAAATTTTTATTCATCATCCTTGAAATATTTTTAGGTGGAGAAAATTTTTAATCACATAATAAAATATCCAAACATTGATCAAGTCATTAATAAGAGCACACATTTTAAATATATTAGGTCTATTATTTAAAGTGATGGTGAAATAGATGGGGATATTATTAGTAGAATTCAAGTTGGTGAGTTGAAGTGGAGGAATGCATCAGGATTGTTATGTTATAGAAAAATCCATCTCAAACTTAAGGGAAAATTCTATAAGATGGTAGTGAGACCTACAATGCTTTATGGTGTAGAATGGTGGCCATTAAAAGAAAAGCATAATATTAAGTTAAGTGTTGCAGAGATGAGGATGCTTAGGTGGATGAGTGGCTTTACTTTTAAAAACATGATACGAAATGAATATATACGTCAGAAGGTTGGAGCAGCTCCAATGGAAGATAAGATTAGAGAGAGTCATCATAGATGGTTTGGTCACATAAAATGTTGACCTTCCGATGACCCAGTTAGGAAAGTAGATGTATTAGATTTGACTTATGTTAAGAAAGGTAGAGGCAGACCTAAAAAGACTTGGTTAGAAAATATTAGAAATGACCTTTCTTTATTAGATTTAGATGAGAATTTGACCCTTGACATGATACAATGGAGAAAAAAGATTCATGTAGCTGACCCACGTTGTGGGATAAAGGCTTGTTGTTGTTGTAATAAAATATCTAAACATATACACTATATTATGTCCTTGATTCGTCACATTGCCTTCTTGAATTATTTTTATTTGTCATTTATTGCTCATCTTCAAACTACAAAAGCTTCAAATGTCTAGTTGCATAAGAAATCATTTTCATAGATTAGCTAATACCTATTAATCCTTTAGAAGTAATTAGCAAACCAGTAGATGTAACCTCATTAAAGTTTTTTATCATCAAATCATTGATGAGCCACATAAGAGTCACTTAAACTCATGGAGTCAACAATCTACCTATATTAGATGATGATAAATTAATATTGGTGTTATGGGATAATAATAATAATAATAATAATAATAATAATAATAATAATACTACTAAAAAAACTCGCACCCACTAAATAAATAAAAAATATGTAAATTATACCCCTACATATATGCATCTATCCAACTTCATTTTTCATAAATACAAAACATAAAATTTCTCCCCTTTGACATCATAAGAAGAATTCATCATAAATAATAGTTTATTGTAATAACTAATGATATTCTCTCCCTAAATAAAATATTCTAAAGAAAATTTTGCATATGAAGGATTAAATAAGCAAATGAAATATGAATGAAATAAAATAATTATTCTTGATATCAATTGAAGAGTGAAGGAAAATCGAGGGTAATTAGGTCTATAATTTTTTTGGCATTATAGAAATTCCTTATGAAATATTCCAAACTCCAATCACATAAAAACCAAGTAGCTGTAGTCATAAAAATATATAACAAAAGAATTCAATAATATGATATTAAACTATATAATTTTATAAACTTCATGTAAATTAAGTTAATCCTATAAAACTAACATCATAATTAAGTAATAGTGTTGAATAAATGATTAATCTAAATGAGAATGTTGGATTAATGGTATGCACAAATATAATGAATGATAATTTAATAATAGCTAATAAGCTTACTCTTGCACACAACCAAGTATAAGTGTCATCACAAAATAGATTATGTTGATATAAATAATTATTAGAGTGCAAGTGTTCAACAATTCAGCACAATGGAGATAAGTAAATTGACTCAAGAGCATAAACAATTTACATTCTTTAATACTATAGGAAAAATTCCCATTATCAATGGAATTTTTGCCAGAAAGTTTCGCTCGAAAAGTTTCGCCTGAAATTTGATTGGTAATTAGTGAACCAGACAAAATTTCCGACAAATTTTTTGTCAAAAATTTACTTAATTTCTAATGAAAAAATCCGTCAAAATTGTCAATGAAAAGCACCCTCACTTCATTTAGTGAGGGGGAGCTTAGAAGAAAATATAATTAATTTGCAATTTCAACCAAAAATATTTGTCATCATAAAAAAGGGGTAGATTGCTGTAATCTGGGATCCTAAACTTGTGATTTTGATGATAATAAATATTATTGATTAAATTTTTTGTCATAGAGTTTGCATTGTGTATTCATTTCTGTGCACTAACATTTTAGGTATATCATACACCATTCAAGATCATTCAAGGCTCAAGATTGGGTAGAATAGAATGTGTTAAAAGAGTTTATACTATTGATTTCTTTAATTTTATAATTCTTATGCTATGCCACATAAGGGTGTATACTAATTTGGTGACTGTGCACACACACACAGGGGACTGAGAAAATGAACATTAAATTTTTTTCAACTAATCATTCCGTATAATTTTGATCATAGTGTATGATCAGTTATTCATAAAATTAGTTAAAATGGCTAATCATATAATTCATGTTTTTTAACAAAATATACCATATGAACCTGATTGTATTGTATGATCCATTTAATCTAAAAACATTAGGTGCCAATCAAATTTAAGTAAGTATTTTTAATTTTCAATTTTGTAATGTTCATTTTATATGAATCCATTCGTACAATATGATATTTGAAAACTTAGTTAAATTAATCATCGTTATTAGTCAATCAAATCAAGATTTAATTAGTATGACAGATCATACTGTACAATGTAGATCTTATCGTATAATAGATAAAGATGATGTTCAATCATCTCGGAGATCATCCTAGATGAAATCTTGGTTTGTAAACTAATCATATAATATGATGTCAAATCATATTGGACAATTGACTAAGACTATTTAGATCTTCCTAAAGATAGTCCTGTACGATCTTAAGATAATTAAACTAATCATATTATACGATCTATAGATCGTACTGTACGCTCATTATACAAAACTTGAACAGTTCACCATACGACTATTCCATCATATCTAATAAAATCTAATTTTTGAACAATTCATACTATATGATCATTAATCATAATGTACAAATAGAGTCGGCAGATTGGAAATTTTAGGTTTTTTTGAAGTCTTATATAAAAGATTTCTTATTGGTCTCTTAAGAAATCATTGGCTGTTGAAGAGATTTTGAGAGAGAGCTTTGTGAGAGGTCTTAGAGAATTGTGGAAGGAGAAGGTGAGGTTGTATGAGAGGGAAAAGGAGTGTGAGGGGATTCCACACTGTTGCTCCAAGCAGGCTTACACCTTGATTCCTCCAGTGGCTTTGTTGATTTCTTAGGATTACTTTGGCTAGAAAGATATCAAGGATTAAGATCATTAGGTTCTCTGCCTTCACCAGGATGGTGAAGAAGGATCACAAGGTACTCTTCCTTCATCAGGAGGGTGAAAATGTATCCAAGATTCTTTGCCTCACCAAAAGGGTGAAAAGGATTCTGATATTCTACCACATCAAATTGGTGGAAGTAATTCTTATAAGGGCTTCTCTGCCTTATTTTGGGGCATAAAGGAGAGTTACTAAGAGTTTAGTTTAATACTTAGAGAGGAGGACTCCAAAGCTTTGACGTAGGTCATTGTTTGACTAAATCACTATAAAATTTAGTGTGTTCATTATATGTTTTTCTTTACGCATTTAATTTCCACACTTTAATTTTCTCCAATTTATTTTCTCACAATTCCATGTTGTGAACATTGTGATTATTTGGATTTGGTACAGAAAAGAAAAATATCTTTCAAGTTGATCTCTTGAGATATTTATTAAACAAAAAATTAGTATATTGACTAGCTTCCGCAATGCTAGATTTCTATTTAAATTTGAAGTTTTGAATTTGGTAATTAAGTTTTCAAGAACTATTTTTGAAAAAAAAAATTTAAAAACACAAATTCACCCCCCTCTTAGTTTGTCTTGGGAAGTTCAATAAGGTGTAACACCCTCCCTTGAACTTTCATATACTTCCAACCTTAGTAGATGTATTGACATGAGATGAGAGAGATTGTTTGGATTGAAAAGTCATAACTATCACATCTTCATGAAATATTTTATACCCACTGCTTTCAGTTCTCTACCAGATTCAATTTCAAATCCCTTGACCAAATTAAGTATCTTTTTTATAAACTTACACTCATCAAGACTGAATGAAGAAGCTTTAATCCTTCTTGAACATAACATTTGAAAGTTCGATAGGGATGTTAAGCCCTGATGAACTAGTCCCGAGGCTAACCAAGAGGGGGGGTGAATTGGTTATTTTAAAAATTCATGAGCAACAGGAAAGATCTTTTGATAATTTATAGCGAAAACAGGTAAACACAGTAATGAAAAGATCAATCACAGATTTCACCCAAGCAGATAATAACAGAAAAATAAAGTGCAAAAACTAATCAGAAAGAGCACACCAGATTTTATAGTCGTTCAGTCAACTTGACCTACGTCCACTCCCTAGAGCCTCCCCTCTGGGTATTGCACTAACACAAAAGTGACTCTCCTTCTGCTCCTATAGTAAGGCGGAGAAGCATGTACAAAACCTCCTTTTCACTAACCCGGTGAGGCAGAGAACCTGAACTCCTTTCGCTTCCTCTTGAAATAAGAAGAGAACCTGGACTCCTTTCGCTTCCTCCTGAAGCAGGCAGAGAACCTTAATCTTCTTGCGGATGATCCTCCCACAAAAAACACTGACAAGACAAGAGATGAATGGAGAAGATGACTCTGATCCTTGCTTAGAGCAACCTTTGTGAATCCCTCACAAACCCCCCCTCACAAGATCCTCTCTCTCTCTCCCAAGCTCTCTCTCTCTCTCTCTCTCTCTCTCTCTCTCATAAGGATTTCTCTGAAAAGGAAAGTAGCAAAATATTTTTCTTGTTGGAAGAAAAAGAACTTTTATAGGAGGGCTCAAAATTTGCCCTAAATCTTAACTAGTCGGCCAAGATCATCCAGGATGATCGATCGATCATCCTGTATGATCAGTTCAAAATCACATGTATCAGCCTGGATGATCTGGTTCTTCTGGATGATTAGTAGACAAAATTTGTTCTGATCATCCCATACTGGTTTGCGATCGTTCGGGATGATTAGTGTAATTCAGGAATTTCATCCAGAAGATAGATCTGGACGTCCATGGGAACTTGTGCTAGACAATCTAAAAATGACTTGATCATCCAAGATAATATCTCTATCATCCTGTACGATTAGTTCAAAAACACCCAAAATCATCATGAGCACTACTCTGGGTGTATAGGTTAAACATGCTAGACGATCTTAAAATGACTTAATCGTCCAGGATGATATTTTTATCATCTTGTACGATTAGTTCAAAAATACCTAAGATCGTCCTGAGCATCGCTCTGGACGTACATGTGAAAGGCATTAGACGGTCATGATCATCCTGTATGATATTGAGATCATCCAGGATGATATGATCGTATCAATCAAATATTAATTACTTTCTTTAATCACCAAACTAATTTAGGCATGATTGTGACGAATCATCCTAGACGATCAGACGAAATCTCTAAAAATAAAACTTGTCTAACTCAGTCTAATGATAGAGTTTTTCCAATCTGAGCATATCGTCCCGTATGATGAATATATGTTCCAGGATGATCAGCTTAATTAAACCGACTTAACATGGTCGTCCTAATTAGGCTTTCTATTTTGATTGGATCATCCAGGACGATATGAATATCATCCAGGATGATATGATCAAAAATTGAAAATAGAAACTCTAATTCACTAAAACTCTCCCCCTGAGTGTGTGTGTGTGTGCAAGGTTACTTAGTTAGGGGATCAATTACATTACATTTGACTCAAGAAAGGGTAAAAATTATATTTAAGCACACTTGGACCCGATCTTGAGTTGGCTTGAATTGTATTTGATCTTTGTACCTGAAATGATTTAGCCAAGCAAAACAGAACACAAACATGTTTGTCATCATCAAAACTATACTTCTTGAATTCAGATTTTCAATAATCTCTCCCTTTTTGATGATGGTAAACGTTGATGCAGTAGTTTCAAATAAAACAGACCTGAGTAATCAACGCACATACGAAAGAAAATATTTCATTTCAAATTTTACTAAACCACAAAATACAATAAGGGAAGCAATTACAACACAAAAATATCAAAAGAAACTACTAGTCACTCAAAACACCAACTCCCCCTTTTGACATCACAAAAAGGAGGAAGAACAGACACAACAATACAAACAGAAAATATCACAAGCCAAAAAGCAAAAGATAAAATCAAATTGAATAAAAATAGAAACAAGAAGGCAAAACAAAAAAAATAATGAGTTTTTTTTTAATCGATCAGCTCTAGTAAATTAGAATTTTCCTTTGATTTTTAATTCAAAAGCCACTAAGAAGAAAATCGACACCGCTGAAATCCAAAAAAGTTGGAAATTCAACTTTTGTAACTCCTACCTCGGACACCTTACAGGTTCAAATTCCTTTTAGACAAAAGTCTAATTCAGAAGAAAAGAAATTAGATTCAAAAAGAGATCCTTTCAAGCCTCATTCCAGAAAAATATCTGATATAATAGTATTACAAAGTAAGGAATAAGAAATCATAATTTTTTGTCTCAAGCTTTTGAAAATATTAAGTGGCACATGGATTTCTCCAAGACATTTAAAGATCTGAAAGGGAAGAAAGCTTATTTTTTTATGGCCTCATTTCGTGCCTCTTTTTTAATTTGTTTGGCGCTTTGCGCATTTTTTGATTTTTGATACACTTTTTGTATCTTTCCAATTTGGTGACATTGCGCATCTTTTCAGCTTTGGGCTCATTTTGTCCCTCTTTTCATTTTGGCGCTCTTTGCACATCTTTTGTAAGCTTGCTTCCTTTCATAATCGTTAAAGAGTCTCAGATGTGAAATTACCTTTCAGACATAGGAGATAATAAAACTCACTCTCCACAATAAGGAAAAGTAATTCACAAAATAAAAACCATACATTATATGATAAGTGCAGTCACTTGATTAAGAAAAATATAACACCAACTCAAAGCTTTAAAAACACTATTCATATAAGGTAGATTACTATTGGAAGATAAAATAGATCTCTATTTTAAAAACCAACCTTTTAATTTTGAAAAAGATTTTTTATCCAAAAGAAATAATACACCATTAAAGAGAGTTAGAGGAAGAGAAATAATCATCAACATTTCTTCCCTTTAACAGATTCAGAGGAGTCAATCACTACTTACCAGCTTCCAAATAAAAATAAGGCAAAACTCTCAGCCAGAAATCCAGTTTATCAGCAATAGTGAGTAGTAATCTGATTTTGAAAGGAATAAAATAGTAAATCAAAAAGTAAGTAGAAAATCACATCAAAATAAATACTCGAATCAAACAAACAACAAGACTAAAATGAAAATAAGTAGAAAAACAAAAACCAACAGGAAATAGATAATCAAATCAAACAACTAACTAACAAAAATAGAATGAAAAATAGACAAATCAAAAATTAGCAGTCATCAGAATCATGCATTTATGTCAATCACACCCAATTTGGTCCTCAAGATGCTAAATGATTCAAAGGCTAGTGGTTTAGTAAATATGTCAGTCAGCTGATTTTTAGTTGCCACATAATATAGCTCAATGTCCCCTTTTGTAACATGGTCCCTAATGAAGTGATGCCTTATGTCAATGTGTTTGATTCTAGAATGTTGGATTAGATTCTTAGAAAAGCAGATGGCACTAATATTATCACATAGAATAGAAATTATGCGAACAGGTAATCCTAAATCCAAAACTTATTGCTTCAACCAAAGAACTTGGGCCACACAACTTTCTAAGGCAATGTACTTAGCTTCAGCAGTGGAAAGTGCAGCTGAGTTCTGTTTCCTACTGGACCATGAGAGTAAAGACTGTCCTATGAATTGACAAGTTTCAAAAGTGCTCTTTCTATCCACCTTACACCCTGCAAAGTCAGAATCAGAATATCTAATAATCTTAAAAGAAGTGTTATGCCTAGGGTCTCAGATTCTTAGGTTTGGGGTCCCTAAAAGATATCTAAGAATTCTCTTAACAGCAGTCAGGTGGGATTATTTAGGATCAGCTTGAAGCCTAGCACAAAGACAAACACTAAACATAACATCAGGTCGGCTAGCTGTCAGGTAAAGCAGTGATCCAATTATTCCTTTATACTTCTTCTGATCAACAGATTTTCCATTTAAATCCTTATCTAACTGAACAAAGGAGCTCTTGGGAGTGTTGATTGGCTTGGCTTTGTCTATTTTATATTTCTTTAAAATGTCCTTAGTGTATTTAGATTGATTGAGAAAGGTTCCATCATCCCTTTGCCTTATGCTAAACCCCAAAAAGCAAGAGAATTCTCCCATCATACTCATCTCAAACTCCTTACTCATTATTTTAGAAAAATCATCACATAAATTTTTATTAGAAGATCCAAAAATTATATCATCAACATAGATCTGGACAATGAGTAAATCATCCCCTACTCTCCTCAGAAAAAGGGTGGTGTATATGCTCCCCTAAACAAACTCTCTTTCTAACAGAAATGTGCTAAGCCTCTCATACCAAGCTCTGGGTGCCTGTTTTAATTCATATAAGGCCTTTTTTAATTTATAAACATGATTTGGATATTGGGAACTCTCAAAACCTAGGGGTTGCTCTACGTAGACATCCTCTTTTATTATCCCATTTAAAAGGCACTCTTGATATCCTTTTGAAATAACTTAAATCCTTTATAACATGCAAAGGCTAGTAGCACTCTAATGGCTTCCAATCTAGCTACAGGGGTAAAGGTCTCCTCAAAATCAATCCCTTCAATCTGATTGTACCCCTTAGCCACCAATCTTGCCTTATTCCTAACCACCACACCAGAATCATTCATCTTATTCTTAAAGACCCACTTGGTTCCCACTATACTTTGATTCCTAGGTCTTTCTACTAACTCACAAACATCGTTCCTTACAAATTGATTCAATTTCTCTTTCATAGCTAAGATCTAAAACTCATCAGAAAGGGCTTGATTGATGTTTGTGGATTCAGTCATTGAGATAAAGGCAGAATGGTTTACTTCCTTCCTAAGTCCATGCCTAGTTCTAACACCTTCAGAAGGATCTTCTAAGATCAGTTCTTTAGGATGACTCAAAAAATATCTCTAATCTCTAGGCAAATTGTTTTGAGGCTCTACCCTTTCCTCCAGATTTGTATTTTTAACTCCTTAGGTAATCTCTCCTACATCTTCTTCTTCCTCAACTCTAGTCTCCTTGAGATCAAATTCATCAAACACCACATGAGTTGTCTCCTCCACCACCAAAGTCCTCCTATTAAACACCCTAAAGGATTTCCCCACACTAGAATAGCCTAAGAACACTCCTTCATCAGATTTGGGGTCAAATTTTCCTAAGGATGATTTTCCATTGTTTAAAATGAAAACCTTACAGCCGAAGATAAGAAGGTGGGACAGGTTTGGAGTTCTACCCTTAATGATCTCATAAGGTGTCTTATTCAGATTGGATCTAACATTCACCCTATTTAACACATAACAGGCAATGTTCATCGCTTCAGCCCAGAAGTATTTTGGAAGTGAATACTCAGCAAGCATGGCTCTAGCGGCTTCCACTAAGATTCTATTCTTCCTTTCAGCTACCCCGTTCTGCTGAGGGGTCCTACGAGCTAAAAAATTGTGGCTAATCCCTTGTTCCTCACAGAATATTCCAAATCTCACATTTTTAAACTCTCCACCATGATCATAATGAATAGTTAGGATCTCACAACCTAACTTCTTATAAATCCAAGCGGAGAAAGACTTAAACTCATCAAATGACTCAGATTTATGTGACAGAAATTTAGTCTAAGTGAACCTCAAGTAATCATCAACAATCACAAATCTATAAACTTTCCCCCCTAAGCTGGCAGTGCTAATGGGTCCAAAGAGATCCATGTGAAGGACTTCTAAAGGTCTAAAGGTGCTAATGTCCTTAATGGAGTGAAAGGAAGACTGGACTTGCTTCTCTAATTGACAGGCATCACACAGGTGGTCCTTAGTGAACTTAAGCTTGGGGACACCTCTAACTAAGTCCTTTTGGGTGACTCTCCTTAGGGTTTTTATACCGGCATGACATAATCTCATGTGCCACAACCAAGACTCATCAGCAGCAGTTTTTAAGCAAATTGAATCATCAGCTTTAAAGCAACTTACATCCAGCATGTAGACATTATTAATCCTTTGTCCCTGCAAAATAATTTTGTCATTTAAGCTTATAATACAACAAGTGGGCAGAAATTTGATGTTGTATCCTTTCTCAGAGAGTTGACTGATGATTAGTGAGTTATGTTTCAATCCATCTATAAGCAAAATATTATTAATAATAAAATTCTTTGAATCACCAATTATACCAGTTCCTACCACCTTCCTGGAGGTGTTGTCTCTAAGTGTAACCTTGCCTCCAGCCCTGGCCTCCAGCAAAATAAACTGATTTGCATCTCCAGTAATGTGTCTTGAACATCCGCTGTCTAGGTACCACATGCTCTCATGAGGTCTTGTGTGAGAGCACACCTACAAAATTATTAAATATCAGATTTAGGAACCTAAATAGGTTTGGGTTCCTTCTTATGAAAAGAAGAATGTAATGCATGTGTATTGTGCTATGAAACAGGCAATTTGGGCCTCCACACCTTATGTGTACTACGGTGAACAGTGCAGGTAGAGAGATGTGTCCTAACATGCCACAAGAGAAACATCTAACACCAGGAAAAGGGTTAACTAATCTATGTGGGTGATAGTGCATATTCCTAGGTTTGAATGAAACATGCTTTAATGATTTTAAAATAGATTTTTCAAAAGGTAGAGGTGCATAAAATTGCGTAAAAGTAGGTAGAATTTCATTTTTCTCAAAAGCATAGATTTTACACTCAAAAATTCATTTTCTTTCTTCAAACTTGCAATTTCAAATTTCAGATGATGTTCACTACTATCTAAATCAGATGCATGAGTTTCTAATTCTTTAAATACAGCTTTTAATTCAACATGTGATGTTTTTAACAAATCATACTCAATAATTAAATCAGAATGCTTTTTTTTTAATTCATCAAATTCATCAAGTAAAGACATGTAATTGCTATCAAGTGTAGAATAATCTTTAACCACAACATCATGCTCTTTTTGTAAAGTTAGAAAATCCAATTTCAGGCTAGCATGTAATTTCTTAAGTTTCCTATAAGATGAATGAATTTTCTCAAAAACTTCTAGCAATTGATCATAAGTAAGCTCACATACCTCTTCTTAATCAGACTGATTAGGATGATCATCAGCCCTCAGACACAGATTTGTAGTCTCCTCCTCAGCTTCAGTCTCAAAGGAGTCGGATGTAGAATCTGCCCAGAACGCCTTTTGAATCTGCTTCTTATCCTTACTGAACTTAGGTTTTTCCTTACCCTTCTCCTTTCTTGGGTGAGCCTTAAGTATAGGACAATTGGCCTTAATGTGTCTAGGCTTCCTGTATTTAAAGAAAATAATATCAGATGAACCTTTAGAATTTTTAATGGACTTACCCTTGTTCCACTTCTGAAAGTTCTTATATTTCTTCCTTAGAAAGCTTTTGAATTACCTAGTGATTAAGGCAACATCATCGCTATCAGACCCAGAAGAATTCGTGTCAGTATCGTTGGCCTTCAGTGCCACAGTTTTCTCCTTTTTCTTCTCACCTGCATCAAGCTATCTTTGGTTCACCTCTTAATCATAAGCAATGAGTGACCCAAGTAAGTTATCAATAGAATAATTGTTCAAATCATTCGATTCAGTAATTGTAGTTATTTTGGCATCAAAAGAAGGAGGCAAACATCTCAGAATCTTGTTCACTTTTTCATAATTTATAAGTTCTCTTCCTAAAGCATGCAAAGAAGTGACAATTTGAGTAAACCTTGTATATATTTCAGAAATTGATTTAGTAGGTTTCATACAAAAAAGTTTATAGTCATGAAGCAATATGTTTAACCTAGACTGTTTGACTTCAGATGTACCTTCATAAGTGATGCACAATCTATCCTAAATTTCTTTACCAGTTGTACAAGTAGAAACATGGATATAATTCTCAGATTTTAAGGCATAAAAAAAATAGTTCAAACATTTTACATTCAGTTGGGCTAATTCTCGATCATCAAAAGTCCATTCAGTGAATGGCGGTTCAGTTTTAACATTATTAATCATTCTAAATGGTTCCTCATAACCATCCTTAACAAGCATCCACATGCAATAATCTATAGATTGAAGAAAAGTGGACATGCGAGTTTTTCAAAAATTAAAAGGTATGTTATCAAATAATGATGGTCGTGTAATTGAATAACCTTCAGCAGTATTACGATTACCAAAGTTAGCCATGGATCAAATTCAAAAAATTTTAAACTTAATTTTTGAATCCCGCTCTAATACCACTTGAAAGTTTGATAGGGATGTTAAGCCCTGATGAACTAGTCCCGAGGCTAACCAAGAGGGGGCGTGAATTGGTTATTTTAAAAATTTGTGAACAATAGGAAAGATCTTTTGATAATTTGCAATGAAAATAGGTAAACACAGTAATGAAAAGATCAATCATATATTTCACCCAAGCAGATAATAACAAAAAAATAAAGTGCAAAAAATAATCAGAAAGAGCACACTAGATTTTATAGTGGTTCGGTCAACTTGACCTACGTCCACTCCCCAGAGCCTCCCCTCCGGATATTACACTAACACAAAAGTGACTCTCCTTCTGCTACCATAGAAAGGTAGAGAAGCATGTATAAAACCTCCTTTTCATCAACCCGGTGAGGCAGAGAACCTGAACTCCTTTTGCTTCCTCCTGAAGCAGGCAGAGAACCCAGACTCCTTTGACTTCCTCCTGAAGCAGGCAGAGAACCTTGATCTTCTTGCGGACAATCCTCCCATAGAAAACACTGATAAGACAAGAGACGACGAAAGGAGAAGATGACTCTGATCCTTGCTTGGAGCAACCTTTGTGAATCCCTCACAAACTCCCCCTCCCAAGATCCTCTCTCTCTACCAAGCTCTCTCTCTCTCTCAAGGATTTCTCTGGAAAGAAAAGTGATAAAAGATTTTTCTTGTTGGAAGGAAAAGATCTTTTTTAGGAGGGCTCAAAATTTGCCCTAAATCTCAACTGGTCAGCCAAGATCATCCATGATGATCAGTCGATCGTCCTATACGATCAGTTCAAAATCACATGTATCAGCCTAGATGATCTGATTCTTCTAGATGATTAGTAGACAAAATTTGTTCTGATTATCCCGTACGATTCTGCGATCGTGCGGGATAATTAGTGTAATTTTGGAATTTCGTCCAAAAGACAGCTCTAGACATTTAGGGGAACTTGTGCTGGACGATTTAAAAATGACTTGATCGTCCGGGATGATATCTCTATCATCCTGTACGATTAGTTCAAAAACACCCAAAATCATCCTAAGCACCACTCTGGGCGTATATGTTAAAAATGCTGGACGATCTCAAAATGACTTAATTGTCTAGGATGATATCTCTATCGTCATGTATGATTAGTTCAAAAACACCCAAGATCATCCTGAGCACCACTCTGGACGTATAGGTGAAAGGCACTGGACAGTCATGATCGTCCTGTACGATATTAAGATCGACCCGGATGATATGATCGTATCAATTAAATATTAATTTCTTTCCTTAATCACCAGACTAATTTAGGCATGATTGTGATGAATCATCCTGGACGATACACATATCGTCTGGGTCGATCAGACCAAATCTCTAAAAATAAAACTTGCCTAACTTAGTCTGGCGGTTGAGTTTTTCCAATCTGAGCATATCATCCCGTACGATGTATATATCATCCAGGACGATCAGCTAAATTAAACTGACTTAACATGGTCGTCCTAATTAGGCTTTCTATTTTCATTGGATCATCCAGGACGATATGATCAAAAATTGAAAATAGAAACTCTAATTCACTAAAACTCTCCCCCTGAGTGTGTGTGTGCAAGGTTACTTAGCCAGGGGATCAATTACATTACATTTGACTCAAGAAAGGAAAAAAATTACATTTAAGCACACTTGGACCCGATCTTGAGTTGGCTTGAATTACATTTGATCTTTTGTACCTGAAATGGTTTAGCCAAGTAAAACAGAACACAAACATATTTGTTATCATCAAAACTATACTTCTTGAATTCAGATTTGCATTAACATTCCTTTCATTATGTGCAAACTTCAGAAGATATTCTCTAGGATTTTTTTACTCCATGAAGCATCTGCCCATACATTTACTGTATGAGGCTAGATTTTATGGACCTATTTAATATCAGTGAATGTATCCTTTTGAGAGGTAACTTCCTGCATAAACGAACATCTCTGACATTATTAACAAGTTCTAATTTCATAATCATACATCATGTAGGTATTTGAATAAATATATGAGGACTATCAAGAATAAATCATATTCTGAAGGATCAATATATGAAGCATACCTAATGTATGAGATAACCTAATTTTGCTCATATTACTTTGACTTAGTGTTATAATCAATAAGGACTACTTGTAATAACCCAAATTTTAACCTAGTCAAATAATTTTTTTAGGAGTCATTATAAGTCAAGTTTGAAAATCATCTTGCCATAAGATAGATATTATTGTGTTTTAATTGTAATAATTTTACCATAATTTTTTAACACTAGTGCAAATCCTTAAAAAGTCGACACCTATCAGTATAAGTAGGGATTTTAGGACGTCTAAAGTCCATTTTGTGAACCAATTTTATCAAAATGTTCTAAAAATATTAGGGTATTTTATAGATATTTTTATATTATTTTTAAGCCCCAAAAAGATTTATATAAATTTGATACTAAAAAATTAATTAAATTATATAATTACATAATATTATATTATTATTATTTTATTATAAATATGTTAACCCGTTATCTTAATCCATTAAAAATCCTTTTATTACTTATTTCGGCTAACAGAGAAAATGAAAACCAAATTAGAGAGAAATTTGAGGTGAGAGAAAAGAAAAGCCTAGATTTGGAGGCTATAGAGTGATTTTTGCCCAACGGACCTGTTCAAAGATTTACTCGTCTCCCTATAATAAACCATTGTCTTATTTTTTACTATAATAATTTTGTATTGGTAAAACTTTCACACATAACTTTTAGTATATGATAGATGTTATCAATATGAGCATTTTGACAGAAATATATTAAATTTTTACTTGTATTTATATAGTTTGGGAGAAATATCCTAATTTGGGTAATTTGGATAAATTTAAAAATTAGTGAGATAATTATTAAAATCATTTTATATGCTTCTATGATATGCATAATTATTATAATTTGGTTATTATGGATACATACATGTGACAAAAAAAAAGCACACTTCATTTTTTTTATAAATTTTGCTAATTTTAATTCATATATAAATTTTACATGCATTAATATGACATAGTGAACTAAATATTGAGTGTGTTATTATATATTTATTTTATTATATATGTTATGAAATGTGTTTATGTAAGAAAGGCTGGTTAGTTATGATTGACTGATTCAGGTTGGTTGGAGATATGTTATCCTGTATAGGAGTGTGGGCTGGTGGGCTTTCTTTTAAAATAATAATATAAAAATGGAGGCATAAGAAGATAGATTGATATGATATGTTGATAGGTAGGACGTGATGACTTCTGATATGAAAGCCACTTAACCTAAATGACTTATCATTGAGACTGGTTTATATGGGATTGGCCTATAGGACTGCATATAGATTATATATAGAAAAAATATCACAAATAGATGGATGTCTTTCTTTCTTATAGTACTTGTACATGCATAGATGACAGGAATATATAGGATAAATTGTATAATTGATATTATATAATTTGTTTAAGATATAAGCTATGACTTATATAAGTATTTAATATGACTGATAAAATTGATACAAAGACATTTGATATATATATATATATATATATATATATATATATATATATATATATATATATATATATATATATATATATATATATATATATATATTTATATATAAACCACACGGATGTTTATTGATCATATGACCAGTTATTATTTCAATGATTATTTCATTCTTTTCTAGGTATATGTTCATACTAATAGTGATTAAATGATTATATGCATAATGTTCATATTGTGTTGCATTGATTTCAGTTGTAGGTTTTGATAACCTACTGAGTTGTCAGCTCACTCTGTGGTTTTACATATTTTCTTAGGAAGGGGTTAAGATCCAGTAGAGTGAGGATAGATCTGAGATTCAGGTTTTATTTTATTTATATATTTTCTTTATTTTTATTTTTTTATAGTTAAGACCTAAAAGTTTTACTAATGAATGAATGGATTGAACACTTGACTATTATATATGAATTTTGAGAAATTAATATAGTTTTACATTTTTTATGTATACAATTTTTAAATGCTTTCACTAGATTGATTTATAGTGATAGATTTATAGAAGCTTAGAAGTTTTGGTTACTTAATGAAGAGATTAAAATAAAAAATTCTTTAAAATTTTGATCTTGGGACATTACACTATTGTTCCTCAGAATTTGGGTAATCAAGATTCATGTCAATCTACCAGTAACATTTTTGTATTCAATGAACTTTGTGAGCTAGTACGCACTTGCAGCTTGTGCTATTTAATAGATAAGGAAATAAAAGCTTCCATGTGTCTCAAGTATGTTTGAGTGAACATTCCGTACATTATATATACTTAGGCCCAGAGACCCTAAATTCATAAATTTTGTTGAAATTTTTTAATGGTCTGACTACATCATCACCAATTGAGGTAGAAAAGAGAGTTGAATCTGAATTTTCAAGTTTGTTAAAAAATATGGTATGTAATTTAAATTTATATGTTAGAATAATTAAGTTAGTGAATATATTAATAACATAGCTATACTTTAGGTCCACACTAAGGCCAAAGATGTGCAAGATCAAGGACTAGTGGATCTAGCTTGGGGACCTATGAGAGAAATAAAATATTGGCTAATTTTTATTATCAATGGTTATAGATTTCAAATCAAAGCTTGGAGTGAAGGTTAGAAAATAGAAAAATATTGTGTATGTGTTAAAGGGAACAACCATACAGGTGATGATTGTGAGTATTATGGGGTCTTATAGGAAGTACTATAGTTGGAATATCCAGATAAAAGGAATAACCTGTATCTTTTTAATTGTGATGGGTTAGATCTAGTGCAAAATAGAGCAACAAATGTGCATCCACTTTATGGTATTATAGAAGTAAAACAAGATAGGAAATATGAAAAGTACAACTCAATTTTTCTTGCTAGCCAAGTACTATTTGCTAACTATTCAGATAGACAGCGGGATAAATAAGATTGACTTGTGGTTATTAAGACTAAACCTAAGGGGTCATTGAGATAACCACATCAATACCAATAACACATTAAGAAGAGTATGTCAAACTTTAAAGAGCATGCTAATAATGATGATGATCAAATTGTTACTAATGAGTATGAGTTTCAATTAGATGAGGTTGACTTTGATATGGTGGAAAATATTGATAAAGACAGCAGTAGTGAGGATTAAAAGTTAGAAGGTACTTTAGTATGTATGTTTTTTTTTTTTTTGAATTTTTAGTAAAGGATAGTAGCAATTTTTTCACAACTATTTAGTTCCTATAATTTACAGTAAGCACATATCTTTCCCTTACATCATACCAATTTTATTCACAAATAGTTACTTCTTGCATGTTTTTTTTAACCCTTATTTTTTCCCATATAGCAAAGCAATTTTTTTCACAACTAGTCACTTCCTACAATTTAATTTTAGCATTTCATAGTGCAAGTTATTTTTAAAACTAAAATTTTTTTAATTTATTTTTTTGTATATGGCTTCTGGTGTTGATGAGCTGCCCCCCCCCCCCCCCCCCCCCCAATGGTCGATCACGAACATCTTTAGGCATAAGAACTAAGTGGTGGATGATCCAATAGGAGTGGAGGTACTGAGAGGACATCATCATCACAGCTTTCCACCCATACCCAATTGAGCCCACCTTGGCCTACAACACAAGTAGGGAGTCCTCAATGTTACTCCCAAGACCCCCACATTTAGTCACCAGATTCACTACAGACTGCTCCCTTCTACCCGTACTACCCCCACCATATTCTCAAGGAGTCCCTTCCACTTAACCCTATCCACCATATCTCCCACCATTCTACTACTCATCACCCCCTCAGCCTTCCACAACTAGACCATCCACTCAGACTGTAATGACACCAACTACGGATGGATGCATATTGATTTAACTTGATGGTGACATATCATTAATGCATATTTTATATTACTCAGAATTTTTGTACAAAGATAGGTGAATTCAACCAAATATTTTATACATATTTTATCCATCAAGATATCCCACACACAAGATACATGACATCATATGGAGCATGTGATGGGGGTGGTGGTGTAACCTAAAGAATTATGAAAATGATTTAGGGCTCTATCAATCTCTAAAAAATGCTTAAGTTTTCTTTGATATAAAAATTATCGAAACCCCACTTAATATACGTAAGTATACATGCCGAATCAAGTAATATAGTGATAGAGTAGAGAATCGATCCCATGAGAAAGAATGTTTACTAATAAATACTAGTACTGTCTATTATAATTATTATAATTATCCTACTCAATAAAAAAAAATTTTGCTGGAGATTCAATCACTTAATTTAAAATAAAAAAATAAATAAGACACTATTTGAATAAAATATTTTAGATTGAGGGAATGTAAATAAAATATATTTCTTAATGATTCTCATTTATATTGATGTTATTCAAAGCATATGTATCACCAACCATTTAGTCGAGAGTGAATAGACAAATGATAGATTAAACCTTCCAACCTCAATACCACTCTAAACTCCCATAGTCTGTCACCTTATTAAAGCATATACTATTAAAACCCCCTCATTATAATCCATCTCTATAAATTTTGTATATGTCAAGCACTATGCTTATGCTTGCATCATACCAATCCAATATACCTAGTTATGCCTTCTTTCCTTTTCTTAGGCTCCACATTACAGCTGATATTAACTACACATATGACCACTATGTGCATAAAATAAAGAATTAGTATATTAAAAATATCATTAAATTATTGATGAAGAAAATTCATTAGTACTTCATATTGCATTTACACCATAAATCTAAAATCAAAAAAATTTAGCCATACATGAAAAATAAATGAAGCAAACTCATTTTTATTAATTTCACAAAAAAAGTACAAAAGAAAAGATATCATCGGATGGGTTCAATGATCTTCTCTACACTCCTCCTTGAACTTATAGAATTGCTTCTATAAACATTGACCAAATACTCTTATGAAGTGGATCTAGTACTCCTTGAATTCCCTTAGTTGTCACTCCTAAGGAAATTGTAGAGAAGCACTATGAAAACTGAAATTAACTAAGTAACTGAACTCCCTTACTAACATTACAAATGGTCTATTTATAGAAAAACACATAAAATAGACTCTGGCACCATGGCACTCTAGACACTTACGCCGTGATGCCCATAAAATGAACTAACACCATAGCGCTGAAGAATTTCCTCCTCTGCAGTGCTTGCTGATGTGGACCCATCATTTTATGAATCAACACGTCACTTCATTGACAGATCATGTTCTGGTCTATTAACACTATAGTGCTGCAGTACTATTGATGGTTGAGTGCTACAGCATCCATGTGGCACTCCCTTTCTCTTGGCAGCACTGGAAATTAGCACCACGATGCTATGCAAATAGAGACTGGGCATTACAGTACTATCTAACAAAGGCTGGGAGCTTATGTCTATATTGGGCACTTTGACGATGTAGTAATGGCTCTGTAGCAGTATAGTGTTAGCCGTCACGGTGCTGTATGATACTTGGAATTTCATGCCTTTCTTATATTTTTCCTTCACAATATAACTAGAATAACACAGTTTCACTAAAAATTTAATATATAAAATTAACATTATTTACCCTCATCAAATTCTCCCTAGCTTAAACTCTTGCTTGTCCTCAAGTAAATAAAATTTTATAATTCTGATTAAGTGATTAACCAAAATAAAAAGTGACAATCTAAAATTACTAAAATATAGGATAATACATCATTGTCTAGTATTAGTGAAAATGAACAAGGCTATACTTCTGGTTTGGAAAAATATTAATAGTTAAACTAATCGATCATTCTAGTTACAGCCCAATTTGAAATTATAAGTTATAGATTTAATCATTAACTTTTAATTGTTGAAGTGAATATTGAGTTTTAATGATTAGATATGATAGTAGTTAAAATTATACATTCACTAGTTCATCATCTGTTGTATTAGCTCTCCCATCTTATCCTTTTTAGTTCATGTATAAGATAGTATTTCCAATCTTAATCTTTTATTGATACCAATTTTTTAATGTACTCATCTTTTTCTTTTGATGCTTTTCTTTTTTTTTTTCTTTGAAGATTATTTTATAGTTCTTTTTCTTTTTCTTTATGGAGTATATAATTAATGATTTTGAATATTAGCTTATGCTTTAGTCCTTCATACAATATTAATAATTTTAATGTAAGGACTTGATGAGATTACTAATTCCATCTTTAGGTTAGCTATGATTTTAAATTTTAATTTACTCATATCTAATTTTATTACTAATTATTCATGTTATAATTTTAAAAGTTAATTTCATAAAGGTATAGTTTATAAATTCAAATAAGGATAATAACTCAAATGGTTAAATGAGTTAAGTATTAATGTTTTTTAACTAATGAAGTATAAACAAAAATCATTCAAGCTAGGATCTAAGGTTTTATTATTATCCTAATTTTATATAATTTTTAATTATCATTTTTATAAAGGTTAATTAAATAATTAGAATATAAAAGTAAATTGAGGACAATAATAATTTAAGCATGAAGAAAATTTGATAATATGTAAATAAAACATATGAACAAACACTACAAATATATGCTTTCATAGGAATGATAAAAGGGGCATAAAACTTATGTTTAACACAAAACATTACATAACATTCATTATATAATGGGTACTGGCATAAAGTATATATGGGTTGCCTCCCAGATGCGCTAAGTTTTAAGTCTTCAATCAGACTATAATGAAAATGAAAAATGAAATAAAAAAAATGTAACACAAAATAAAATAACAATTTCTCTCTCTCTCTCTCTCTCTCTCTCTCTCTCTCTCTCTCTCTCTCTCTCTCTCTCTCTCTCAAGCCTACCCCTTAGAATTAGGGTCTTCTTCTTCTACTCATCTTCCTCATCTCTCTCTCTCTCTCTCTCTCTCCAGCCTACCACACAAATGTCATAATTTTTTATATACAAAAATATTTTTATTAGTTGCCAGAGCAAAATGCAAGGATCCAAACAAATTTTGAGAAATGTTGATCTACTTGCCTGTAAGACATATTCACAACCATTAGGATGATAGTCGAGTGATCGCTCTAGATTGGGGAGATTATATGGGCTAACCTCAATAGTGCTTGGGGTAGCCCAGATTACATAAAGAGAAGGGAGCAGAATAAATAAAATTGAGCTTCTGATGTTGGGGGCCTATGTAGTTCCCTCCATATTGAGGGCTCAGTTCTGCATACCAAGTAGAGGAGATGATTAGTAAGAAGTGTAACAGATTTTAATAATTTATTTAGTTGTGCATTCTAATCTTGGTATATTGTTGAATGAGTTATTGGGTGGATAACTCATTACAGTTGAGTTGTAAATTCACACCCATGAGCAAGCGAGGAGGACCTATATGAGTATATAAGTTTATAACATTAAGAGAAATATTTTAAGTAACAATTATATGATTATTAATCTTATATTATAATTTATAAGAGAAGTATACATGGCTTCAAAAGAGTCAGGTTGGAGCTAGAGAGGATCATCTGGGGGTTCAGCAGATTATTTTGACTATCGCATTTGGTTACAGGTGATAGGAAAAATATAAAAGGGATGAATTTATGGATTAGGCTCCCAGGCCATCACATATGAGGCATAATCCTCTGGTGCCTCCAGTATCTCGACAAGCAGTCATGAGAGTTTGTATAGCCAACAGGTGGCTAACCTGATAGTACAGATAGAGAATATCCAAAAATCATAATTGGACATACATACGTAGATACTAGAGGAGCCTTAGAGAATTAGGGAGTAGATTAGTAAAAATCAACATATGCCTGTATAGGTCGAGCTAGAGAGTGAGGAGATATATTCTAATTAGTGGAGATTAGTCTTAATGTTTTCATGCATATTGGTTTTTTATATTTAAGAATTGTATTTTATTATAATGGTGTTTTGATACTTTTGAACTGTTGTAAATATTTTGTAAAATTTGTGTAAATGTTTTTCATCAATATGTTTGTGCAATATTGAAATATTAGCATATTTAATCAATACTTAAAACTATTTGTATTGTGATTATTACAAGTTAACTAATTAATAGGAGGTGCTACTTTTCTAAATGCTAGAGGTTTCCAGCAGATTTTCGATGGATTTTCTGCCAAAAAGTATGATATGATGAATTTTAATAAATTATGTGGCATAAATTTTCCTCTGTTAATTATGATGAATTTGTGGCAAAAAAATTCATCGTAATTTGCATCAAAAATTTTCGCCACAATTCCATCATTAATTTAAGGTGGATTTACATAGGATATTTTTGCCACAATTTACGATTGAATTTTTCATCGCAAATCCACCAGAATTAACATCAAGAATTTCATCTAAAAACTCAATAAGGAACGTCATTATTTGGTGCTCAAAATTTGTCAAAAAGACGCCAAAAATCTACTAGAAATATTTCCAACGAATTTATTTTCATCAAAAATGGCTTTCCGATGTGGCTTTTAGCGATGAATTATGTTCTATCAAAAATATGTCGATAACTAGGATTTCCATCAGATTTTCATTTATTTTTGGCAAAAATATCTTCTGGAAATAAGTGACTTTCCTGTAGTGGAACTAAAAAAAATACATTTCCAAGTCTACTGTTATGAATTAATGGTGGAGAAAGAGAAGCAGTAACTTATTTCAATATTTTTAGTGATGTTAGATCAAATTATATATGGATATCCGAACTTAGAGGTCTTGGATGCATACTGGGATTAAAGTCACTCACAAATGAATTTATTAAGGGAGTTAAATATTTTATTCATATGGCATATCAACAACCTTCATTTTTTTCATGTGGGATTTTTAGGTATCCTTGCTCAAAGTATAAAAATCAAGCTTACATTAAGCTCGATGTGGTTAAACTTGATTTATATCATAGAGAATTTGTGCATGGATATTAAAATTTGACCTCATATGTAGAGTATAAGCCACATTCAGACTATCAATGTGGTCCCTCCACAACTTCTAGAGTAGTAGAGGATGATCATAACACAGGAACATACAAAGAACTAGTTTGTTATGCAGTAGGTCCAAACTTAAGAAAATATATAGATGAGTCACCAACATTGAAGCATAGAGATTCTATGAATTAATATATACTGCTCAATAATCCATTTGGGATGGGTGCACTACTCATTATGAATTATAAGTTACAGTTCGGATGCTCAGCATTGGAGCTGCATACAATGTTCCTCGAGAGTGCTTCAATGACTTCATAGGCCTACTTAAGGAAACCAATCCTAAGAATAATTTAATTCCCACATATTTCTATAGGACTAAGAAACTAGTAGCAAAGTTAAGGCTGACTGCTACAAAAATTAATTATTGTATCAATGGTTGCATGTTGTATTACAATGATGACTTAACAGAAGTGGTATGTCATACTTTTAGTTCACTTTGATACAAACCAAAATTAGGGAAATAATGAAATTAGAAGGATGTGCCATATTCTCGATTATTTAATTTACATGTCATTCCCAGACTTTAGCGGTTGTATGCATCAATGAACTTCATTGGTCACATGAGATTGTATAAAAGACTATCTTAACCAGGTGTTATACTTCATCCATTAGATACATAATCATGAAAGCACTTTGATCATGCACATCCTTCATTCGTTGCAGAATCAGGTATGATAATATTGGGATTATGTGTTGATGGCTTCACTCTTTACAGTAAGACAACTTCTTCATACTCTTGTTGGACTATTATATTAACACCTTATAACCTACCACCCAAGATGTGTATGACCCATACATGTTTTTGGCACTTATTATACCTAGACAACATAATCCAAAAAAAAAAAGAAGATGTATTCCCCTTTAATTGATGACCTTAAGTTATTGTGGGAAGAGAGTGTGCTAGCATATTATATCTTAACTAAATAGAATTTTCTCCTTATAGCTACATTATTATGGACCATCAGTAACATTTTGGCATATGGTATGCTGTCTAGTTAGAGCACAGTGAGGAAGTTAGCTTATATCTATTGCTTGGAGTATACCAAATCATTCACATTAAATTATGGTGGAAAAAACACATTGTTTGATTATCATCATATGTTGTTACCTATGAATCATCCATTTAGGAGAAATAAGGAAGCTTTCTTGAGAAACAGAGTTGAGAGATCAATTCCTCCACCCAGATTAAGTGGTTCTCGGATACTTGCAAGACTCAATGACATATCAACAATTTATCAATTTCCTATATTATCATAGTGTAGAGACCCTGGATATGGAGTTCAATATAAATGGATAAAAATGTTTTTTTTGGATATTACCTAATTAGAGTACTAATTTAATCAGACATAATTTGGATGTTATGCACATTGAGAATAATGTATTTGATAATATTTTTAATATGATCATGGATGTTAAAGGTAAAATCAAATATAATTTGAAGGCAAGAAGACACCTAAAAGAATACTACATGAGAAAAAATTTTGAACTAAGAAAGAATGTTAATGGAAAAATATTGAAGCCAAATGTTCCTTTTGCATTCACATTAAAAAAAAAAAAAAGAAGATCAGTTTGTCAGTGGTTCCAAAAAATAAAAATGCCCGATGGGTATGGCTCTAATTTAGATCTAGGAGACTATTCAGAATGAAGAGCCATGATTGCCATATTGTTAAGGAGTTTCTACTTCTAATTGTGCACAGCTTCCTACAAGATTTCATTTTAAATCCTTTGATTAAACTTAGAATTTTTTTAAAGATCTATGTGTAATAAAATTGAATGAAGAGGCTTTATAATAGAGTTGTAAAACGTACCATTCATTCTTTACAAGCTTGAAAAAATATTATTAATGAAGAAGGGTTAGGAAGCAGGACCATTAGAGGACATACACCAGTACATAGAGCTTGAGGGCAATACATAAGTGCTTAATGTTATAAAATTTCTTTTTTGATTTTATACAAACAAGTAACATAATAAGAAATTTAACATTTTATGTAAATTTAAACCCATCAAGCAGCCAACTCATAAGATTAGGGCTATCATAAGGAGCATGTATGATACTCCATGTCTATCTTGGAAGAAAATTCCACCATATGTTTCAGATATGTGGTTCAAGGAGTTTGAGGTAAATAATAATCCTTTTCAGAATTCTAAATTTTTTTATATAATGGCTACTAATATCATATATGTTGAATATCTTAAATAGAATTACTTCAGGTGGTTGCCTAAACATAATACAAAAGTAAGAAATAATTATGAAAAGTAAGGTTACAATTGCCTAAGAGATATGTTTACTAATATTGGAAACTCAGGTGAGTGCCCCTTATGGTTGGAGAGGGTGTGTAGGGAGAATTGGCCAGACCTTAGGCCACCACAGAATTCACTAGGAAGAAGGAGTAGAATAAGCTGAATAGAGCCTCAAACTATGGGGGCTTAGGGAGCTCCATCCATACTGGTGTTTCAGTACCTTACATTAAGCATGGATGATGACTAGTAAAATCAATATCTATTCAAATTATTTTATTTTTATTATCTTAATAAGGTTTTTTGTAAAATGAGATACTTGGCAGAGAGCCTACCCTGTTGGAGTTACACACACACACACATCAATGCTTAGAGGATCACCAGTGGGTTGATCAAAATTTAAGGAAATATTATGTGTGTTTTAAAATTTCAATAGCATTCATTCATAAAATTTATATCTAAAAGGGTTTATATGTATTCCATTTATCGTAGGATGATTATATATGAATTTGGGAGAGTCAACCTTTTACTTATGAAGGATCCTCTTCAGGATCCACACAGTTCTATGACTACCACATGTAATTACGGGAAGTGGTAGGGAGGCAAAAGAGGAGAGTGTATAGATTAGGCTCACAGGGATACGCATATGATAAATAACCATCAAGCTCAATAGCCTATGGTGGTGTTTGGGATTAAAAAGTGATTTGACTTGCGAGGTGCAAAATAAATCTGAATTAAATTTCTTTGAAAAAATTGGGAATTAAATTTAAATTTTAATTTTGGAGTTGACAGACCATTAAGGATAATATACCACCTTGAAAGAAGGATATAAAATCTCCTAACAGGTTCAGACCTGGAATTATAGATTTTCTGTTGAATGTTGTATCCTGATTTAAGAGAGAACCACAAATGAACCCAGAGGGTCAAAATAGAGTTTGGTCAAATATCTGATTACGATAATCAAGAGAAGCGATCATTAGTTTCATATTCAAATTTATGTTAACACATGATATGTCTCCCCGAAGAAAGAAGATATCATCCATTAGTAATCATTCAATTATGATAATGACGATCATTACAAGTTTGATTTCCCAAAAGAAATATTAATTAAATTTTGAAAAAATTGAGGTGGGTTCTAAATTTCCTACAAGCGTAATCCCTTATAGTTAATTACATCATAAGGAAACCGGAGTCTCCTATGAATACTCTCGATTAAAATAATGACAAAAATTTTGTTTAAAGATTTTTTAGGAGTGATATCAAGGGAGGTAAATTTTTGGAACTTTAATAGGGACTAGATCAAATTGGAGCTCTTATTTCTAGGGTCAAGGGAGGAGAGGCAGGAGACACTTTGAGATTTTGAAATAATTTAGAAGTGTCCCATCCTAATCTAAGTGTTAAGCATTAAATTTTAAATAGAGAGAAATTTTAATTTGAGTTTAATAAATTATTAAAATTTTGGGATTATATTCCTGAATGCTAGGGTCTTATGACTCAAAGTCTCCTTAGATCCTAAACCTAAATTGAGCACTAGACCACAGTAGCCCAAACCTAACTGATGCAGTGCAAAATTTAGACTTATCCCTACCTAGATTGGGGAGCCAGCTAACCACCTAATTGATTTAAAATTCTTGAGTCCAGTCTTTATGAAAGAGTGGTAGGGAGGTTATTATTAAAGTTTTTGAGAATTGGAATTGACTGATCCTAAATGGTCCCTTGACTTATATAGGGTGAAAATGCTTGAAGAAATGAAATTAAAGTTTTAGACACTTTCAATTAGTTTCTAATACAATGCATACTGATTGACTCGATTAAATGCATGAAATGGAATGCATCAATTTAAAAAAAGGCTTAAATTCCTTAGAGACTATACAACATCCCCTTGACAGATCTGCACTCTCAAAGATTAAGTGGTCTATCAAAACTTATAGGCGAGGAGGTGCCTAATAAGGAGGAAAAGATAAAAATATGTTTATGGTGACTCCCGGTGGTCCTGAGCTTACTTCTTAGATTGTTAGAGTTTATGTTTTATCATGAAAAATTTTATTTAAATTTAAGTAAAATAGTTTTAACGTACCCTCATGAGCCTCCGCGTATCCAGGCTAAGATAAAAATAACATGCAATCATCAAAAAACTAGGAAAAATAGGCAGTCCTATATGCAATCAAATCAAATCAAATACATCAATCAATTTAACTAATTCCTTAAAGTAATATTCGTAGGCAAATGCCCCATTTATTATAACCAAGAATTACAAAAATTAAAAGTGGGCTGGCACTACTAACCATAAACCCGAATTCTAATCCTAGAACGGACTCAAGTGACTTTGAGTAGGATACTCTATGTCTTCAGGCTCCTTGGATTCATCATACCTAGATACCCAAATGGAAAAGAAAACTCTTCCCCCGAGGGAGAGGTTATTCTTTTCCCCTTTGGGTATTGAAATGATCTAAAATTGGGCTTCTAAATGGAAAAGGATTATACCCCTAAAGGGTATCCTTTTCTCTTTGGAATCTAATTTTGAATACCTGCATCCCAACTCAAAGATTAACTTTCACAATTCTTAACTTTCAAACAAATTACATTGATATTGAAAAAAAATTTAGACTCTCCTGCAAGGTTCTCCTAAACATTTAAAAATAAAATGCATCCCAAGTAGTTTATATATGTATATGAATTGAATTGAATAAGTAAACACATTTGGCCACACTCTTATTTATTTGGGAGCTAAGCAGCTGAAGCACCTATAGCAATTATAATAATTATTAATTTATCCTCCTCCTTTTATTTCCATGCAAGAGTGCGGCCACCTGCAGAAAACTTAATAAGCAACCAGATCATTCTGAACCTAAGGGTAAGTTATTGCCCATCACATCAATTCATAAGGTGTAGTAAAAGTAAATAAACACATCAATCAATTTTTAATCATAACATGCAATGAAAACGCAAAAAACTCGACACACGATAGTAAAAGTAAACACTGGCCTAGCCTAAATTAGAGTTGGTTGTCCTAAAAAATCATCTGAAGTGTGTGTTGAAGGCCGTGTGTCTGGGGTAGATCCTAAACTGGGTAGTTTGTTCAGCTTATTTGTTGAGGTTGAAGGGTAAATTTATGTTTGTGTGTAAATGTTAATGTATTAAGGTTTATTTTAGGGTTGATTTTAAAGATTGATTGATTTAATGAATTTAATTAATTAAAGATTATAAGATCAATAAATTTTAATTAGTTTGATTAATTGCTAATTTTAAAGATTAAATTAATTTATATTTTCTATCAATCGATTCATGATGTTGTGTCATCAGGCTCGAGGAACCAGACCTCTTTAAGACACTTAGCCCCGTAGCCCAAAGTAGTTCATCCTAAAAACCTGATTGATGTAGTTGAATTAAGAAATTTAATTTATTTAAATAATTAAGAGTCGTGTAATTCTAAGATTTTACACTCCATTGAATATGTTATTGGCATTGTACCATCAGGCTCGAGGAACCAGGCCTCCTTAGGACACTTAGCCCTGCAGCCTGAAGTAGTCCATCCTAAAAACTTCATCATTGGAGTGCTTGTTATCTCTTAGAATATTAGTTGACTAATTTTATTAATCAAGTTATTGTTTTCTGAAATTTTAACTAATTATTAAATTTTTGGAATTATTTGAATTATTTATCACATTAATTAAGGGACAAAAAGTTGACTTTTTAAATTAAAGTTAATTTTGAAAGTTTCAAAATTTTAATAAATATTAGACCCTAAGATGAGTAATTAGACTATCATTTTGCTTAATTTGGAATTTATTATAAAATGTTATGATTTCTTTAAGTCTGGACTTAAATTCAAACTACGGTTGACCAGAAAGTTAACTTTTTTAACTTTGACATGATTCTGGAGGTTTGACATTTTTGGAAAATATTAAATTTTAAAAAGAGTTGAATGGATTTAAATTTAATTAAATTAGATTTTTTTAGAATTAATTATGATTTTTAGAAATTAGGGTGTTTTTGGGAATTTTTTAAAATTATTTAATTAAGGGGATTTTTAGATTTTCATCGAAATCAATTCCAAGCTCCATGAAATCATTCCCAAAGGTTAGAGGTGACCTAAGGGGATATTTCCAAGTGTTTAGGAATTTTTTGGAATTTTTATATATTTTTAATTAATTAAATTAATTAATTATCAATTCTTCTTGGAAATTAAATTAAGATTAAATTAGAGGTCATCTGATAGGGATTTTATTTTTTATGGGTTGAGAGTTCAGTTAGGATTAATTAGAGTCCTTATATGAATTTTTAGGATTTAAAATGAATTTTTAGTGAATTAATTAAGGCTCTAGGCTAAATCTAGAGAGGGATTTTGAGGTTCCTAGTTGGTGGACCAAATGGGCACCAAATCCAGTGAAATTTAGACCATGATATCACCTAATCTCAAGGTCCAATCCTCCTGAATTTGGACCCAAATGGAACTCTCTAAGGTTCAGTAAATAATTATAAAATGCTCGCAAACACCCGCATGGGCCCCAATGAGTGTGTTATTGGTACACACGTAATGTTCAGGGATGCTACGCGGGTTAATAAGTGAATTCAAATTTGAGCCCGATCCTTCTATTCAGGTAGATATGAGTCGACACAGCTCGAACTATTAAACAAATATATAGCCTCGGGGTTGATTGGGATATTTATTTTATACATTCATATTAGACCTTTATGGCCTATAATCAAGGCAATTCACTTACAAAAGTATAAAGCCTATGAAACCAGATCCTCTATCGACAGCTCAATAGAGTCGACAAGGTTTAATCCATAAATGGAAATGACCCCATACACCCCGATGATGGTCGTGTTGAACATAGATCTCAACCAAAGGGGTTAACTTTCATCATTTCAAGTGCCTTCAAACCTCCACAAAGTTCAAATTCCCATAAAATAAAAATATTTTGAAATGACCCCACAACTCAATGATGGCTGTGTTGAATGTAAACCTCAATCAGAGGGGACCACTACCACTCAAAATGCCCTCAAACACCCATAAAATCCAAAATCCAGAGAAGTTTCCAAAATTTAAAATGTTTAAAATAGAAAATTCAACCATCAAGTGCTTAAAGAAAAATCCATTCACCCTCCGCAATAGTTTACCGAGGTGGAAAAATTAAAATTTACTTCAGCTCACATAGAGCTAATGCCTGGTCGAGAAAATCACTAAGATTCATTCTTAATATTTGGCCAATTAAAAGATTCCATTAACCTAGAATTAGGCCTTGCAATTAACACCTCGAAATCAACTCAATTTTTTGTTAAATTTAATTCATGATGCAAGAGTTATATATAGAACATTCCTTGAAAATTTTCAAGTTAAAGTCATTTAGAGATATTTATGATTTATTAATTACTCTTAAAATTTAATAAAATGTATTTACTATTTGTAAGTCCTTTCAAACATTTTCTTTTTCTGATTTTAGAATTCACTTTAAATTCAATGCATTTTACTTGAACGTTGTAAGAATTTTCTTAAATTTTTTATGAAATGTACTAGTTCTACTGCTAATAATACGATTTTCTTGTATTGAAATTAAGGTTTGGTCATTAAGCCCCTAAATGAGTACAATCTTCATGAAGTCTAAATCACAAGCCTATGTAAGTGTAAGGGTTAATCTTCAAAATTTTGAGCTCATTTAAAATTGCCTTTGATTTTTAATGAATTATTAATTTGAAGATTAAATTAATTATTAAGAAATAAGAAAATGATATTTCTAATTTTAAAATAATTTAAAATTATTTTTCCTTGATTCTATTATTCATTAAAGCTTTGTAAAAATTTAATTTATATTTTTATACTTTTCTTGAATTATTTATAAACTTTATTATATCCTTAGGTCTATAGGATTTTAATTTTATGCTGGAATTAGGGTTTGAGAATTTTCTAACCAATGGAGCTCCAAAGCACCTTCAAATTAAAACCAGAGGATCTAACCTCCTTAAAAAAAGTTTTGAAAAATTGGGGTCATTTAGATTATAAATAAACTTTAAAAAAATTTTAAAAGCTTTAGGTTAAATTCTTTGATGAATTTTAAATGGTATTAAGTGATTTAATTTTAGTTCTAAAATCTTTTCTCTACTCTAGATGTCAAGATGTTTTAAAATTAATTTCAATATTTTTGGTTTTGACTATATTTAATTTGAATTTAGAATTCATTTAGGGGTGTTTAATTGAAAATTTTAATTATGATAGAAACATGGCTCTAATTCATATGGAAAACTCTAGAGAGGCCTACGAAACCTCATAGAACTTCTCATATGAATTTGAGGGAAATTAGAGGTGATTGAAGGGTTTAATTATAATTTAAACCCTATGAATTAACCTTTAAATAACTTGTTTAAGAATAAGACAAATCCACTTAAAATTAGCTTATGTGGATTCTACTCATTTCTTTTAATCCATGGAGGATTTATTTGTACAAAGTGATTTTAAATATATTAATTATGTATTTCAAACATTTATGATAATTTTTTAGTTAAATAGATACCCTAAACCCTTTTAAATTTATTTAGCTGATGTGGCATGTGCTTTACATGTGGCCATGCCTGATAGGATAATTTCTTAGTCATCAAGTCCAATGATCTAAGTAAGATTGATCTCAATTGTCTTATCTTTGATTGGACATCTCAAATTGATCTATAGAGTAATGCAAGAAGGTTATATAATTTTTATACAATCATATCATTGCTTTTCATTTTATTTGAATTGAATGAGTGGTGCTCTCATCATCTCCGACCTCTGATTAAGGACAAAGGCCATTAATAAAATCTCTTTAATTGGAAATGATAAATGAAGCACTTTTTTATCTAATAAACCAAGAAGAATTAGGAAGGTAGCAAGAAGTCATCCAACAATCATATCCATATGGGATGCACATTGGTTTCACAATATGTGAAATCATAATTTCAAGTAATAGTGGAATTAAACATACCTTGATCTAGAGGTTCTAGAGTGAAATTAATGGTTGCTAAAGCTTACCTAACCACTATGAACATTTTTATGAAAGTGGCATTCTCAAGGAGTGGCTTAATCAGCTGGAGTGACTATGTCAAAGAAGGGTCATCGAAGCTTAGAGGTCTCAACTACAAAGGAGCTATTTGAGAAAGAAAATTAGGAACACTTGAGAACTCATTATGGAATCTAATGGAGTTCTTATCATATGAAAAAAAAATTGCCTGATCAAGCAAGGCTAATTTATAGGGTGAATAGATTTGCACTTTGTTAAGTGAAAATTATGTAATATTTTGTTGTGTTAAAAACCAGTAAATATGTTTATCTTTAGTTGATGTTGTGTAGGAATTTCTTCAAAAATAAAGAAAATAGACAAGTATTGAAACTGTGTCACAACGCCAAAACCATCAGTGTCGTAGCTTCGTTAACGCCCAGGAAACATACCAGGACATTGCAGTGCCGGAGTCTTAGGAAAAGTGACAATTAATTCAGCCCCTTGCAGGAACCAAGGTTAGTGCTGCATCACTTCACAATGCCACATGGCCAAAAATAAATATTACGGTACCACAGTCTCAAAAAATTGCATAATAATTCAAGGTTGGAGTGCCAACCTCGAAAGTGACATATTGCCAAATGATGTAAGCAAGCAACGTAGCGCCAAACTTTTCCAGCACCATATAGGATCAATTAAATAGATGATGTAAGCAAGTACCGCAATGTCAATCAAAAGGTGTGGAGCACCCTATATATTTTTGGCTTTTCTATGGCCAACCATTGCTAAGTAATTAGGAACCAACCTACGAGAGTCCTATAGGTAGGTTCTTATGCTAAGAAAAGAATCTTATTAAAAAAGGATAAGGTGTCACTAATAATTGTAGAATAAAGAAAGCATCAATGACTCCATTCTATGTTAAAATTGTTCTTTATTATATGATACTTTTAAGAGCTCAAGAATAATCTAATTTAACCTAAAGTTATAAATTTTAAAAAAAAATATCATAAGCAAACTATTCATTTCTAATGCATACTATGTCTCGATCACCTTTTAACTCTTCCCTTGTTTCTTATCACGCCCTCGCCTTCCTCTACCCGTGCTCCTCGAGAGCCTGTGCGAACACTAGAACCTTCAATCCATAAAACCCCAACATTGATTCCAACCTCAAAATTACTCAACAACAGACAATAGCTAGGAAGAGGGTAGAGTAATTGATGCTTTCTTTGTTTTGAAGCAAAGAAAAGAAAAACAAAATTTAACACCACACATAATATAATTTAATTGAGTAGCAACCCTTTCTATTATTTTCTCTATTGTTTGAATCATATTTATGGACAAATAGAGCACATGCACGTACTTAAAGAATCATTACACCAATTACTCCTAAACCCTAATCAAATAATTTCTATGAATTTTTTTAAATATTACTATAGGAATCTATAGCCCAAGTGTGTTAAGAATATTCAAAATTATAGGTGGTGGATGTATAATCGATTGTTGCCATACGCAAGACATTAGGTGATGAATTCATCAAAGGAATGAATGCTTTCACCTAGGCAACCTGTCAATTACCATCCTTTATATTAGAGGGGAGATTTTGTTGTATATGTTCAAAACATTAAAATCAAGCCTACACCACTGAAAGTTCGATAGGGATGTTAAGACCTTGTGAACTAGTCCCGAGGCTAACCAAGAGGGGGGGTGAATTGGTTATTTAAAACAAAACAAAATTTTTTTATAACTTGCAGCGAAAATGAATTAAAGCAACGATAAAAAGATCAATCACAGATTTCACCCAAGCAGATAATCGCAACAACATAAAGTGCAGAAAATAATAAGAAAGAACACACCGAATTTATAATGGTTCGGTCCAACCTGACCTACATCCACTCCTCGAAGGTACCCTCTAAGTATTGCACTAAACCAAAAGTATCTCTCCTTTAGCCCCCACAGCTAGGCGGAGAAGCCCTTACAAAATCACTTCCACCTTCCCCGGTGTGGTGGAGTAGCCGGGTCCTTCGACAACGAAGAGATCTTCTTCTTCCCAAAACTTCCCTCAAGATGACCCTTGAATCCGATGGTACCTAGGTGCAAGCTTGCCGGAGCAACCGTGTGAACCCCCTCACACTCCCTTGAGAATCTCCCTTCCCAGGCTCTTCTCCCACTCAAACTCCACCCATTCCTCTCTCCCTTTCAAGCTCTCTCTTCAAGTTTTCTCCAAAAGAATGAAGACTCAATGGCTGCCAAAGACACCTATCAAGTGCCTTGAGAAAGCTTAAATAAAGAACTCCAAAAACCCTTCCAAATTAGTTCTGGCGGCAAAGATCGTCCAGGACGATCGCCGGATCGTCCAGGACGATGTGCTCCAAAAGACGGCTTCAGAAAACCCTAAAAACTCAATTCTGCCGCCAAACATCGTCTCGGACGATCGCAGGATCGTCCTAGACAATGTGCAGAATTTCACCTGATAGTCCCGTACGATCCTGGGATAGTCCAGGACGATCAGTACAAATTTTACACAAATCATCCAGTATGATATACATATCGTCCAGGACGATTAGAACAAATTTTGGCTCTTAAATCCTTGCCTAAATTATCATGGCGGCCAGGGTTTTAAGATCATATTGGATCATCCAGGACGATATAAATATCATCCAGGATGATTAGTTCAATGAACAGATCAGCCTAGACGATCAGAAATCGTCCAGTACGATTTGTTAAAAAGTTGAACTTCTGGTTTTGACAGGATCTTACTCCCCCTGAGTATGTGTATACATAGTCACAAATAAGCATACACCCTTACAGGACTTGTTTTAAGAAATCAAAAAGTACATCAATGAGAAATACAACAAAGCCTATTCTACTCATTCTTGAGTCTTGAATCTTTCTTGGATTGATGCATGTGTTCCTGAAATATTAGTACACACAAACAAATATATATTCCAAATACTAGGAGATGAATCATAATATTTGTTATCATCAAAATAAGAACTCGTGAGCCCAAGTTATAATAATCTACCCCTTTTTTATGATGGCAAATATTTCTGGTTGGATTTGCAAATAAAAGTATTTTCTCCTAATCTCCCCCTCACTAAGAAAAGACTTTTAAAAATAGGGAGAAACACATTTTTTTTAATTTTTTTATTAAAAAAAAACTACACAATATAAATAAATGTCACAAATAAAATAGCACAATTACAATACAAATAAACTTCACAAATACAACAGGTATGTTCTCCCCCTTTGACATTATCAAAAAGAAGAGGACCAGAAAAAATAAAAGTAAAACAAAAATAGACTAAAAGATTGAAAACGGTCTCTAATCTTGTGAAATTTTCATAAAATCAAGAATTTTCTTGTAATGAGAAAGCTACCCCTTGATTTTATTCAAAAAGCTAAGTAAGGCATGAATTGACTACTCATAACCCAGAAAGGTTAGAAATTCAGAAATTGTTAAACCAAGCTCAAGTTTTAAAAAGGCTAAAAAACTTTTTAAGCCAATATCTAAATCAATGAACAAGTTAGATAAGGAAACAAAAATCTTTCAAAACTCCTTTCATGAAATATATCTAATAGAAGATTAATGCAAAGTAATGAATCAAAAATCTTAATTTTCAAGCTCAAGTAACGAATTTATCAAAAAGACATGGGTTTTCTAAACTTTAGAGATTTACAAGAAGGGAAGCTAACTTTTTGTGGGCTCATTTTGTGCCTCTTTTCATTATGGCACTCTTTGTGCATCTTTTGATTTTTGATATACTTTGTGTATCCATTTATTTTTGGCGACACTGCGTATCTTTTACTTTTTGATACACTTTGTGTATCCTTTCATTTTTGGTGACATTGCGCATCTTTTAATTTTTGTAATGTGTCTCCTTTCTAAATCTTTAAAATCAGTAAACCTTATTCTTTTGATAAAGACGAACAACTTGAATAAGATAATCTTGAAGTTGGTTCAATAATTTGTAAAAGATTCCTATGAGATAAACAAAATGTCGGGAGATGAAAAAGTTTCAATTTCAAAAACTAATTTATAATTTGAAATAGATTTTGAATCAAAAGTGAAATAGCCTAACATAAAGAAATAAGATGGAGAGACAAAATCATGAGTTTCCTTCCTTTGCTTGATTTTAGAGAAATCAACCACAACTTACATAGAATTTTAAAAAAAATAGGAGGTAAATTTTCCATTTTTAGAAAATATGATCTTTGAAATATAATTTTGATTTCTTAAAGTGCAAATAAAATAAAAAGTGATGTGTGTGTGCTGATCAGAGAAACAACTAAAACAACAAAGAAACTATATATATTTTTTTTAAAAATTTAAAAGGAAAATAAAAATAATAATAAAACATAAAAAACACAACGAATAAAAATCATGAACAACAAAAGTAAAAACACCAAAACAAACACAAGCACAATATTAATTCATATCATCTCGCTCCTGATCTGATGATTCAGAAGCTATGTCTGCCCAAGAAATTTTTTGCTTTGCATTTTTTTTCCCGTATTACAATTTGCTTAGCTTTACCCTTTTCCTTTTCAGGAAGGGTTTTTAAGTTCGGGCACTGATTTTTCATATGTCCAGGTTTCCTACATCCAAAGCAAATAATAGTAGAAGAAATCTTAACATTTTTACCTTTTTTACCTTTGTTCCACTTTTATTGATGTTGATGCTTGTGCTTTGAGTCACTTTCATCAATGTCTTCAGCTTTCAGTACTATAGTTTCACCTGCATTTAAAAGCTTTTGACCCAAACCTTGCTTGTAGGCAATGAGTGAGCCAACCAGATTATTAATAGAATATTCGTTCAAATTTTTAGATTCAGAAATTGCAATGACTTTGGTATCAAATTTATCAAGTAGAGAATATAGGACTTTATTGACTTTTTCAAAATTTGAAAGGTCTTTACCTAAAGTATGTAATGATGTCACAATTTGAGAAAACCTAGTAAACATGTCCAAGATCGTTTCATGAGGTTTCATGCTAAAAAGTTCATAATCATGCATTAAAATATTTAGCCTAGATTGCTTGATTTCATAAGTACCTTCATATGTAGTGCATAATTTATCCCAAATTTCTTTTCTAGAAGTGCATGCGGATATTAACATATAATCATCAGAATTCAAAGCACAGAAAAAATAATTCAAACATTTAGCATTCAATTGAGCATTGATCTGATCTGATCTACTCCATTCAGAAAAAGGAATATCAACTTTAATTTCATTTATAATACGTGACGGTACAGAATAACCAACTTGAATCATATGCCACATGCGATAATCAATAGATTGTAAGAAAGTAGACATGCAAATTTTCCAAAAAATCAAAAGTAATATTTTCAAAAAGTGGTGGCCGGGTGATTGAATAACCTTCCGCAATATTGCGATTACAAAAATTAGCCATGGATCGAATTCAAAAGTTTTTAAAAACTTGATTTTATGAATCCCGTTCTGATACAACTTAAATGTTCGATAGGGATGTTAAGCCCTTGTGAACTAGTCCCGAGGCTAACCAAGAAGGAGGGGTGAATTGGTTATTTAAAACAAAATAAAATCTTTTTATAACTTGCAGCGAAAATGAATTAAAGCAACGATAAAAAGATCAATCACAGATTTCACCCAAGCAGATAATCGTAACAATATGAAGTGCGGAAAATAATAAGAAAGAACACATCGGATTTATAGTGGTTCGGTCCAACCTGACCTATGTCCACTCCTCGGAGGCACCCTCTAAGTATTGCACTAAACCAAAAGTGTCTCTCCTTTAGCCCCCACAGCTAGGCGGAGAAGCCCTTACAAAATCACTTCCACCTTCCCCGGTGCGGCGGAGTAGCCGGGTCCTTCGACAACGAAGAGATCTTCTTCTTCCCAAAACCTCCCTCGAGACGACCCTTGAATCCGATGGTACTTAGGTGCAAGCTTGCCGAAGCAACCGTGTGAACCCCCTCACACTCCCTCGAGAATCCCCCTTCCTAGGCTCTTCTCCCACTCAAACTCCACCCTTTCCTCTCTCCCTTTCAAGCTCTCTCTTCAATTTTTCTCCAAAAGAACAAAGACTCAATGGCTGCCAAAGACACCTATTAAGTGCCTTGAGAAAGCTTAAATAAAGAACTCCAAAAACCCTTCCAAATTAGTTCTGGCGGCAAAGATTGTCTAGGACGATCGCCGGATCGTCCAGGATGATGTGCTCCAAAAGACGGCTTCAAAAAACCCTAAAAACTCAATTCTGCAGACAAAGATTGTCCAGGATGATCTCAGGATCGTCCAGGATGATGTGCTCCAAAAGACGGCTTCAGAAAACCCTAAAAACTTAATTCTACTGCAAAACATCATCCCGGACGATCGCAGGATCGTCCTGGACGATGTGCAGAATTTGACCTGATAGTCCCGTACGATCCTGGGATAGTCCAGGACGATCAGTACAAATTTTGCACAAATCGTCCAGTACGATATACATATCGTCCAGGACAATTAGAACAAATTTTGACTCTTAAATCCTTGCCTAAATTATCATGGCGGCTAGGGTTTTGAGATCATATTGGATCGTCCAGGATGATATAAATATCATCCATGATGATTAGTTCAATGAATAAATCGGCTTAGATGATCAGAAATTATCCAGTATGATTTGTTAAAAAGTTAAACTTCTGGTTTTGACAGGATCTCACTCCCCCTGAGTGTGTGTATACATAGTCACAAATAAGCATACACCCTTATAGGACTTGACTCAAGAAATCAAAAAGTACATCAATGAGATATACAACAAAGCCTATTCTACTCATTCTTGAGTCTTGAATCTTTCTTGGATTGATGCATGTTGTTCCTGAAATGTTAGTACACACAAACAAATATATATTCCAAATACTAAGAAATGAACCATAATATTTGTTATCATCAAAATAAGAACTCGTGAGCCCGAGTTGCAACAATCACACCAATTGAGGTTACAATTAATCTTTATCGTAGAGGATTCATGCTAAAATATTGGTATTGGACTTCACATAGTGAATACGAGCTGCATTTTAACTCTTAATGTGGCCCATCTATAAGTTCTAACATAATTGAAGAGGATAAGATTAGGATAGTTGAGGACTTAATTTATGATACAACTGAGCTACAATTTCAATAATATATAGAAGAGTTCCCGAATAAGAACGCACAAAAATTTTATGATATATTGTATGTTGCATAATAACCAATTTGGAATAAGTGCACTACTCACTCAGAGTTATCTATTGTTATGAAGATGATGAGCATAAAGATAGAATATAATGCACCTAGAGATGGCTTTAATCAATTCATTGGTCTACTTAAGGAGACCAACTCAATAGATAATTTAATTCCAACAGATTTATACCAGACTAAAAAATTGGTTTCCAGGCTTGGTTTAACAGCTACAAAAATAAATTATTATGTTAACAAATACATGTTATACTACAGAGATAATTTGTCAGATATTATGTCACCTTTGTAATACGTCAACGTTTAAACTAAACTCTTAAAAAAAGATAGTAAAAGGATATTCCAGTTAATTGATTATTTTACTTACCCATCATTCTCTGACTGTAATGTTTATATGTATCAATGAGTTCCACTGCAAATATGAGATGGCATAACAAATACATCTCGTAATCAAGTGTTCTAACACATCCATTAGAAGTAGAGGATTGAAAATACTTTGACCATACACATCATACCTTTTCAAAAAATTAAGAAATATAAGATTAGATTTATGTGTAGATTTTTTTACTCCATTTAGTCAATCTGCCTCACCTTACTCATGCTGGCCCGTGATACTCACCCCCTACAATCTTCCACTAGAATTATGTATAATTACACCCTACATATTTTTGACACTTATCATTCCAAACCCACAAAATTCAAAAGTAAAGATATATATATTCTTGTAACCTTTAATCAATGACTTAAAGTTATTGGACTGAAGGACTTACTATATATGATATCTACAACAAATAAAATTTTTCAATAAGGGCAATTATATGAAAATACTAAATCATTGACTTTGAAGCATGGTGGTAAGAACTTTATTTGAGTGTTACTACAAGTTCTTACCTGCAGATCATTTATTCAAGAGAAATAAGGATGCTTTCACTAAAATAAAATGGAGATGACATAGCCTCCACAAAGTTTAACTAATGAGCAAATATTTGAAAGTGTAAATTTCATACCAATGATAATTAATTCTCATATATTAGCTGATTACAAATTTCTCGGGTATTAAGTCACTCAAAATTGGACAAAGAAGAGCATTTTCTAGCTAGTCCTTACCATATTGGAGAACAACCTTGATCGGACATAACTTAATGTGAAGCATATAGAGAAAAATATTTTTGATAATATGTTCAATACAGTGATGGACATCAAGGGCAAGTCTAAAGATAAAGTAAAAGCTAGTACAGACATAAAAAAAATTGTATAAGAAAAATACTTGAGTTAAAAGAAGGTGAAAATGAGAATATTCTAAAGCCAAAAGCCCTATTCACCTTCAATCAAGAGTTGAGACGAGCAGCTTGTGAATGGGTGTAGAGTCCAAAGCTACATGATGGATATATTGTTGCAATCCAAGATCCCAAACTTGTGACGTTAATCATAACAAATATTATTGATTGAATTTTTATTTCTCCTAGAATTTGCATTGTGTATTCATTATTGTGTGTACTAATATCTCAAGTACATCATACACCTCTCATGATCATTTAGGGCTCAAGATTAGGTAGAATAGGATGTGTTGAAAGAATTTGTACTTTTGATTTCTTTAATTTTATAATTCATGAGTCTATGTTATAAAGGGTGTATACTAATTTGGCGATCGTGCACCCATACACATAGGTGAGTGAGAAAATGAACAATAATTTTTTTGAGCTAATCATACCACACATTTCATATCATACTATACGATACATTATTCATAAAATCAATTAAATGGCTAATCATGAAATTAATGTTTTAAACAAATTATATTGTATGAACATGATCGTACTGTATGATCTGTTTAATCTGAAAACCCTAGATGCCAATCAAATTTTAAGTATTTTTAATTTTCAATTTTATACTATTCATAACAATCTATTCTTATTATATGATATTTGAAAACTTACTTAAATTAATCCCTGTGATTTGTCAATCAAATTAAGGTTTAATTAATATGATAGATCATACTATACAATGTAGATCATACTATATGATAGGTAGAGATGATGTTTAGTCATCCGGGAGATCATCCTAGATGAAACCTTAGTTTTTAAACTAATCATACAGTATGATGTCAAATGATACTTGATGATTGATTAAGATAATTTTGATCATCCTGAAGATTATCCTGTATGATCTTAAGATAATTAAACTCATTGTATCGTATAATATATATATCGTATTGTACGATCAGTACACAAAACTTGAATAGGTCATTCTATGATTGTTCCATCGTACTGAATGAACTCTAGTTTTTGAATTATTTGTATTGTATGATCTTCAATTATATTGTATGAATAGAGTCGACATATTTGAAATTTTAGGTTTTTTTGAAGCCTTGTATAAATTATTTCTTATTTGTCTCTTAAGAAGTCTTTGGATTTTGAAGAGATTCTGAGAGAGTGCTTTATAAGAGGTTTAGAGCACTAGAGAAGAAGAATGTGAGGTTATATGAGAGGGAGAAGGAGCGTGAGGGGATTTCACATGGTTGCTTCAAGCAGGCTTACACCTTGATTCCTCCAGTGCCTTTATTGATTTCTTAGGGTTGCCTTGGGAAGAAACACTTCAAGGATGAAGATCATTGGGTTCTCTTCCTTCACTAGGAGGGTGAAAAAGGATTGTAAGGTACTTTTCCTTCACCAGGAGGGTAAAAAAGCATCCAAGATTCTATGCCTCACTAGGAGGGTAAAAAGGATTCCGGTACTCTACCACACCGGGTGGGTGAAAGTGATTCTTTTAAGGGCTTCTTCGCCTTACTATGGGGGCTAAAAGAGAGTCACTAAGAGTTTAGTACAATACCCAGAGAGGAGGACTCTGGAGAGTGGATGTAGATCATTATTTGATCGAACCACTATAAAATCTAATGTGTTCATTCTATATTTTTCTTTACACATTTAATTTTTGCATTTAAATTTTTTATAATTTATTTTCATGCAAATCCATGTTGTGTACATTGTGATTATTTACATTAATTTGATAGAAAAAAAATATGTTTTCAAGTTCATCTCTTGAGATCTCTATTAAATAAAAAATTAGTACATTGACTAGCTTCTGCATTATTAGATTTCTAATTAAATTTAAAGTTTTGAATTTCATAATCAAGTTTTCAAGAATTATTTTTAGAAAAACATTTTTTAAAACACCAATCCACCTGCTCTTGGTGTGTCTTGGGTAGTTCAATGAGGTTTAGTACCCTCCCTTGAACTTTCACTTGGTATTAGAGTGGGTCTCGTAAGTAGCATTTTAGAAAACCTTGAGAAAAATGATCCATGGCATGCTTTGGAAATAGAAACACCATGGAGGGTTCTTTAATAACTCATCCACTACTTTTTAATAATATTTTGTTTAATTTTTGAAAATTTTGTATATTTACTTTTATGCAACCAATTAATTTTTGCATGTGGTATTTAATACAAACTGGTTATTATGTATCGTCATGCATAGTTAATGGAGTAAAAACTGATATTCCTTTTATTGAATGGAGTATTCAGGATAGATATCTTGCATAACTCAATGCTAAATATTTTAATTATTATTTCTATGCACTAAAATCTGAACACTATATGAGAGGCTCTACATGTACTACTTGCAAAGAGATTTGGGATATGTTATACATCACATATCAGGATACTAATGAAGTGAAATAATCTATGTTGAACATCTTACTGCATGATTATAAACTCTTTCACATGAAATATAATGACTATCTTAGACATGTACACTAGATTTACCCAGATAGTGACATCTCTGTATGGTCTAGGTAGAGAACTTTCAAACTATGAGAAGGTCAACAAAATTTTGCATTGTCTACCTAATAATTATAATGCTAAGTTAGTGCTATATGTGAATCCAAAGATCTAAATATTTATTCTAATGGTAATTTATTGGGCTCACTCATTGTCTACGAGCAAAGTGTGAGTCAGAGATTGCTTGCTTCAGGTACAAGGAAGAAGAACAGAGCAGTAGCATTTTATCAATGAGTCTGAAAGTGATATCTCTACAGCTAAAGAAGATGATGACATAATACTAATGACAAGGAAATTCAAAAACTTTCTAAACAGGAAATAGAAGCATCACTTTGAAAAGAGCAAAGGTAAAGGATTTAAATCTAAAAAAAACTCATTTGAAGTTATGTACTTTGAATGTAAGAAATTCAAGCACTTGAGATTAGAATGCCTTAATCTGAAAACTCACCCGGCCAAGGAAAAGGGTGAGGAAAAGCCTAAATTCAAAAAGGGGAAGTATATGACGTAAAAAGCTTTTTGAGCAGACTCCACTTTAGAATCATCGAAACATGAAGCAAAGGAGGAGGTAACTAATTTGGGTGTAATGGCTAATGATATTCTTGATCACTCTGATCAAGATGAGGTATGTGAACTCACCTATGATGATTTTTTTGTTATTTTTGAAAACATGCATGAATCATATAAGAAATTAAAGAAACTGTATGCTAGTCTGAATTTAAAATTTTCTAATTTATAAAAGATTATGATAGTCTTAGAATCGAGCATATGTCTTCAGATAAAGAACATGCATCTTTATTAGATGAATTTGATGATTTGAATAAAAAGCATATTAAACTAACTAATGCTTTCAATCCTTGAAGAGTGAGCATATTGAATTAGAAGAGTTATATAAGCAATTAGAAATACTTGTTAATGAATTAGACTCTAGTGAGCAAGTATTGAAATGCAAAATTTAAAGCTTTGAAAGTACAAATGAGTTTTTGAAATCAAAAGTTCATGCACTTCAAAATAATAGACCACTACTAACACTAACACAATGGTATAACCCTGCATCACAACATGTATCTCATATTTCACGAAAATGGCACAACCACCCATATAGATTGGCAAACCCATTTCCAAGTGTTAGGCGTTACTCTTATGGCATGTTAGGACACATTACTCCTACTTACAACATACACCATAGAACAAATTTAGTGTGGAGGCCAAAGTCAAATGCATCACAGCATAGCATGCATGTCATTCATTCAAGTCAGTATATTGAGGAACCCAAACTCACTTAGGTTACCAAATCTAACCTTTGATTGACTTTATAGGGGTGCTCTCACAAAAGGCGTAGTGAGAGCATGTGGTACCTGGATAATGGATGCTCATAACACATGACTAAATATATGAAGCAATTCATCATGCTGGAGGCCAGGGTAAGAGGCAAGGTTATATTAGGAGATAACACCACCAAAAAAGTGGTGGGCTCTGGTATGATTGATAATTCTAAAAAGTTTATCATTGAGAATGTTTTACTAGTTGATAGTTTGAAACACAACCAACTCAGTTTTAGTCAATTATGCAATAAAGGACTTGATCTCAAATATCTGTCTAGTTAATACTTGATTAGTTGAAATGGCAAACTTCTTTTAGAAGGAATAAAGATTAACAATGCTTACAAGCTTAATCTAAACTGTGTTGAATTTTTAAATTCCTTATATTTAAAAATTGTTGTTGATGAATCATAGCTATGGCCTAGGTGACTAAGTCATGCAAGCATGAACACAGTTAGGAAGATTACCTAAAAAGACCTAGTAAGAGTCATACCTACGTTGGATTTCTCTAAGGACCATCTTTGTGATGCCTGTCAACTAGGAAAATAAGTCAAATCATCATTTCATTTCATTAAGGTCATCATCACCTCTGGGCCACTAAAAACCCTTCATATGGACTTATTTGGATTGGTTAGTATAGCCAACCTAGGTGGTAAGACCTTCAGGTATGTGATTGTTGATGATTACTCTAGATTTACCTAGACTAGATTCTTATCATATAAGAGTGAATCATTTAAGGAGTTTAGAAAATTCTCCACTTGGATTCAAAGAAAATTAGGATGTAAAATTTCAACTATCTATAGTGATCAAGGTGCAGAAATTGAAAATGATAAGTTTGAATCTTTTTATAAGGAGTTAGGAATAGAGCATAACCTTTTTTCCCCTAGAAACCCTCAGTAGAATGGGATAGTTAAAAGGAAGAATAAAACCTTAATAAAAACTGCTAGAGCAATGTTAGCTGAATATTCTCTCCCAAGGTATTTTTGGGCAGAAGCTATAAACATTGTTTATTGTGTGTTGAATAGGGTTAATGTTAGATCCAAACACACTAAGACACCATATGAGCTATTTAAGGGTAGGACATTCAATCTTTCTCATTTGCATGTCTTTGGGTGTAGATGTTTTATGCTCAATAATGGAAATCTTCTCTAGGAAATTTTGACCCTAAATCTGATAAAGGTGTTTTCTTAGGTTATTTTTCTATAGGTAAAGCCTATAGAATCTTTAATAAGAGATCCCTAGTAGTAGAAGAGACCAACCATGTGTATTTGATAAATCTGATAGATCGGTTGAGCCTATGTTAGAAGAAGATGAAGAAGAGATAGAGGCCACCCAAAGAATAGAATCTATTGACCTAGAAAATAGAGTAACACCTTAGGATCCATTGCCTAGAGATTAGAGATATTCATCTAGTGATACTAGGGAACTCATCTTAGGAGATCCATTTGTAAGAGTTAGGACTAAATATGGACATAGGAAGGAGGTTAGCCATTTTGCATTCATCTTTGTGATAGAACCCACTAATATAGATCAATCCCTATCTAATGAATTCTGAATCCTAGCTATACAAGAAGAATTGAATCAATTTGTTAGGAATGATGTTTGGGAATTGGTTAAAAGACCTAAGAACCATAGTGTTATAGGAACCAAGTGGGTGTTTAAGAATAAGATGAATGACTCTAGAGTTATGATTAGGAATAAGGCTAGATTAGTAATTAAGGGGTACAATCAAATAGAAGGCATTGATTTTAAAGAAACATTTTCCACTATAGCTAGGTTAGAAGCCATCAAAGTGTTGTTAGTCTTTGCTTACTTTAGAGGTCTCAAGCTTTATTAAATGGATGTAAAGAGTGTCATTCTAAATGGGGTTATCAAGGAAGTTGTATATGTAGAACAACCCCCTGGATTTGAACATTTAACTTTTTCCAATCATATTTATAAATTAAAAAATGTGTTATATGGGTTGAAGCAAGCTCCTAGAGCTTGGTATGAGAGGCTTACCATATTTCTCCTTAATAGATCCTTTGTTAAGGGTAGTGTAGATATCACCCTATTCCTAAAAAAATAAGAGATGATTTACTCATTGTTTAAATTTATGTAGAGATATATTATTTTGATCTACAAATGAAATAATTTGTGATGAATTTTTAAAAATTATGAGTAAAAAATTTGAGATGAGTATGATGGAAGAGATTACATACTTCTTTAGATTTAGTGTGAAATAAAGAGATGATGGAACCTTCCCTAGTCAAAGTAAATACATCAAAAAAAATTTAAGGAAATATGAGATGGAAGGTGTTAAGGTAATAAACACACCCATGAGCTCTACCATTCAATTAGACATGGATACAAATAGAAAATCAAAATATCAAAATAAGTATAGGAGGATTATAGGATCACTTCTATATTTGACTGCTAGCATACCTGATATAATATTTAGTGTATATCTTTATACTAGATTTCAATATGATCCTAAGGACTCCCATATGACTATAGTTAAGAGAATTATTAGATACCTTCTAGGAACAAAAAACTTAGGTATCTAGTTTCCAAGATATAACTCTTCCTTTGAAATCATAGATATTCAGACTCTAACTTTGGAGGATGTAGGGTAGATAGAAAAAGTACCTCAAGAACCTATCAATTTATAGGATAATCACTAGTCTCTTGGTTTAGTATGAAGCAAAATTTAGTAGCACTATCCACTACTAAGGTAGAATATATAGTTGTAGGAAGGTGTGTTGCATAAGTTTTATGGCTGAAATAACAGATCCTAGACCCTGGACTATATGTAGGCACCATTCCTATCTTGTGTGATAACACTAGAGCCATTTATGTTTCTAAAAATCTAATTCAACTCTCCCACACTATACATATAGAAATTAGATATAATTTTATTAGAGATCATGTAGCCAAAGAAGATATAGAACTACATATGTAGCTACTAAAGATCAATTGGCAGATATTTTCATAAAACCCTTAAACTATGACACCTTTAGCACCTTGAGAACTAGACTAGGTGTTATTGATATTCATGCTTGATCCAAGGTGAAAGTACAATCATTAATCATTTATAATTATTTACTTTTTGTCTGTACTCAAATATATATTATATTTTATGTTTTATGTTCATGTGTTGTTCATTTTTTCTTTGTTCTTTTTCTATTTATTTTTAGTCTATAGTTGTTCCTTGATGATCACTCACTACCCATTCTCTTAAAATTAAAAAACATTACTCACATCATACTGTACAAACTTAATTCATATTATATGATTAGCACAACTCAGCACATCCTCGTTGTTTGTGATTTCAATTATTTGATATGACTAATAATTCATGATTGTACTATATGATCCCCTCTTCGTACTGTACGATCTACATGTCAATAGCCATTGAACAATTCAAATTGATCAGTATGATAATAATTACATTATCGTACTATACAAATACCAATTCATATATAACGATCCGTTAGTCAAAAAGTCATCCATATGACTCCTCGGGATGCCCACTTTTTTAAGATCATCTAGTATAATCTTGATCGTACTGTATGATTTGACCACTTTTTTTATGATCATTTAGATGATTTAAATTCTTTTGATCATCTAGTAGGAAGCTCGATCGTACTGTATGATCTGCTAAAATTTTATAAATTAAAAGGGATTTTTAAGGTTTCACTCACACAATCCTTCTATTTTTTCTTTCATTTGGACTTCTACGTTCAACCTTCTTTATGGTTAGAGGTAGCAAGAAAGCTCTTTGACCTAGGGTAACTCTTCTCATCATCCTATGGATGACTAATTTCAAACGACTGAAGATGAAGCTTCCTATCAGTGCTTCAAAAATGCCCACATCACCACATCCAAAAGCCTAAACTAACAAGCACTAAACTATGAGGTGATAAATCTGTTTGATTCCACCACTCTCCACTTTCTTCTTACCCTAGCTATTCCTTTCCACTCTAAACTCCTCTTTGAGTACTTTGTAAGCCTTGGGATTAATGCCAACTTTTTTATAATGTGATCTTATGTTTATAAAAGACCTATAGAGATAACCAAAGAGGACCTAGCCCAATATCTCCACATAACCACTAAAGGACCTAAACCTCATTTACTTCCATCTAGGGGAGATTATGATTGGTCCACTATGAACTTAGTTATTAAGAATGTCTCGTTAAATCAACATCAACCTCTTATCCACTCTCTCAAACAAAATGCACGAATTATCCAGCATATTCTTAGAACTTCAATTCTCCCTAAAGCTAGAGATAGAGTGAACATCACCCCACTCCTTTCCTTAGTCACATATTTCATTATATCTGACACCTAGTTTGATGAAGCCCACATAATCATTAGCTATCTCCAAAACCTCACTTCGATTCGCCTTCCTTCCACCAGAAGAAAGCAGAACATTACCCTAGGACATGTGATAGCCTACATCCTGGATCAAAAATATCAACACACCTATCCTGGTACTACTGATTACTTTCCCACCTTTTATACTGATAACTCATTTCACATGCTTTTTAATCGACACCAGGGAGATGAGCCAGCAGAGGAGCTAGATTTTGATGAGGAAAGGGGAGAACTTCCTGCTCCGCCACCTATACTAGCACCAGTGTTAGACCCAGCACCTGCACCCAAATACCAGCCTCATTACTATGAGATGTTGATTAAGCGATTTGATCAGTTTGTGAGACATCTTGATACTCATATTAAGCAGTAGCAGGAGAGTATCAGGTTGATATGACTTCGTTTAGTGAGCAATTTGCATCCATTCACCACTATTTCCAACCACCACTGCCACCATCTAATTAGGGGACATCTTACTTCTAAAATTGCATTTTGTTATAGTTTGTATTGGTATCATATGTTAGCTTTTTAATTTGTGTTGTTGTAGTTTTAATGTTGTTCCTCCTTTTTGTGATGTCAAAAGGGGCAGTAGTATTTGGTTGTAGTTCATTCTTCCTTTATATACTTTAATATTTTCTTCCTATTCATGTGTTCTTGTTGTTGCTAATATTTAAAAAAAATAAAAGAAAAGAAAAAAATAAAAAATAAAAAAAGAAATGAAATGGTTTGTTCCCCTATTTTTTAAATACTTCATTTAGTGAGGGGGAGCTCAGAAGGAAACATAATAAATTTGCAATTTCAACCAAAAATATTTGTCATCATAAAAAATAGGTAGATTATTGTAATCCAGGATCCTGAACTTGTAATTTTGAAGATAAAAAATATTATTGATTGAATTTTTATTTCTCATAGAATTTGCATTGTATATTCATTTCTGTTTGTACTAACATTTCAGATACATCATACACCATTAAAGATCATTTAGGGCTCAAGATTGGGTAGAACAGAATGTGTTGAAAGTGTTTATACTTTTGATTTATTTAATTTCATAACTCTTGAGTCTATGCCACATAAGGGTGTATGCTAATTTGGCGAGCATGCACATACACACAAGTGACTGAGAAAATGAACACCAATTTTTTTTTTTAAACTAATCAAACCATATGATTCAGATCGTGTTATATGACAAGTTATTCATAAAATTAGTTAAAATGGATAATAATGTTTTTAAGCAAATCATCTTGTACAAACCTGATCATATTGTATGTTCTATTTAATTTGAAAATCCTTGCTGCCAATCAAATTTAAGTAAGTATTTTTAATTTTTGATATTATACTGCTTGTATTATATGAATCCATTCGCATTGTATGATATTTAAAAATAACTTAAATTAATCCTCATGATTAGTCAATCAAATTAAAGTTTAATTAATATGGCATATCATACTATACGATGTAGATCTTACCTTACGATAGATAGAGACGATGTTTAATGGATGAAACCTTGATTTTTAAACTAATCATATACTATGATGTCAAATTATACTAGACAATTGACTGAGATAATTTAGATCTTCCTAGAGATCATCCTGTACGATCTTAAGATAATTAAATTAATCATATCGTACGATCTATAGATCATACTGTACGATCAGTATACAAAACTTGAATTGTTCATCATGCGACTATTCCATCGTACTGAACAAACTCTGGTTTTTAAACTATTCATACTATACAGTCATCAATTATACTGTACAAATAAAGTCGGTAGATTTTAAATTTAGGTTTTTTTGAAGCCTTGTATAAAAGATTTCTTATTAGTCTCTTAAGAAATCATTGGCAGTTGAAGAGATTTTGAGAGAGAGCTTTGTGAGAGGTCTTAGAGAATTACAGAAGGAGAAGGTAAGGTTGTATGAGAGGGAGAAGGAGTATGAGGGGATTCTATACGGTTGCCCAAAATGATTTATATAAATTTTATGGATATTTTTATATGATTTGTGAAGCCCAACAAGATTTATATAAATTTTATACTAAAAAATTGATTAAATTATATAATTATAAAATATTATATTATTATTATTTTATTATAAATATCTTAACCCATTATCTTAATCCATTAAAAATCTTTTTATCCCTTATTTCAGCTAACAGAGAAAATGAAAACCAAATTAGAGAGAAAAGAAAAGCCTAGATTTTGAGGCCGTAGAGTGATTTTTGTCAAGTGGACCTGTTGGAAGATTTACTCATCTCCTTGTATGAACATTATCCTATTTATTATTATAATAATCTGATGTTTTTGAGATTTTTTTAATTAAATTTTTATTTTCCTTACCTAAAAATGAGGATAATTTTGTATTGGTAAAACTTCTACCGCATAACTTTTACTACGTAATAGATGTTTTCAATATGAGCATTTTGATATAAATATATTAAATTTTTACTGTACTTTTATTGTTTGGGAGAAATATCCAACTTTGGGTAATTTGGATAAATTTAAAAATTTGTGAGATAATTATTAAAATCATTTTATATGCTTATATGATATGTATATTTATTATAATTTGGCTATTATGGATACATACATGTAAAAAAGCACACTTCATTTTTTTATAAATTTCACTTATTTTAATTCATTTATAAATTTTGCATACATTAATATGACATAGTGAATTAAACATTGAGTATGTTATTATATATTTATTTTATTATATATATTGTTAAATGTGTATATGTAAGAAAGGCTGGCTAGTTATGATTGACTGACTCAGGTTGGCTAGAGACATGTTATCCTGTATAGGAGCATGGGCTGGTGGGCTTTCCTTTAAAATAATAATATAAAAAGGGAGGCATAAGAAGATAGATTGATATGATATGTCAATAGGTATGAAGTGATGACTTCTGATATGAAACTTAACCTAAATGACTTGTGATTGAGACTGATTTATATGGGATTGGCCTACAGGACTACATATAGACTGTATATAGAAAAAATATCACAAATAGATGGATGTCTTTCTTTCTTGTAGTACTTGTACATGCATATAGGATGGAAATATATATGATAAATTGTATAATTGATGTTACAAAATTTATAATAGATATAGGCTATGATTGATACAAGTATTTTATAAGATTAATAAAATTGATCAAAGACATTTGATATATATAAACCATACAGATGCTTATTGATCATATGACAGTTAGTGTTTCAATAATTATTTCATTATTTTCTTGGTATATGTTTATACTAATAATGATTGAATGATTATATGCGTAGTGTTCATATTGCCTTGCATTGATTTCAGTTGTAAGTTTTGATAACCTACTGAGTTTTCAGCTCACTCTGTGGTTTTACATATTTTTTAGGAAGAGGTCAGGATCTAGTAGAGTGAGGATAAATCTGAGATTTAGGTTTTATTTTATTCTATATTTTCTTTATTTTTATTCTTTTATAGTTAAGAGCTAAAAGTTTGACTAATTAATAAATGGATTGAACTCTTGGCTATTGTATATGAATTTTGAGGAATATATATAGTTTTATATTTTGATGTATATAATTTTTAATTGCTTTCATTGGATTAATTTGGATTGATAGATTTATAGAAGCTTAGAAGTTTTGGTTGGTTAATTTATAGATTAAAATAGAAAATTCTTTAAAATTTTAATCTTGGGGTATTACACTATTATACCTTGGAATCTGGGTAATCAAGATTTATGTCAATCTACCAGTAACATTTATGTATTCAACAAACTTGGCAAACCAGTACGCACTTACAATGTGCGCTATTTAATAGATAAGGAAATATGAGTTTCCATTTATCTCAAGTATATTTGAGTGAACATTCTGTACATTATATAGACTTAGACCCAGAGACCCTAAATTCATAAATTTTGTTGGAATTTTGTTAATGGTCTAACTACATCATCAACAATTGAGGTAGAAAAGAGAGTTTTGAATTTTCAAGTTGGTTAAAAAATATGGTATGTACTTTAACTTTATATGTTAGAATCAATTCACTTAGTGAATTTATTAATAACATAGCTATACTTCAGGTCCACAATAAAGTCAAAGATATGCAAGATCAAGGACTAGTGGATCTAGCTTGGGGACCTATTAGTAATAAAATATTGGCCAATTTTTATTATCAATGGTTACAAATTTCAAATTAATGGTTGGAGTGAAGGTTAGAAAATATAAAAATGTGGTGCATGTGTTAAAGGGAATAACCATACGAGTGATGACTGTGAGTATTATGGGGTTTTACAAGAAGTACTACAGTTGGAATATCCAGATAAAGGGAATAACCTATATCTTTTTAATTGTGATTGGTTTGATCCAGTAAAAAATAGAGGAATAAATGTGCATCCACTTTATAGTATTATAGAAGTAAAATGAGGTAAGAAATATGAAAAGGATAACCAATTTGTTCTTGCTAGCCAAGTCTTATTTGCTAACTATCTAGACAAATAGCGGGATAAATAAGATTGACTTATAATTATCAAGACTAAACCTAGGGGGTCATTGAGAAAATCACATCAATACCAATAACACATTAAGAAGTGTATATTAAACTTTAAAGAGCATACTAATAATGATGATGATCAAATTGTAACTAATGAGTCTGAGTTGCAGTTAGATGAGGTTGAATTGGGTATGGAGGAAAATATTGAAGAAGATGGTAGTAGTGACGATGTGGTCTGGTTAGACGGAAGTGAATCACCAAGTGATTGATAGTTAGAAGGTACTTTAGTATGTATATTTTTTTTTTGAATTTTTAGTAAATTATAGTAGCAATTTTTTTCACAACTAATTAGATCCTATAATTTACAATAAACACATATCTTTCCCTTACAGCATAGCAATGTTTTTTCACAAGTAGGTATTTCCTGTGGTTTTTTTTAACGCATATTTTTAGGATCAAATTTTAGGAGCTCACCTTGGCCTACAACACATGCAGGGAGTCCTCAATGTTACTCCCAAGACCCCCACTTTCAGTCACCAGATCTAATGTACACTGCTCCCTTCTACCGTACTACTCCCACCATCTTCTCAAGGAGTCTGTTCCACTTATCCCTATCTACCATACATCACATAACTCTACTACTCAACACCCCTTTGACCTTCTACAACTAGACCATCCACCCAAACTGTAATGACACCAACTATGGATGGATGCATGTTGATTCAACTTGATGCTGACATATCATTAATGCATATTTTTTATTACTCAATTTTTTTTACAAAGATAAATGAATTCAACCAAATATTTTAAGCATATTTCATCCATCAAAGTAGCGTACACACAAGATACATGACATCATATGGAGCAGGTGAAGAGGGCGATGGAGTAACCTAAAGAATTATGAAAATGATTTAGGCTCTATCAAACCCTAAAAATGGTTAAGGTTTCTTTGATATAAAAATTATAAAAACCCCACTTAATATATGCAATTATATATGTCGAATCAACTAATATAGTTATAGAGTAGAGTATCGATCCCATGAGGAAGAATGTTTCTTATAAACACTAGTATAATCTTCTATAATTACAATAATTATTCTACTCAATAAAAATAAGTTTTGGTGGAGATTTAATCACTTAATTTAAAATAAAAAAATAAATGAAACACTATTTGGATAAAATGTTTTGGATTGAGGGAATATAAATATAATATATTTTTTAATGATTCTTTTTTATATTGATGCTATTCAGAGCATATGCATCACTGACCACTCAGTTGAGTGTGAATAGATAAAGGACAAATTAAACCTTCCAACCTCAATACCACTCTAAACTCCCATAGTTTGTCAACTTATGAAAATCTTAAGAGAGTAAGTAAAGAATGTACTGTTAAAACCCCCTCATTACAATTCATCTCTATAAATTTGGTATATGTCAAGCACTATGCATATGCTTGCATCATACTAATCCAATATACTTAGTTATGTCTGGCTTCCTATTCCTAGGCTCCATATTACACATGGTATTAACTACACATATAGCCACTATGTGTATAAAATGAAGACCTGGTATATTAAAAATATCATTAAATTATTGATGAAGAAAATTCTTTAGTACTCCATATTCCATTTACAGTATCAATCCAAAACTAAAAAATTTAGTCATATATAAAGAACAAGTGAAGCAAACTCATTTTCATTAATTATATAAATGAAAAAAACTATAAAAGAAAAGATATCATTGGATGGGTTCAATAACCTCCTCTACACTCCTTATACTTGCATAATTACTTCCACAAACATTGATCAAACACTTTTATGAAGTGGATTTAATACTCCCTGAATTCCCTTAGTTATCACTCCTAAGAAAATTATAGGGAAGCACTATGAAGATTGAAATTAACTAAGTGATTGAATTCTTTTACTAACATTACAAACAGACTATTTATAGAAAAATATAAAAATAAACTCTAGTGCTATGGTGCTCTAGGGACTTGCACCATAGTGCCCACAAAATGAAATAACGCTGCAACGCTGAAGAATTTCCTCCAATGTGGCACTTGCTGATATGGACCTACTGTTCAATGAATCAATGCGTCGCTTTGCTAGTAGATCATGTCCTAGTTGATTATAATTGTAGCGCTGTGGCGCTGGTGATAATTGAGTACAGCAATGTTTACCTGGCACTCCCCTTAGCTTGGCGATGCTAGAAATTGGAGTCGTAATGCTGTGCAGATAGAGACTGGGCTTTACAGTGTTGACTCCTCTAATGTCGTTGCGCTATCAAATAGAGACTAAGAGTCTCCATATCCATATTGGGCACACCAGCAGTGTAAATGCTGGTGCTACGGCGGTATAGTGTCTAATGCTGTGGCACTGTATGATTCTTGGACTTTCATGTCTTTCAAATATATATATATATATATATATATATATATATATATATATATATATATATATATATATATTTATTTATTTATTTTTTTTTTTTTTTTTTTTTTTTTTTTTTTTTTTGCTGGAGAGTGATAACTACAATGTTATTATGGCTATTCAACTTGCATGATTCAAGGGAATTGAGGACTTGGACTTCTTCAATAATTTTAATTTTGTTCTCATCAAATGTATAGATAGAAGTTGTAATAAGTTAGCCGACATGTGTGCTAACTTTGTTATTAGTTCTAATCTTGTTTGGGATGACCTTTGCTCTAATAAGATTCCTCCTTCCTTTTTTAGTTTGTTAAAGGAGGAATCATCCTTGTAGTTTGCTATTTATCTTTGTTTAAATGAAGCTTTGCTTTTTCATTAAAAAAAAAAATATTTTTTTTTTTTTTGCATGATACAGCTAAAATAACACAATTTTACTGGCAATTTAACATACAATATATAATATTATTTACACTCATCAGAAGGTTTGATGGTCCATATATTTCTTGGAATAAAATCTTGAAGAAAGTGCACGATATATGGTTTAAGGAGTTTGAGATTAGTTAATAATAGTATCTATAACATCTATCCATTTTTATTAAGCTAACAAAAAAATTAAGGGAGTTGAATATTTTATTTATATGGCATGTCAACTACCTTCATTTTTTCCAGGTGGGATTTTTAGGTGTCCTTTCTTAAAGCATAAAAATCAAGCATACATTAAACCTGATGTGGTTAAACTTGATTTATATCATAGAGAATTTATACCTGGATATTAAATTTAGACCTCCCATGTAGAGTATAAGCCATATTCGACTATCAATGGGATCCCTCCACAACTTCAAAATAGTAGAGGATGATTACAACACAGGAATGTACAAAGAACTAGTTCTTTATGCAGCACGTCCAAACTTAAGAGAACATATAGATGAGTCACCAACATTGAAGCACAGAGATTCTATGAATTAATACATGCTACTCAATAATCCATTTAGGATAGGGGCACTACTCATTATGATTTATAAGTTACAGTTCAGATGCTCAGCATTAAAACTAAATACAATGTTCATTGAGAATGCTTTAATGACTTTATAGGCCTACTTAAGGAAACCAATCCTGAAAATAATTTAATTCCCACATATTTCTATAGGACAAAGAAATTAGTATCAAAGTTAAGGTTGAATGCAACAAAAATTGATTGTTGTATCAATGATTGTATGTTGTATTACAAGAATGACTTAACAGAAGTGGTATGTCATACTTTTAGTGTACGTTGATACAAACCAAAATTAGGGAAATAATGAAATTAGAAGGATAAGTCATATTCTCAATTATTTAATTGACCCATCATTCTCAGACTTCAGCGGCTGTATGCATCAATGAGCTTCATTGGTCACATGAGATGGTATAAAAAAGTATCTCAACGAGGTGTTCTAATTCATCCATTAGATGCAAAATCATAAAAGAACATTGATCTTACACATCCTTTATTTGCTGGAGAATCACATATGATAATATTAGGATTATGTGTTGATGGCTTCCTTCTTTACACTAAGACAACTTCGCCATACTCTTGTTGGAATATTATATTAACACCTTATAACCTACCACCCAAGATGTGTAGGGCCCAAACATGTTTTTGGCGCTTATAATACCTAGACAACATAATCCAAAAATAAAATAGATGTTTTCCCCTTTAATTGATGACCTTAAGTTATTGTGGGAAGAGAGTGTGTTAGTATATTATATCTTAACTAAATAGAATTTTCTCCTTAAAGCTACATTATTATGGACCATCAATAACTTTTTAGTATATGGTATGCTATCTGGTTAGAGCATAATGAGGAAGTTAGCTTATCTATACTGCTTGGAGTATACCAAATCATTCACATTACAATATGGTGGTAAAAACTCATTATTTGATTATAATCATGTGTTGTTACCTATGAATCATCCATTTAAGAGAAATAATGATGCATTCTTGAGAAACAAAGTTAAGAGATCAATTCCTCTAGCAAGATTAGTTGTTATCAGATACTTGTAAAAGTGAATGACATACCAACGATTTATCAATTTCCTACATTATCAGAGTATAAAGTCCCTAGATATGGAGTTCAGTATAAAGGGATAAAAAAAAGTATTTCTAGATATTACCCTATTAGAGTACCGATTTAATTAGACATAATCTAGATGTTATGCACATTGAGAAGAATATATTTGAAAATATTTTTAATAAGATCATGGATGTTAAAGGTAAAATCAAAGATAATTTGAAGTCAAGAATACACCAAAATGAATACTACATGCAAAAAAATCTTGAACTAAGAGAGAATGCAAATAGAAAAATATTGAAGCCAAAAGCTCCTTTCGCATTCACATTAAAAGAAAGAAGATCAGTTTGTCAGTGGTTCAAAACATTGGAAAGGCCTGATGGGTATGACTCTAATTTAAGAGAACGTATGGACATTAGATTTGGGATACTATTCAGAAGGAAGAGCCATGATTTCCATATTGTTATGGAGATTCTGCTTCTAATTGTGCACAGCTTCCTACAAGATTACATTTTAAATCCTTTGATTAAACTTAGCATTTTTTTAAAGATCTATGTGTAATAAAATTGAATGTAGAGGCTTTATAAAAGAGTTTGTAAAACATACCATTCATTCTTTACAGGCTTGAAAAAATATTATTAATGAAGAAGGGTGAGGAAGCAGGACCATTAGAGGACATACGCCTGTATATAGAGCCTGAAGGTCATACGTACGTGCTTAATGTTATTAAATTTCTATTTGGTTTGCTATACAAATAAGTAACATAATAAGAAATTTAATGTTTTATGTAAATTTAATCCCGTCAACCAGCCAACCCCTAAAATTAGGGATATCATAAGGAGCAGGTACGATACACTATATCTATCTTCGAAGAAAATTTCACCATATGTTTGAGATATATGGTTTAGGGAGTTTGAGGTAAATAATAATCCTCTTCAGATGTCTAAATTTTTTTATATAATGGCTACTAATATCTTTTATTTTGACTTTCTTAAACAGAAAGACTTTAGGTGGTTGCCTAAACATAAAACAAAAATAAGAAATAATTTTGAAAAGTGAGGTTACAATTGCGTGAGAGATATGTTTACTAATATTGGAAACTCAGGCGAGTGCCCCTTATGGTTAGAAAGGGAGTGTGGAGTGAATTAGCCAGCACTTGGGCCACCACAAAATTCACTAGGAAGAGGGAGTAGAACAAGCCGAATAGAGCCTCGAACTGTGGGGGCTTAGGGAGCTCCCTCTATACTGGTGGTTCAATACCTTACATTGAGCATGGATAACGACTGGCAAAATCATTACCTATTCAAATTATTTTATGTTTATTATCTTAACAAGGTTTTTTGTAATGAGATACTTGGCAGAGAGCCTACCCCGTTGGAGTTACACACACATACACATCAACGCTCAAAGGATCAACAGTGGGTTAATCAAAATTTAAAAAAATATTATGTGAGTTTTAAAATTTTAATAGCGTTTATGCATAAAATTTATCTAAATGCGTTTATGTGTATTCCATTTCTCGTAGGATGATTATATATGAATTTGGGAGAGTCAACCTTCTACTAGTGAGAGATCCTCTTCGAAATCCACACAGTTCTCTGACTACCACATGTAGTCAAAGGCAGTGGGAGGGAGACAAAAGGTGAGAGTATATAGATTAAGCTCACAAGGATTTGCATATGAGACACAACAATCAAGCTCAATAATTTATGGTGGTCTCAATATTAAAGAGATAGTAAGCCAAGGGTGGTTGTTCTCATCATGGAGCTAGAGAAGATGAGACAAGTACAAGCTAATATTCTAATGCAATAATCTGAGATACTGGAAAAATTGCAATCATGTAAATAACATCGAAAGAAAAAGGTTCATGAGCATGAGCCTAAGGAGTGTGAAAACACTAAAGATGATTAGAGGTTGTACATGTATTATAAAATATAATGAACTCTATGTTTAAACAATCACATTATGAGCTTGTAATTTTGTGATTGTTCAAAAGAACACTTTACTGAATGTTTTTGCTTTATTATTGTTAGCTAATAATGTTAGTTTAGAGTTATATGAGTATGTTATAAAGTGTTTGAATGACCTATTATGAATTATAATCAGGTTTCACGTAAATCGAATGGAAGGAATTTTTTTTATTGAAAAAAATTCTAACAAAAATTTCTGGCGAGATTTTCGTCAATTTTTCTGGCAGTCCCCTCTTAAATCTCAAAGGAGCGTATTCTGTTGGATAAGGGGGTTTTTTCGGTTAGAAATCCATTGAAAATATTTATGTTGGATTTTTTTACTGCTAAATATTTTTCTACGCGCGATTTATCGGCAAAATTTTTTTTTGCTGAAAGTGCATATTTCTAACAGAAAATTCCAAAATTTTCTATAGTCTAATCAATATAAAACATTAAAGTATAATACTAATAAAGTAAATGTGAAATGAATTTAAATTTATTTTATATGATAAGATGTGCATGATTGATATTTTTGTGATTTAGCCTATTTAATAGGCTGCATCTATACCTAAGCACGCCTCATACTTTATATTTCACTCTCCTAAGTAATTACTAATTCACTCTACATTTGTGGAAAACCCTCACAATCACTTCCCCAAGAGAAATCATACTCCCAACTTAAAACAATACACACACACACACACACACACACACACACACATATATATATATATATATATATATATATATATATATATATATATATATATATATATATATATATATATAATCATACTCCCAACTTTATTCCTTTAAGGAAAAGCAAACCATCATCATTATTATTGGCAAGAACACCACTTTTAAACCTATGTGTAGTATAAATTCTATGGATTGCCTTCTATCGAAGTGATAAAGAGGTATAATGCACCAGAACTAGTGATTGAAGGAAATGAGTTACTCTAAAATTGATCTCAAGATGCAATGAAAGATGAGCACTTTTTTTTCCTTAAATTTATATGACCTTTTCGCTTAAACAATCCCTCCTACAGCATTTGAAATGATAGAACTGGAACAGATATTTTTTTTTTTAGATATGAATATATGTGTATGTAATCATTAGAATAGGTTTAGGGTTCATTTGGGATGATTGCAATTTTTTGTAAAAGTGATTATAAAGTTGTTATGGAGAAAGTAACTTTCTTAAAAGCTGCTATTGGAAGCAATTTCATAGTATAAAAATTTCTTAAAAGTAGTTTCCATACAAAAATTATGATTATAATTATTGCAGACTAGAAGATTTGTGATGGTAGAGAGATATAAAGTTTTACATCTTGGCGTTATATGAATATCCAGTACACAAACAGATGAAAGATAGGGGTGAAGTGTTCATAAGAGACACATGAGTTTTTATGTGAAAACCCCTAAAAAGGAGGAAAAATCACGGGGCCTTGCCCAGTTTAAATGAATCTACTAGTGTTTGCAGTTGATTATAAATGAGGCCTTCATTGGGGAGAAGGCCCTGGCTCGATGTAGTAAATATACATCATATAAAGTGCATTAGATAGTGGGAGTTGAAAGAATCAGTATTGACATGTTTGTTTAGTCAGCAAGACCATAGTTGGCAAATAATGTTGGTCAGAGGAACCATAATCGATAGGAAACAAAGGTTGGAAAGACGTAGTTAAGAGATAATGGTCAGAGAGATCGTACTCTGCAGATAGTGGTTGGAAAGACCATAGTTGGCCAGTGCGGAGGTCAAAAAGATCGTATTCGGGCGATGTTGGTTGGAAGGACCATAGTCGGGCGATAGCGGTCTGGGAGAATGTAGTCTATAGTTGGTGGTCGAAGAGACCGTATTTGGTGGGTGACCGAGGTTGGAAAGATTATAGTCAACCATGGTGGTCAAAAGGACTATAGTCGGCAGACGATGGAGGTTAGAAAGATTGTTATCTCATAACGGTGATCGAAAGGATTGTAGTTCGACGATGGCAATCAGGGAGACCATTGTATGTAGATGGTGGTTAGAGAGATTGTGGTAGGTGGGCGACGAAGGTCAGATAGGCTGTTATCAGCGACGGTGGTTGGAAAGATCATAATTAACAGGCGATAGAGGTTAGAAAGATAGTTGTCTGGTAACGGTGGTCAAAAGGACCATCATCGAGGGGCATTGAAGGTTAGAAAGATTGCAGTCAAGCGACGGTGGTTAGAAGGATCATAGTCAGGCAATGGCGATCAGGGAGAACATAGTCTGGAGATGGTGGTCAGAGAGATCGTAGTTGGTGGGTGATGGAGGTCAGAAAGACTATAGTTAGTGACGGTAATCGGAAAGACCACTGTCTAGTGACGGTCGATGGCCATGCTTGAGTCCGGAGTAAGTTTAGCTAGGCAGATGTGATGCCCCAGAATTTAAATTAGAAGAATTATTATTTTAATCTTTTAATAAATAACAACCAGAGCTATCTATTATCATCTATCAGTAATGCACTTTATATGTTCAAGAAATCATTTAGCTACATGAAATATCATAAGTGATAGTTTTTGATAGAGATGACAGGTTTACTTCAAAATTATGGAGTGGTTTTTAATGGGTCTAGGCACAAAACTGCATTTTTAGTATAGCATTCCATCTATAGATTGATGGAGGGTTATTGAAGTGTTAGAAAACCTTTTGAGGTTATGTCTTTTGGATTTTGCTAGCAGCTTGGAAGATCATGTACCTCTGATTGAATTTACCTATAATAATAGTATTTATTCAATTATATGTATGGCCTCGTACGAAGCTCTATATGTCAGGAAGTGCAAAACCCCTCTATCATGGATAGAGGTAGGTGAAAGAAGTTTGATTAGTTAGCTTTGGTTGATGATGCTACTAAAAAGATTTGCATGATCATGGATAGATTAAAAGTTGTATAGAATAGATAAAGACAGTATTATAATGCCAAGCACTAAGCTGTAGAGTTCCAGGTTCGATATTTTGTGTATGTAAACATCTGACTGATTAAGGGCATTAGTAGGTTTGGAAAAGAAGGAAAGTTGAGTCCAATGTTCATTAGACTATTTAAAATAATTAAAAGAGTTGAAAAATCTACTAACATGTTACAATTGACAGAGCATATATGTGATATTCATGATATATTTTGTGTGTCATCTCTGAGAAGATGGGTATCTGATTTTAAGAATCACATATCTAGAGAAGAAGTTGAAGTACATTTAGATCTGAGTTACTAAAAAGAACAAAAAAAAATCTACTTATGATATTAAAAGATTAAGAAATAAACAAATCATGATGAATAAGGTGTAGTGGAAGCATAGAATAGAAAAATAAGCTACCTGGGAGAAGGAGCCTAAGATGGGATAGTTATACCCTGATTTATTCTATTAATCTGAGTTTAAAATATCGAGGATGACATTTTTCTAAGAAGATGAGAATTAAAACACCTATCAAATTCATGTATGGTAGCACTTATTTTGACCCAATTTGATAAAGGTAACTCACTATTTTTTATGATTGAACCCCTTTGCATGTGTTCGAGAATATTCTACATATGTGTAAGTGTCTAAATTTGGTCTGAACCAGGTCCCGGGGCTCTACGTGCATGTTTGAGTAATCCAAAATTTTTCTCCTGGGAAGTCGCAATACTGTGTTGGTGATGCCATGGCTTTGAGCTCTCTATTTCAATCAAAATAAATTGGGTGTTGTGGTGCTGGAGGTGGCACTGTGATGCAGTTCTCTTCTAAGGCGGCATTATAAAATGCAAGTTTGGGTGTTGCGGTGCCAGGCTCAAATTTTATTTTAAAATATCATTTTCCACCATTTTAAAATCATTTTCTCTTTCATGGTAACTATCTAGAGAGAGGAGGTTTCTAGTGAGAGAAATCTGGAGTTTGGACAACTTCAATCCACTTTTTGATATTGACCTAGCTCTAAAGGTTGTGCAGCTCGAGGTTATATTATGCATGTCAGTTTTTAAAAATATGAGAAATTTATAATTTTCTTGATGTAAACTATAATTTCATTAGGAAAGAAATGGGATAACTTTATGTCTGCAAAACTTTCCCTGTGTAACATTATGTATGTCATAGATATGACAATTTTGGGCATATAGCTCTTTTTCTAGAAAATTTATGTCACGTAGTTTGAAAAGTTTGTAATTAATTTATCTATAAAATAATCATGATCCAAAAAGATAATATTGTTGTATAATTAAGGTTCAAAAAAATGTTATGAACAATCCCCTGTAATTTGGTGAATTTTTAAAATATTTAATTTCTACTCAATTATTAAAATTATAATTTATTGATAGCTCATTGTGAATTTCTGCAAGTTAATTTATTGATAATTCATGCAGTAAATTACAATGATAAATATGCTTATCTACTTGAATTTTTTAGTTCTGATGAGATATGATATGTGAGAAAAGTTCTATTCTAGTGCTAAATGTATAAGGGAGTCATAAGGGCCTGAAATTTTGAATATCTGATATGTGTTAGGCATTGAGAGTCATAAGAGCCTATTTTTTGATATGCCAGCATGGGAGTCATAAGTGCCTATTTTTGATGAAAGGTATAAGGGCATGTGAGAAATATATTATTTTATGTTCTGATATAACAAAAGCTTGTTTATTCATTTTTAGTGTACAGTCTACTTTATTTTAGACATCTATAATTAATATCATGCTAAGTATGATATATATCTTATGAACTACTTACATTCAATTAAATTTAAAATAAGTAAATTATTTAGAATTTTATATTGATAGATGTAACATGTTAAACTGTGTTGGCTCACATTTATTATGCATCCTATTTCAGGTCAGGGAAAAGGGAAAGAGCCAATTGAGCAACTGAGTGTTTAGGATTTGATCTATCTGAGTAAGTATAGGTATTTTCCTTTTTTTTTACAATCATGGCTAGTTATATTTTATTAGGTTTTTTTCTAGTCTAGAGCCACGTACTATACGGTAAATGTTGTATATACATTTTAATGAAATGAAAGGAAATGTATGGTTGAGTTTAATTTATTCTTCTTAATAAAGATTTATAGAAGAAGTCTAATTAGTCCCTGTTGACCTCATTTTTGTATGAGGTCAACATAAATACCTAGACTCTTATTTGTCAATCATCCCATTTTCAATCAACACTTCAATCAACTTCAATCATCTCTTCAATCAATATTTCAATCAACTTCAATCATCTCTAAAATTAACTTTCATCCATTACTCAATCAATCATTGATCATTGCCTATACTCTACATCAATCATCTTCAACAAATCAATCATTAATTAACCATCAACCTACATCTAATTACACTTCAATCATTCAATCTACAATCAATTAATCACCTTCTATAATCAACAATCATTTACTACAATCACTGAACTAAAATCACTTGGATAATTACAGCCATGTACTGTAATCAGGTAACTCAGTGCACTACCTGCACAGTGCACTGGTTCCTTTACATCAATCATGATCGATATCATTTCACTAGAAGCTTCATATAGTAAATCACCCATCATTGGATCCTTCAGTCATTAACTGACCCATCTGACCCAATTGAGCTAGCCCTTATATGCATAATTGAACATCAACCCTAATCAACATCAATTGAGCTCCAAATTAATTTTGAACTTCATCAAACTCCTCTGATCATCACTCCTAACAAATTAGACCTGACTTGTCACCCTAGCTCAATCAACAATTGACTTAGTCAATTGAGCTTGGGTTTAGTTAAATTAGACCCAACTAGGTCAACCTACTACATACAATCAAATCAAACTACCTAAGCTTCATCAAATACTCAATGATATTTCATTACATGGCTTAAACACATCCAAATTATTGGTGAGTCAAATCATAGTGAGTTGGACCAAGTCAAGTCACTAAACTTGGTCAAACTCATATACATACACATTCATTCATCCAAACTTTAATCTCATTGCCCCAACCCTTTATGCTTCACCTCACCAGCACCTAGACACTCCCTAAGTTTACCTCAGCAACTATTGACCACTTAGCTAGTCAAACAATCAACTCAAATGCTCAAATAAAGCTTGAATGGTCAAACTCCATATTTAATGAATTTCTCTCCAAGCCCAGCTCAAGAAACCTATTCAAAATTATTCCAAAAACTTCCTAGACTCTAACCCAACCTAGCTCAGCCTTAGTTCAACCCTAAGCTAGCCAAGTGGTCCCCTTCCATGTGGAATGACCTGGGGTCATTTTCACCTAAGCAACTCACTCCCTTTGCTGCCTAATGACCTTGGATAGCTCTCCAGCATTCAAGAATCCTACCTAAGTGATCCAAGCCATCCAAATGAACCCTAGAAGTCGAAATAGGGAAAAGTATGCAAACCCTGCATTCAAATATAGCTCACACTCCAGACCTCTTCCAGCCATTCTATTATTTTATTTTTCTCTCCCAGAGGTTTTTGGACATTCCTAGTCATCTTTCTACCATTTAGAGCTTGCCAATAGCGAGTTTAATGAAGATCAAAGGCTTGTCCATCATAGCTAGTCGAACTTCTCATCTAGTCATCCTCTAATCTTGGGTTCTTCATCAAAATTATTTTTGAGCTCTCAATAAGGAAAACTAACCATTTAACTCCTTCTGATATTGCTTCTATAGAGGCATTTCTCAAAACCTAAAGTTTTACCTATAATTTTAAATAGACTTCTATGGACTCCATTAAAAGCTCAAAAAATTATTCCCCACTCTTCCTCTGCCTTTATTCTACCTCTCTTCAAAGCTTCATATCATTTAGACCATTAAACAAATAGGTTAAAATGAAATATGTGATTAGGCTTTTTGGCTATCCCATTAAGAAGATGAAATCATGACTATTGGTTTGATCAATCAAATACGGACGGTCCTAATTTCACCATTTTAGAATGCATTCCAACTTCTCCCTCTCACTCAGAATCACGAGATTGAATCTTAGCAATCCGTTTCATCTGACACTCAATCTGATGATCCATCCTCATGCTTTGTTGATAAGTGGCTAACTTAGCTAATCGATGCCATCTAAGTTAGCCAAAAGTCTCACGCCACGTGTAAAGCCACTAGTGCCAGCTGTGTAAATCCCCTTTTAAATTACTTATTAAATGATTTAAATGACAAAAACTTTGGAAAATCATAAAAAATAAAATGCTTGGCTAAAAATTATGAATAAACACTCTATCAAATACGCTCAAATAGCACTATCCAATAAATATAATTGCAAGGTCATTTGATGAATGGTTTGACCCAAATTTCATATAGTTTGTTTTGCATATTTCTTAAATTAAACCCAAACTAATCATCAAATTTCATTAAAATTTGGCAAGTACTAATCAGAGGGTGTTGTACACATCCTCCGATTTTTCCTGACTTAATTGAGTCATTCTTTAACCTTGATTAAATTTCCAAATGTTAAGATTATTTCTTTATTTGAATAATTAGAAATTCAATGCACCTAATTCATGTAAAACTAGGACACCAATTTGTTGTGGTTTGTTTGTATATGCATACAAGGGTTAGTAATAATAATTGTTGATCTTATCTCAACCATAGTGACATTTAAGTATGAGAATAAAGGTTTATGTTAGCAAATATAAGAAAATTTTAGAAACTCATACACACACCGAATAGGGGTGAAACTTAAACCTCATAAACTTAGACAATATATACCCTAGGATTTAATTATACTTTGATTTGACATTAATTGACCCTTCAAAGAAAGTTAACCAAAATTAGTCCTTAATTAAGAACAAAACTTCAATAAAACACAATAATTCATGGAAAATTTATAAAATATACAAAAAAAAATTTAATCTGCTCTAAATCAATCCTAAAATTAAAGAAAAAAAAATTCAGAACCATATTTTGATTAAAATTTAATTGATAATTAATTAAAGGGTATGTGTATTGGATTAATAATTTGACTCCACTTTGGAGGGCATGTGTATTGAATTAAAAGGTCCCTTCTTCTATCCCTTAATAAATCATCGACCAATCTTTAAAGTCATTATGTAATTATCTATCCTATATGAGGGATGGTTGCATTATGATTATAAGCCTTAGGATTTATAGGTTAGTAGCTCCCGCACTTGGGGTATTAACTTACAAATTCTTTAAAACTAAATAATCAACTCCAAAAACAACAATAACTTATAAATTATTTAAAACTAAATAATCAACTCCAACCATTTAAAATTCAAATAATAAAATTTAAATTCATACAACATAAATATTAATTAAATAACCCCTTCTAGTCCTTAATAAATAAACACTTTAAACTCATGCAACTTAAATATTAAACTCATATATGACATATCAAAGCCACACAGCCTCCTTCAAACACCTAGATGATTTGCTCGGACAATAAACTTTAGCCTAGGTTAGGTCGGTGGTTTGAATTACTTGCTAGGTGATTTTCTTAGAGAGCACCTTGTATTCATTTATTTATTTTTAGTACTTTGAATGTCATATTAACATTTATGTTGATGCACTTAGGCTCTTTAAGGATTGCATTAGATGCATTAGGTTATTGCACAACTACTCCTACACATTTTATATTAACTACCTAATAATTTTATATGCTTTATATTTCTTGCAAGAGTCAAAGCAGAATGTACCTAAGAATGATGTATATGTATGTTTCCCTATAAATTATAGATTGTATATAGATCTAGTTCTATAGCATCTTGAGTTGTAAAAGATTCAAAGATATCTGCTTATACATGTAAATGGGGCTCCAAAAGATGATATCCTCTCCTTTGGAGGACACTCTCTTTTGGAATTCCATAGAAGATTGGAGCTCAAAGACGTTAAGCATATGTATTTGATTCTATACATATGATAGGCTTAAAAACCCAAGTTTGTTGTGGTGGAGCCTGGCTACCTTACTTTCCTACAGAGTCTGAGTATTTTATAAATATTTTAATCAATAAATGAATAAAATTTCTTTTATATGTGCAGTCTTTTCTTTACTACATTACATCATTAAGGTGGTATTTTGCATTAGTGGGTATAATTTTTCTAAGCTCTTTTCAGAGTATATGTTCTAGACTTTATAGGAGCATATATACTAGTTTTAGGACAATATAGTACTACGTACCATAGACACCAAGCCCTTTACCTATTCATGCATACATGCATGCTCTTTTATTTCATCAACATACATGTATGCATTTTTATTTCTAAAAAGAATGGGCAACATGGGCAAGGTAACGGGGTCCTCATTGCGCTCAGAGGATGCTACACTTTTCCTTTTAGTATAGGGCCATTATGCTACTATTTTTTTAAAAAAAAAAAAGTAGAAGTTAGAAAATTTACTTAGGATAATTAAATAAGATAAAATGTAAAGTTTTTATCTAATTGTCTCATTAGTTATTTGAATGTAAAGTCAAAATTACTCATCATGAGTTACTGATTCAGAGTCTAATCTACTCCTTTGATCTCTTAAGATAAAGCTAAACATATCGTACACTACATCTAAGACAATTTCTTATGTATTAGGTTGTTAGCTAGCAACGCATTCCAGGCAAATGTAAGCCCAGAGAAATTTTCACACCTTTAATTTCTTTTCAGAAAGAAAGCATGAAGAATCAAATGATATTTTGTAAAATATAAAGATATTTTTGAATGAGTGATTGATATTTTCAAAATATGTAAGGCAACTATCGCCTGTTTTAAATCTAGAATAAGTCTAGTCTCCACTTTAGTTAAAATTTTTCTTTTTGGAGATGTAATCGACAATAGGGGCTTATCGCTATAGGAACCCAAGAACCCAATATAAAATAAACCCTATCTTATTTTGCTAAGATAGAGGAAAAATCTTCTAGGTGTAGACTAAAGCTAATCCTAAGTAGATTTGTATTTGAAATGATAAGTGTATGTAAATATTATCCTTCAAGATGAATTTCATATCCCCTGTGCCAAATTCAAATACAAAAATAAATTGTTTCTTTTCTTAAGTAAATAATATGAGTGTTAGTTTATCTTTTAGAGTAATTAACACTAATTATGCAGATTTGATTATAAAAACTCTAAATCCCAAAATAGTGGTCATTATCATTTAAATTGTTCATAGTCCCCTAAAACTTAGATTTTTGTCTGGCCTGTCAAAACTCAATATGGTATGACTTATTTGTCTGTAGGTTACATCGGATTGGGTTGTGATAATGTAGCCCACAACTTCATGCAGGGTTTTGTATGAAAATTTATGGAGAAAATGTTATGAGATGAGTACTAGATTATGAGGGGATGACTTCAAAGAGTTCTATATGCAAAAATTGATAAATATACAATAGAATTTCTACTCGCCAAGTAGCAGGATTAAATAGATCATCAAACTGCTTTAAGTGAGGACCAACCACCAAACCTCCTCTTCTTGAAAGGAACTTCAAATATTACAAACACAATAACTTATTATTCTTCATTCCATCATGATTAAATTATCACAACATTATATTTGAAATATTCACACAGGAGGAAAAAAGAGAGAGTGAGGGGATGACCACACTAATGTAAGAGAGTGTGTAACTTCCAATAGCAGCTCATTCCTTTCCTTGATCGACCAACCAAGCATGGGCCTATGTTTAATTTGAATTAATTCATTCAATTAAATATGTGCACATAAGGAATTAATCATTCCCTATCATATTTGAAAATTCAAAATTCAAATTTGTTAAATTTTGAAATTTCAAATTTTAAATTTTCAAAATTCTAAATTTTACACTTTCATTTTCTAATTGCTACTACAACTCAAAATCACCATAACATGGTGTCTTATAACATTTAGCACATACATTATTATAAAAATAAAATTTTATTTAAGTTTTTGCACTTTATCCTTGGTCCTTACATCTTCTCAACTTCTTTCTTGCATTGGGCTCTATTGGTTAGTCCATCTTTTTTTATGGGCATCATATGCCACATCACCTTGGCTGGTTGAAAATCCAAAGGAAGCAAGGTTGTGTTAGTTGCATCATCTTTCCCATGTCTAGAAAAAGCTATATGATTATTTATGCATGCCATTTTGTAGTTTTTACTTCATATTTGTACTATCGTCTTCTTCTTCTTCTTCTTCTTTGTATACTAATTCCTTTTTTTTGTGTGTGCATATTTTTGAAGAAGGCTAATAGCTATTTGACAAATGATTTAGCTTGCAATGCTTGAAGAGAAAAAGATAAGGACTATTGCACCTATGAGGTAATTACAAACATTAAAGTTTGAGATTGTCATCTTAATTTTTAGGCATAGACCCTTTAGGAAATGGACCTTAGCTCCTTGTGGCCCTGATGTACTTTTTGCTTTCCTTTTTTACTATAAATCTACAAAGTATGAAGTTTGTACCATTTCTCTTTGGTAAACATGTAATCTTCAACAGTGTACTCAATTTTTGTTAATAAAATTCAAAAGTTCACATTTGTAAGCAATTGTGAGACTCATCTTTTTATTGCTAACTATATCTTATATTGTCATTGTACTTCCTCTAAGCATTCATCAAAGACAACAATTAGTATCTCTTTCACAACTCTATGTTTTTACGAGTCTCATTAATAAATATGAGCTCCTTTAGTTTCTGTTATGAGTATTTCATGCCCATTGAATGGTGTAAGCTTACCTTATCTTAAAAGTTTGTCAAACTTTTGTAATTCCCTTTAAGTAGAAGTGAGCTGTCCTTGAAAGCTATGTGTTAAAATTGCATCTCTTTTGACTTGGCTAACAATAACTTGTTGAGCCAAAAGAGCATTGTCATTGGTATAATATTTTGTATTGACTAGACTTATTGATGATGATTTCTTTTTAGTTGAGTATAGAGTTTCTTCTATCTTAGGTTTGAGCTTTGATGGACTTGATCATGGAGTTTACCTAAATTATCTTATCTGACTTGTTAGGTACCTGAATTATCTTATTTGACTTGTTATGATTTTATTTCATCAAACGACTTATATTGTTTATTCTTGTACATTATTACTCCTTTTTTTCTTTTATGGTTTTCATGAATTATGAATGCTACTTATGATGAAAAAGAAATTTTGTAAGAACCTCTAATTTACCATTCCTATGTAAGGCACTAGAACATGCCCAAGATGGAAGGGGTCTTTCAAATAGGTGGGGTACTAATTATTTATTAGGAGAAGGAACTCCTTTAAGGAGGATTGTAGGGACTTAACCTCCACTTTTAATTGTTTCATATCCTACTACCTAGTCAGGCTTGATCAATCTGCCTTCAATTAGATAATGAAATACTAATCCCTCTAACTCTTTACTAAATTCTCTAAAATATGTGGTGTGACATCATATAAATAAAGTGGCCCTTCTAATAGATCAAAAAGAAGTAAAGTTCCTTCAGAGTGATGAAGGAGAGAAGGAACTCTTGATACAACTCCATTGATCAATTGACACTTCTAACACATCACAAAGAAGTAAAGTTCCTTTAGAGTGGTGAAAGAGAGCATGAACTCTTTAAATAGCTCCAATGACCTCTAGAGGATAGAAAAGGAGTTTGGGGATAGTTGAGCAGGGATCAAGCAATTGTTCCTTGTTAAGTTGGCAATAAAATAATGAAGTAAAAGAGAACAAGGAAACATTCCACTAGTTGTGTCAAGGAAGATGCATCACCATCCCATGTAGTAGCAAGTAATTCTTCAAACATAAGTCTAGCTTATAGCTCATCATCATCAAAGCCAGGATCAAAGTAGCAAATCAGATTCATGGAAGGAGAATCTTACTTCTATGATATTTAAGTTTTATATTAGTAAAACATTAGATGGCATATGCAAGAGTGTTTGAAGGAAAATGGTAGGTGATCTTTGGTTAGATTGCCTCCTCTTTTATAGATGAATGTAATGATCAAGACTAGCATGACATTGCCCAAGAATCCTTAATAACACCTCATTTATGGGATTCCCATAATTGATTACTCTTTGAGCACTCTGATTCATTCTTATCACATGAAAGTAATAACGATGATTCTACCACAACACTAAGAAGTGAGACACAATACATAACCACCCATATATCATGATTTTACTAGAATAAAAGCCACGCAAACCATCATAAACAAGCAGAATGATTGTCATTTGACCAATTAGATTATACAAAGGTAGAAGGAAAGCCAATCAAATAGTCTATCCAAACATTCTACACTAAGATAACTAGGAAAGAGTAGGAACCTATCCATAAATATAATAAGGTATTTAATAATGAAACGCATATCTATAACATCAATAAAGAAGTATTATAAAGTTTAATAAAAAAAAAGCAACCAAAAAGTGGTACCTAAGGTGAGTGAAGCAATATCTCAAGACTCCCATTAATATACAAGCTCATCTTAATTAATATACAAAGCCCAGTGGGACACCAAAATTACCAAAAATTTTAATGTAATGTCTCAAAAATCAATATACAAGCTCATCTCAATTAATATCAAACCAATAGCTATCAGTATAATAATGATTAGACACTAGTGATATGAATCAATATGTTATATATGAATCATGAATGCTTATATCACTATTATAAATGCTATAGTCACATGTAAATAACGCATCAGTATGTTCAATCTCTACCATTTATATGAGTACATTCTTATGCAATGTATATGTATCTGGCTCCGTATGATTTATATGCATGCCAAAGTATGCATCAATATTATATAAATTCATTCAACAAGATAGGACATACATCTTTTAAAGTGGTGTTTTCATTATTCCATATACCTTATTAATCCATCATAATCAGTCAATCATATCTCCATATCTTTCAATTTTATCAATTATTTACTTTAACAAGTGGCTTTCAATAAATCAATAAAGAGCCTTCACTCTCTTTCTGATGGCATAACTAGTAAATTAGTTATAGGATAACATCCAATATTACACCATAATCTTTATTTTAAGAAAGCTCATTGGGCCACCCTCATGTATAAGGATTATCATTTTTATAGCCAACCCGTATTAATTATAGTTTTCACAACCAACCTTTCATGCTTACATGTGAATGCCTCATTCATCATGTATCAGTCGTATGATTATCTCAATGAAATTCAAAATAATATATGAAATACAATAACCATGGTACAATCTATAAAATGCATAACAATCTGTATACTATTCATTAACTTCAAAAAAATAATTATAAATTTACTCAATGAAATTTATTAATATTATTATTAAAATGCCATAAAATGATATCTATCACCTATGAAAAGTTACTCTCTAAGAGTTTAAGAAATCAGGAGAAATATAGTTTTATCAATTTTTAAAAGATTAAACTATAGAACACAAAATCACTAAAAATAAATGTAGGATTCGGGTTACCTACAACGATCAGAATGGTATAAAGTGATATATATATATATATATATATATATATATAATAGTGCTTGGTGCCATGACGATCAAAACCATAGTGTTGTTATGGTGCATGCTAAACTCAAAGTTATTGAAGATTAGAGGCTTCAAAGCCACAGCGATGATTTCCTAGGGTCATTGTGCTCATAAGCCCGGCACCACAGCACTGTAAAGCAAATTTTTATATTTTCAAATAATTTCATTTTATGAAATTAAGATTGTTACATTTTACCCACCTTAAAAAAATGTCATCCCTGATATTTCCACTACCTCTTTCACAACAAAACAAAAAACAAGAATAAAATATGATAAAATTTATTTTATTAAAATCAAATCATCGATAAAAGAAAATTAAAAATAAAATTGGTACAGACCTTAGCAATTTAAATAAATAACTTATCATTGATTCATTAATCATATCCTTTATAAGTGGGGTAGAAGTGGATAGTATATATTTTATTATTTATATTTGATTGATTAATTGTAAATGTGTGTTGAGGTTGATGTTTGATGTATTAGGAAAGATAACTCTGTAAGTGGATAGATGGATCCAAATGAGCAAAATGTATAAAATGAGTAAAGTGAAGCAATAGCTCTAGTGTCTTCTAATAGTATGTTACAACTTACAGTATAATTGCTCAGCTTATAAGTGACACTTAGAGCAAATAATCAATTATTAAGGATAGTGATGAAGATAAGTACCTATAGATGTTTCATAAGTTGTAGCGACCATTATTTAAAGGAGCTATAGAACCATGAATAGGAGAAGACTGGTTATTTAGAATAGAGATAATATTTGATAGTAAGTAGTGTTCTGAGAGCAGGAAAGTGTCACTATCAGTATTTTTATTTGAAAGAGAAGTAAAGAGATGGTGGATAGGATAGTAGTGCAAGAAATTCTAAGGAAACATTGAATGCATAGATAATTGATGGGGGATGGGGAGTCCAATTTTGAATTATATTAAAATCTAGGGCTCTATCACCCCTAAATAATGCTTAGGTTTTCTTTGATATAAATAAAAATAAATCCCACTTAATATACATAATTATACTTGCTAAATCAAGTAATAAAGTGATAGAGTAGAGTGTTAAACCCATGAGGAAGTATGCTTACTTATAACAAACTACTATTGTTTACTCTAATTGCAATAATTATTCTATTGAAATAAAAAAGATATTTTTAAAGATTCTATCACTAAATAAAATAGTAAAATATTTAATACAAAAATTAATTAAAGTATTTTGGATTAATGAGTATAAATTGCATATCTTTTTTAATGACTCTTCAAAGTAATGTGATTTAGAGCATATACATCCCTAGATCTCTATCAAACTTGTAGGGTGAAAAGGATATTACTGGCGTCCTACAGTTATAATATCTCCTTAACTACCTAGAATATTTTACATCCTATGTCTAGGCATGCAAACATCCTATCTCAATACTCCTAGTTATTTTTGCATTCCTCCTCGAGGCTATACATCAAACTAAATTTTAACTATACATATGACCACTATGTGCATTAAATAAAGAGTAGGATAATATTGAGAACATCTTTTAACAGTTATATAACAAGAGACCTCTTTAGTACTCAACATGTATTTTACTTCATCTATCCAAAATAAGAGAATTAGCCAGACATAAAATAGATAACAAGCAAACTCATTATCATTAAACTCATGAAAGAATGAAAATACAAGAGAGTGATATCACCAGGAAAGATCAAAGTATCTCCTCTACACTCCTTCTTCCTTTAACTTATAGAGTTACTTCAAGAAATGTAGGCTAAAATGGCACCGCAGTGCCCAAAGAGTGAACTAGTGCCTTGGCACTGAAGCTTTTGCACCGTCGTTGTGCTTGCGGACATGGACCGATTACATGGTTAACAATTACATCTCTTCATTGATAGAACATGACCATTGAAAGTTACAACGGCATCACCACAGTGTTGTAGACAGTTGAGCATTTTGGTGCTCATGTTCAAAAAATAGTACCAAGGTGTGAGAAATTGTAGCACCATAGCATTTGAAAATAGATAATTCAGTACTCCAAGCTAACTTTCTGCACCAAAGTGCTGACAATGTTGCAGCATTATTTATGTTGTCATCATAGCACTTGTAAACAAAGAACTTGGTGCTGCCATGTCAGAATTTGAGCACCTCGGTGGTATTGAAGTAAGTGTTGTGGCATTATTTCATCAGACACCGTGGCGCTGTTAACTACTTAGAATTTTTTGCCATTTTTAGTTTTTTCTGCACGAAAATAACAAAAATCACACATTTTCACTGGAAATAAACACATAAAATAATATGTAATTTACACTTATCAATAACTTGGGCAGAGTTTATTGTTATTTTTAGGAACTAGTTTATACCTCTATCAGCTCGATAGCAAATACAAGAGGTTTCTATGAGATTGGAGTAGGGAGAAAAGATAATGATGTAGTATGAAGTAGAATTTATTGTGTTAGCTAGGTATTCCCTACAGTTGATTAGCACGGATGAAGAGAAATGCTATAAATTTTTTAGAGGATTGAAATGAATTGAGGCACACACTGGTACCATCAAGAATTCAAGAGGTTTCAAAATTGGTTGAGAGAGCAAGGTTGGTAGAGAATTATTTAGTTATCCCACTATTGATTATAAAGAAAACATCTAAAGAGTTGAGTATAAACATAACAAAGAACTCTAAGAAATAGATGAAAGTTAGAGAGGATAGAGTACCCGAGTGTTTTAGATGTGAAAGAAGATATATTGGACCATGTTTCTTGATTACTAGGTAGTGCTTTAGATGTGGATAGTGAGGACATCAGATGGTTGATTTCCCATAATAGAGGTAGGGAGAAGGAGCTGTATTGAGGGTAAAGCAATTTAAATATGCTTATAGATAAAAAAATGGCTAGTTCTAGACCATATAGTGAATTATCAATAGATAGAACTGCAGTATCCAAAGATAGGATGGATGGGAGAGGTGTGAGTAGGAGTTAGAGAGAGCCTACTCATTCTACCATGACATCACCAGCACCAATATGACCGGGAGTCTACAGTTTGATGCAATAAGAGAATATATATTTATATAAGAGATCCACTAATAGAATTCTCTATCTAAAGAAATTATTTAATTTGATTTTGATTAATACTTAGTGCACAGTTGATTAATACCATTGCATAGTATATTGAATGACATATGATTGAATGATACACATAGATGTGTGAAAGAGTTTCCATATTAAATTTATGATTTATAAAATGATGTGATTGATGAATAATTAATCAATAATTTATTTAAATTTCTATGGATTAGTACCAATTTTGTTTTTAATTTTCTTTTACCAATAATTTGATTTTTAATGAAATAATTTTTATCATGTTTTATTCTTATTTTTATTTTAATTGTGAAGCCATAGTGAAAATGTTGGGGATGATATTTTTCTAAGATGGGTAAAATGTAATAACAAAAAAATTATAAAATGAGATTATTTAAAAAATATGAAAATCTACATAATAGTGTTATTCTTGGGAGCGCAATAGTGCTCATTGTGGCATCGAACCCTCTATTCTACAATAACTTTGGGTTCAGCCAGCAACGCAGCAGCACTGTGGTTTCAGGTGTTATGGTGCTAGGCACTAATGAATATTTTTATATATATTTGATATAAATATCTCTTAACACAATTCTTTCCCCCATTCATTTTTTCTTGTCTAGTAAGGAAAAAAGGAGAGGATGAGAGGAGGAGGGGGGAGAGGAGAAAGAAGAGAGAGAAAGCCTCTCAGAGCATTTTTATACGTCAAATCTATTGCGAGATTTTTTATGATCGTTGTTGGTAACTCAAATCCTACCTTTATTTTAAGTGATTTTGTGTTATTTGATTTTAATCTTTCAAAAATTGATAAATTTATATTTTTTTCTAATTTTTAACATTGTTATTGTGTAACTTTTTGTATGTGATAGATATAATTTTTATGGGTACTTTTACAATAATATCATTGAATTTTATAGGATAAATTGATCGTTATGATTCTTTTAAGTTAATAAATAGTATACAGATTGTCTTGCATTTCATAGATTGTAACAAAGTTATTATATGTCATATATGATAATAAATTGCATAGACAAAATGATATGATTGATACTTAATGAATGAGGCATTTTCATGTAAGCAAGGAATGCTACCTTTGAATACTATAATTAATATTGGTGGGCTATTAAAACAATAATCTCTATATAACAGGCTGGGCCAACGGGTTTTCCTTAAAATAAAGATTTATGGTATAATCCTAGATGTTATAATGTAACTAATTGACTGATTACACTACCAATAGAGAGTCACGACTCTTTATTAATTTATTGAATGTAACCTGTCAAAGTAAATAATTGATAATAATTGAAAGATATGGAGATATGATTGACTGATGATGATGGATTGATAAGATAAATGAATGACAGATGAAAGAATGATAACACCACTTTAAAGCTAGAAGTCTTGCCTTGTTGAATAAATTCATATAATACTAATGCATACTTTGACATGCATACATAAAAGTATATGAATCCAGATATACATACATTACATAAAAATATATTCATAGAAATGGTAAAGATTAAACATGTCGATGCAATATTTACATGTGACTTTAGCATTGATAATAGGGACAGAAGCATTCACGATTCATGTATAGCATACAATGAATACAATTGATAGTAGTGTATTTGATACTGTACTGATTATCTTGATATAAAACTGATGTTTACTCTTCTAGTATATGATCATGAATATGTATTTAAGTGTGATGATTTTTGACATTTTCTCATTTACTAATCATATCTATTCGTATCACCAATGTGTGGTCAATATTTATACTGATAACTATTGATTTTATATTGATTGAGATGAGCATGAATATTATTTGAAACCTTGCATTGAAAGCTTTGGTAGTTTTGGGTCTATTGGGCTTTAGAAGCTCATTATGTGGATTTTATTGATTTCAGGTCGGGAAAGTAGTTAGGAACTTGTAGAGTGAGGTTGATCGAACTCTTCAAATTTTCTTTTTTTTTTTTTGCATTGTATTTTATTTTTTTATAATCAAAAGCATCATGAGATAGATTGATTTTGTAAGTGATCTCCTAACTATTGTAAATAAAATTTTGATAAATGAAGATAATGAAAGACTTTTGATATATGGAATTGTTTCTATTGGCTTTTCTCTTAATTTCAAGAAAAGTTAAATGTTTTGGCAGATTAATTAAGAAATGAAATAAACAAATTTTCCAATTTAGGTCTTGTGGCTTTATAGTAAAAGCCTTGTGTTCCTGGAAGTACTACATATAATCCCATTAGCGGGCATCCATTAGAGATAGGGCCCACCTTAGCCTCATGTAATAATCCTCATAGCCTCATTCACTTGAGAGGACTTGAACCATCCCTTATATCTTAATGATGGCCTTAATGCATTCATTCATTTGACTAGACATGCTAGGTTAGAACCTCTCATCCACACTCTGACCATCCTCATATAGAGCCTCTTATCAATTAAGACATTAATTACTTTGTTATAATACCCTTATGCCTACAAAATTAAGGTGTGGTGTAGCATTGTTGCTTCCACCTTAATCAATAATAAAGACTTTGCCCAAAATATCCCCTTTTGCTTATAACAAAGTTAAGGTCTTTGACCAAATAATTATGGGAGACATCCTTACCTTCCATAAGGTCACTTCCTCTAGTTAGCAGGTAGCACCTCTTCCTTCGTAATTATAGCCTTAGTAATAATCTATTAAGTCATGAGCTGCTCCTCCACATGACCGACCACCTTCATCTGTACCTTCATCCCTTCACCTCTATCTTCACCATTATAACCTCTATTAATCCCCTTTCTACAACCTACTTCTTCTTTCACAAGGTTAGCTGAAACATTCCCCATCTCTCGGCAACTATGATTCCATTATATTCTAAAACACAAATGATAAGGGAAATGATTGAGTGTTGAGTTATGCAATTATTTCACTCTAGTTGAGTCATATAAATGGCAACATGAAGAAAAAAGCGGAAATATGATGTCTCATTTCTCACATATAATTAAGATTTCCCCTAATGTCCTCCATTAGATTTAGACAATTAAATTAAGTATAATGACAGATCATAGTTGTTCCTTACTTTATGCCAGACAACAGCCAGGTGGACCTCTATTAGGTTCTTTTCTCTTGACCCCCCAACCCCCCCCCCCCCCCCCCCCCCCCCCCTAGCCACCCACGCACGTAGCAAGCACCAACTACGACATACTCAGATATCCAGCCTCCACAATCCTTTATCTTCCCATGATTAGAAAACAACTAATGAATATATCAGCAAGGACATTATATGTAATTCCCTAAGACCTAAATTGGAAGAATTATATCTTTTATGTCCTCTAATTAATCTATCAGAGCCAAAAAATTTATTTTATATCAATTAAACCAGCGAAAGCATCAATATATCAAATCATTTATTAATATTCACATCACTATTCAAAATTCATATACACTAATCAAAAGTTCAATCTAAAATAGTCATCTATTATAACCCCTCTGGTTACGAAAGAACAATAAAATACAATAAGATAAACTAAATCTAAAATATAACTATGATCACTCTCACTTATCTAGTCCCCTTTAAGAATCTAAAAACTAATCAAATCCATATAATGAGCATGCAACCCAAGAAGCAATCAAAACCCACTACTGCATTAAATGAAAGGCCTCAATAATTAATATATAAACTCAACTCAATTAGTGTAAAATCAGTGTTTATCGGTATAAAATCAACAATCCATATCAATATATCAATAACAATTCAATATGATCAGTAAAAAAACGCATCTCAAAAAACATAGGAATCCATCATAAATTCAATAAATGTCTATAAAGAAATAGCAAGTGACATACAGTAAAGCATATACCAATTGTGTATGAATGTCTATAAGTATATTTATTGTCAGGTTGTATCAGTTTCAATGCTAACTCAATCAGTTCTATATCAATTTTATCAATCAACCAATTTAACATCATATAAATGCAATCATGAATGTGATTATAAATAGCAATGTAGGACATCCAATTTAAATGTGGTGTTTTCATTATTTCATCTATGATGCATAAGTCTTATCAATTATTCATTATACATTAATTCATCATCATTACATCATCATTACAGACAACTTTTAATAATCTATAAAGAGTTGTCATCCTCTGTCCATTAGCATAATTTGATCAATCAATTACAAGCTAGCATCCCAGATAACACCACGAACCTTTTATTTTAAGAAAAGCCCATCGGCTCACCCTTATAAATCAACTAGTATTAATTATTATTTTTAACAACTAGCCTTCCTTACCAACATAAAAATGTCACATTTGTTTCAGATCAATCATGTTATTTTTTCTATGCTACGTAAGTCAATATCATATATGAAATACACTAATCTAGAAATGCAGAAAATCTAAACACTATTCATTTGTTTTAGAAAATCATAACAATTGATTCACCTAATGAAATTCAATAATATTACACTCAAAATGCTCATAAAATTCATATCTATCATATACAAAAAATTATATGGTAAAAGTGTGATAAATCAGAAGAAAAATACATTTTATCGAATGGTGGAAGATTAAATTCATCACACTCAAAATAATTGAAAATCAGAGTGAGATTCAGATTACTTATTATGAATGAAAGAAATCTCCAAACAGAACCAACAAACATAAATGCTCCAAATCCTTTCTCTCTCCTCCCTCTCTCTTTCTTCTTCTCCCATCTTTCTTTCCTTCCTCGGCTCCTTCCCTGCAAGAAAACGGAGGAAGGGGGAGGTAGTTGACTTGAGGATATATATATATATTTCAGTGCCTAGAGCTTCGACACTCCAACCCTGTGCCGCAATGCTACATGCTCATTCCATAATTATTGTAAAGCAGAGAGCATAAGCCTCACCATGTGGAATTCTAGCACCTCAGCGCTACTCACTCCAAAGCCATTGGGCTCAAAATCACGGCGTTGCAACGCTATAGTTCAGAAATTTTAAACTTTTCAAATAAATTCATTTAAGAATTCTAAGTTGTTACATCATAAGCCAACGATATGATAGGATGCCATATTAGAAAGGAAAATGATAATTATAAGGTGAGGGATTTTCTTTCTCTTCTAATTAGTAATTTTGAGTAATAAACACAAGTGAATTCTTCCAAATGACTTACATTTTTTGTTCTTTTTGTATTATTATTATTTTTTTTTCTTTTGTGGTTTCTTTGAGCGCACACACTACCTCCAATAATAAAGTAATTCAGCATAGACTCTTAATAAACATACATAGCTTTCTAACTATGAATTAGGATGAATGAGATTGCTTTTAGACCAATGTCATGCTAATAGATTTGTCCATTCATAAAGCTTATCTCTTAGTTGTTTATAATGGTGACACATTGTGGACCCATGCATGACTTGGTCCACCATGTAGGATTTATTAACTATAAATTAATATTAACTATAAATCAATGATTTCACCTACGCCAAATACTACTTATTTTAATTATAAAGAATCTGATTTCTCATGTGTTCAAGCTTGTATATTTAAATTTCATTTGGGATGATTTTTGTACTGCTTAAAGCAACTTTCTAATACAAAATTTTTAATTTTTGTACTAAAAAGTTATTTTAAACAGTAAAAAAATCATCCCAAACAAAATCTTAATTATATCACGAGTGTGATGCTTAAAAAAATAGTTGAATGACATCATTAACTTATATGAATATGTGAGGCTTATAATTCACAAAGTAAAGATTATCGAATGATAAGGACTACTCTACATTAACCTTGAGAAATGAAAGCTAAAATAAATTCCTCTTCAAAAAAATAAAAATAACTAATTAACATCCAAACACAATATAAACATGCAAACGAGTAATTATGACCTTTACAAATCCATATATTCTACATTTCAACAAAATTTCACATTTTCTTTTCATCCTCAACCAAGTTAAGGCCTTAACCGCCTTAGCAAATTCCTCAAAATAGCATTTAGGAGAAATAACCAGCTTAAACTACCTTAGAGTCTATTTGGGACAATTTTCTCTGTTTAATTTTTCAAACAATCACAATTTTATTTGACTATTCCTTTTTATTATATTCTCACTGCTTTATAAAAATTTTTATGATCAATAAATACTTTTGGCCAGTAAAACAACTAAATTATTTTACCACCAACTTTAAAATCAACTTTATAAATAACTGCAGCTATTCCAAATAAATCCTTAAACTAACAGATAACAACAACAATAACATCAAACCTTTATCCCACTACATACTACATAGGATCGGCTACGTGAATCATTTTTCTCTAGTGTGTTCTGTTAAAAGTCAAAATCTCATTTAAAACTAATAAAGAAAGGTCATTTCTAATATTCTCTAACCAAATCTTTTTAGGTCTATCTCTACCTTTAATAATATAAATCAAATTTAATACATCTGCTCTCCTAAACGGATCATCAAAAGGCCGCCGCTTTAAAACTAACGGATAAAACTAACGGATAAGCTGAATAAAATAGCAAGCAAAAGATAACTCAATTGATCAAAAATTGAATTTTCAAATCAAGTCAAGCAGAAGAATTTAGCCTGATTTGGGATAGAATCAAGCCAACTTATAGTTGGTCTTTCCTCAAAACGAGAATTAAGCTGCTCTTCAGAAGAAAAGCATATCAACCAGAACTTAAATCATTAACAGGTTGCAAACCATTCATTTTGTATTCGATACAGGCCGAACTCTACAGAGTTATAATGGAACTTGAAAACAGGTAATAGCCAAATGAAAGGAAGAAAAATTTTCCATTACGAGACTGCTACTAATATTCACATAAACACAACAAATACTGCACGAAAATATTAGGCATATCTATATAACATGAACAGCAACAGATCTCCATAAAAAAACGAATAGTAAAGCAAGAATGACCAGCAAAGCCAATCTCCTCATATAAGCAATCATAGCACCAGCCTTCCAAGCATTTGATGGCGAAAAAGAAGTGCTCTTTAATGTTCCAGAAGATCCATAACTCAATTTTGGAGTCAAGCTCAGCTTAGCCTTACCTGCAAAGAATAAAAATAAAAGACAGCAAATCAGAAGAGACGCAAGCAAAAGAATGGTTCTAATTTTGATGCTTTATGACAATTACCATGAATCGACATATCCTTGAACTTCTCAACATTTTCTTCACCAATAGCCAATTGTGATTCCTGCGTTATCTACACACCAAAATCAAGACTATTAATACAAATAAATCCAGCATTAACTATCTTTTCTTTAGAACAGGTGCAACTCTTACCTCTTTAATTTCCTTCTTCATTCTGTGATCACCATTACCATTAGATAATTCTGCTTCTTGGGATTGTGGCACTCCAACACACATTTTTCTCTGCAATCTTAGCCTTCTCGTTGCCTGACCCTGCTTTGTTGGCATGCTATTGGACTGCAATTGCTTGCTCGATTCACTTCTGTTTACAGTATGATTAGGACCATCAAAATTGCCAGTAACTGTCCCCTGTCTGATTCTGTCACCAGACACGGTAAAATCACCCTGAAGTGACATTGCATTGGAGTTCATCGAGAAAATATCATAGCCGACTGAGTCATATTGCGGAAACATAGTCTGATCACAGAGCACTGCATACCGAAGTCCTGCTGCTGAATTTTCATGAGAACTGTTAATATGTGGAATAGAAGCCTGTAAGTTCTTAAGCTCGGTGTAGGTACCTCCCTGTGAATCAAACAAATGTTTGTTATAGATCCTTAGCATACAAAAAAATTATTTCAGAGGTCATACTAACTACCTGCTGTGATTCCAACTCGCTGCTATAAACATCGCTGCTTGACAGAGACTCCCTTGCAAAACCTTGAGAATCTCCTATCATGGGCCTCGCTAGTAACTGATCTGCAAAGATAAGTTGAGCATCATCTTCACCATCTTTGTCCTGGCGCACAAGCATCGCTTTCAACACCTCATCAATAGGGTCTGGTTCATAGCTCATGTTGTACATTGACCAGTCTGTGTACGGGATTGGAGAAGCCACATTGGGGAAACTTTGCTCTATTGTTTGCTCGTTGTAGGGGTCACAGAACTGTTCTACAATATTGATCAAGGGATCAACCTGACTTTCACAAAATTGAAAGGCAAGTTAGAAACATGAGAGTAAATCAACACACAAGAACTTTTAGGCAGAACAATGATTAAATGGTGTGAATTTCAATCCACAAATCTAAAGGGAAAAGCATAAATTTCGCTCACTGTTGGTCCTCTAACATCAGCGCTATTGTTAGCAACACCAACATTTGCAAAACCATTGCAATGACCATCTTTTGGTTCCCCAGTTGAATCCCTCGAGCAATCAACTTTCTCAGCAAGCCGCCTCAACTTCGCTGCTGGTTGCTCCTTAATGATTTGGTTCAAAGATTGTTCACCACAGGAATCAAGATCAGTGGATGACTGTTCAACGGTTGCGGAGCAATCCTCTATATCAGCTGGGGAAGACTTTGAGTTGGTCTGAGAACAACCTCGACTCACCATTTCATCGTCATTACAATTTAAGCCTTTCTCTTCTTGTTTCTTGAATAAACGATAAAGCATATAACCAGCCTATAAATAATAGAAAATTAGACATCATCGCAATCAACAGAATTTTGCAGTAGATGTAACTTCAAAGCAACCAAAAGAATCCATGAGGAACCCTATAGTAAACATACGATGGAATGAAGGTTAATACAAACAAATCTATCAAACTATCAAATGCTGCTTAAAGGTCAACATTTTGCATTCCCTTTAGAAAAAATAAATCTAATCCAAATAATCTTTAATACCACTGAAGGTGCCAAATAGCGATGTCATCAATAAAATAAAAAACTTAATTGTGGGAATATGCACCTTAGTGCTATGGAGAAATAAAGATCTATGATGCCATTCTAAAGATCTATTCAGGAGATCCAACTAAGCCTTCATCCCAACCTCTTCAAATAGAAATTAACAAAATTGGAACTGTTCAAACTTTTTTTAGGAAGGTTTGAGTGTTGAAACATAAATTTGATATAGGTGGGATCCTTGCTCAAGACATTGGCAACAATTTTCAAAATCTTTACTAACAAAACAAACTAGCATGCACACCTCTTCAAACCTTCAAATGCTATGAAGTATTTAGTCTGACTATATCACAATTGTTCCATTCATTAGAATTTACAACATCAAATTTGGTGCATTTTGATTGCATCTTTGCTCAACATGATCAGCCTTCAAGGTTCAGAATCACTAAATGTGTGTAGATGCATAAGCAACGAAGGATATCAACATTTATTAAAAAAATTTCTCTTTGACGTCTACCATTTTCTAGGACAGTTGATACAAAAAAGATCCCTAACGATAGATAATTTAAGAGGCCTATGTGATGTGGACACAAAAGTGTAAATAGTCTAATTGAAGCCACAGATTATGATGGCTTGATAAAGTTGATATAAATTTGCACCTTTGTTGTAGATTGATACGGGAGGGAAAGGCTTGTACTAGAAATTCATCCAAAACCAGCAAGGACAAAAGATGACATCAGCCATGAATAAGAGGGGTCGAGAGGGAAAGAAAAAGAGAGGAAAAGGGAAGAGAGAGGAGGAAAAGGAGGTCAGCCAACCTTAAGGGAGAGGAGCGCAGACTTAATTGTAAATTTTGCACTTATCTCATCATTGTAATTCTTTTACAAATATCATTTACCAGTAAAGAGGATCTCACATGTAGGAAAATAATAAAAAAGAAACTACTCTAAATTCATTCAAAACAAATCTCCAAATATTTTATGAATGAATCCTCTAAAAAAAGAAATATTTGATTATATATTTATTACATAATTTATCATAATGCATTACATGATGACATGTCAAATAAGATGGACCCGAGTAAAGCAAGTGATGCCGTCTCAAATAATTGTTTTGCAATCATGTTGTGAAATACCATTCACAAAAAGTTGAAGAGAAGTAGCTACTGTCCATGGACACAGCAATAGCGAAATAGACCTGTGCAACTCTCCTTATAAGTGATAAGCATTGTTTTTTGATAGTTGTGGAGGTCATAAACAGTGTCAAACAAGCTATCAAATCGAAATTATAAAAAAGGGTGCCAAGACAATGTGGTTGTAATAGTAGATGAAATTAAGTTGGTGGTAATAAGGAAGCAGGAAATAGTATAGCGAAATTTCGGACATCATGTATAACTATCACAATATCTAGTGGAGAATTTAACAAACAATGTCACTGCGCATGAACTTATATATGATGATCTGGTAGTGACAACAATGGGAAAAAGTCAACCTATGGAGCGAATATCAATACAAGAAACTAAAGAATAACTTGCATCTCCATTGTAGAGTCTAGGGAACAACAATAATAACTGAAGGGTCCTCAGACACAAGCTTTTTATAGGACCATGGTAAGAACTCATATTCAAGTTTTGGCTCGAGCTCAATCACATCATCATACTCATACCAAGGCTTAAGTTCAACCACATCACCACAATCAAGCTCAAGCACACAAGGAAGTGGACATAGTCGCACTAGTGGAGTTCATGATGTTGGTATAGCATTGAGACGAGTAGTCGGAAGTAGGACTAAATCTTTTGAGGCCTACTAATTTTTTCATCATAACATTGTATTTTTCATGAAGAGACGAGGTTGAGTGGAATTTATGTCAAAATAGATAATTTGAGATCTAGGAGGAGAGCGATCGAGATGACTTGGGATAGTATAAGAATGTGATTCATGAGAAGCATAACATTAGAATAAGAAGGGTGTGTCTAATCACAAGTACGAGAACAATGTGTTTTGCGAGAAGTATGTGGTGAGTGATGATAATATGCTACATGAAAGTGAAAATAAGAATGTGGCAAAAAGACCTGTTTTGGGAAGACATTTCATCATCAAGATCACTGAGATCGGCATGATGTATAGTGAGGCAGGAAGAGCAACAACTATAATATGGAGGTAGGCAATTAGAACTTAAGAAATCATCATCCCAATCATAATAATAACTAGAAGCCATAAGTGAGGTGTTACCACAGAATTATAAGCTAAATAATGGGAAGCATCAATACAAGCAAGTGTCCTTGATTCTCTCTTTAAAGAAGACAACCTCTAGAAGCAACGAGGGATTCCTTTCTTGTTAGCTCTCTTGTGGCAATAAATCTCTTTGATTTGTTGAGCATAAAAATCAAAATAGAAGAAAATTAAGGGTATCAAATCAAATAAGGCAAGCAAATATGAAAGTTTGAACGGAAGATATTTTATAGTAGGTTTGGTGAGTAAATTTAGATGGGGGTTTGAGGGTGATATTAAGATATTTCATGTGGATTTTGGTGAATTAAGAAAATAATATGACTTTTGCTTGAAAAGAAATGATGAAATTAAACCTTCCTAATATAAGTTGTGATTCAAGGGGGTCAAATTTTGGAGGTTTGGGAGGGGCTGGCCACAATTTTGGGTTTTGGGATGATGGTTGCCCAATTCTAATTAGGTCAATTTAGATGGGTCAATTTAGAGGTGAGATAGGATAGAAAGTAAATGATGGCTCTTCATTGAGAGGCCAGTTGTATTTTTCTCTAAAACTGTCCCTTTTTTGTTTGTTTGGTGAGTTATTATAACAAAAAAAAGATTAATAAAACAAAGAAAAACATGAAAGATTAAATACAAAAATAAGTTTTTCATTGTCCTAGAAAAAGATTTCATTAGGTCATTATAGATTAAAGCCATTCTTGGGCTGTGCCCAAGCCAACGAAAAATTTCACTAGGACCTAATTCTTGGTCGCAACCCCCTTCTCACTATTTTTAGAGGTTTCCAAAAATCCCAAATCAATTTTCAAGCATTTTGAATTTATTTTTGACAGTTTCAAGTCTCAATGAATTTTTTGTAACATATTACAAAGCTCTATAAAATGTTCTGCAAATTTGTTAAAGCTAAACTACAAATTTTGGCACTTACAATCTAAAGAGGAAATAGATTGGTTTGTAGCCCTCAAAAAAATATCCATGTTGATTTAAGGAGAGTGATCGCAGCAATAAAGTTTTTCTGAGTTTGCAATTATTTCTCCAAAACAAAAACAAGCAAAGCAAAAGATATTTTTGGACTTGTAACTTGAGACATCCAAATAAAAAGAGGCAATCATTAAGATTGGAATAATCACTAACTGATTATGCATAAATCTGAATGTGATGAACACATCTTAATTAAAGCAATTCAAAAAGATGAATCAAAACTCAATTTTACTCAAATTGGTTAAATCAACAACCAAACAAGCTCTGGACAACACTAAATTTTCTATATAAGATTTAACGCATCATATCAATTTTGTGAACAATAGGATTACTTAAATGATCTCAAATTGATCAATTCATGGACAAGCCAAACAAGCCGGCCCAATCAATTCCTCTGTATTATACTCCACAAGAATGCTTCAGCACAAGCAACATGCCGAACACCTCCAATCGCACAAACATGCACTCGTTCATGTGTAATCCATTCAAAGAAATTTGGACTTCTTGAAGATAAAGCATCATTGGTTTTCCTCTATTTTATAAATTGTTTATTTTGAATGCTCCTATTGAGGAGAGGAATTGATGCATATAAAAATGATAGGGCATTGTCACAAATTTATACCAACTCCATTTAAAATATGATGAACAATCTCTAAATTATTTCCATTAATATGGTCATCTACTTTGATTCATGACAGCTGATACACTCGTAACATTGTCAACTAAAGTCTTGTTAAAAGCACACTTATAAGTGAAGGGAAATGATGCACTGACAGTGTGCATCGCTTTCTGGTACAGTGCAAGCTCGCAGCAAAACACGAGTCTTGCACCACTTCACATCGCTTCATAGTGTTATGTGCTCGGCTCCTACTCAAAGCAAAATCATGGTTCATATTTCATGGTTTTGTTCAACATCTACCAATAAATAGACACTTTTTTTTTTATTTTTTCTCATTAATTCTCGTAGTCATTCAAATCTTTTCCCATTGATTCTTTATTCTCATCCGTTGGAACTAGTTTCTTCTTCGTAGTTCTTCTCTTCATGCTCTCACTCCTCGACTAATTCTTATGCATTTTTAATAGTCCTTATTATTGGCGCTAGTAGCTTTCACTTAAAAGCTTCTTCTTGAGAATGCTCTCGATGCATCATCTTAACTCTCCCTCTCTCAATTCACAATGTCTCTGGCTCTCAAGCTCTAGCTAGTGGCTCAATCTCACAAGTATATTTTTTTAAGTATATTATTACATCACTTCGTTATTGATATTATTTGTATATTTGGTTCTTTTCTTGGCTTTCAAATAACTAAAAATTATCATTATTTTGTGTCATTGAACCTTGATCAAGCTGATTTCAAGGATAAATTCAATTTTAAATGCATGGAGACAAAGGTTTTTGTAGCAAGGGATTTTTATAGCAAGGTATAGACGACTCTCGGCTAAGGCCTTACTTGACTCTACTTTCTTAGGCCCTTTGTCAAGATAGAATAGAAGAAATAAAAAAAGATAGTTACTAGATTCAACCCTTCCACATTCCCAAGTGAGGGAAATGAGGTGTCAACACCTAATGAAAATGGAGATTCTGGTGGAATAAAAAATCAAACATTTCCTTTTCTTAATGTTAGTCTTCATCTCACTACAACCTTCCCGAGATTGTTGTACCGCATATAATCCTACTATAGGCTTACGATGCCCCTTTAATCAACCTCCAAGAAATCAAAAAGAGATATTATGTATTCCTTTTCTTCTTTTTTTTTTTTTTTTTGAAATGAAATCCTCTTTTTAGCAATGAAAAACATATTTCTTTCTACAAATTTCTAGTTTGTCTTATAGGTATTATCAATTTCCTAAGTTCACAAACAAGCTTGGCTCTATTAATAAATAAAAATTAATTCATGAATGAACTTATCTCATATCAAGAACTCTCATCTCCTCGTATGATCATCTCGATGACCATCATGATTTTTTTTTAATTTATACAATCATCAAATTTAGCATGTATTAAATGCTAAACAAGTCTCTTCAGTTTTCATACTACAACCATCATAGGGTTTTAGAATAAATACCCCGACTTAAAATTAGCATTTTCTTCTTCTTTACTTTGCTTTTGATTTTCTAGCATTCTTTGAATCCAACTGTTCTCTTGTCTTTCCTCTTTGTGATATCTTCCACAATGTCGATTAAGAACACTCAAATATAGGGAATCATTGCTAATGGGGTTGTTGAAGGACACATTAAACAAGTAATGGCAAGCTTTAGAGTAGTTTCTATGGATTGCATATCCCCACACATTCTCTTGATTCGAAAAGAATGAGGACATGAGTGAAGTTCACTATTCAAAATGAGTTCATTTTGTGGCTTCTCGAAATACGAAGAGACTATTTAGTTGCCTGAAAAAGAAATGCAGTGTAAAAAGAATGCAGTGCAAAAGGAATGTGGCGTAAAAAGAAGTAAAGTGAATGCAATATAAAATGTAAAAATGTTGTGCCCGAGGTGGTCGGCAATAGCCAACAGCTAGCATTGGAGAGTAGTTGTGGTGATGGCGGCGTCCGGCGGCGAAGGCGTTAGGCGGCCGGCCGGTGGCAACGGCCAGCGGTGGCGACAGTGATGGGCAGCCGACAAAGGCCAGTGGTGGGCGGCGGTAGTCAAGCAAGCCTTTGAGCGATGTAAGCGGTTCTCGCTCAAACTAGGCGAGAACGATTTACCTCAAAAATAAACTATAATGGAATACACTGCATTCACTTTACTTTACCTTGAATTTAATTTTCATCTAACCAAACAACAAACTTCTCAAAACTCTGCATTTACTTTACTTTACACTCACTTCAGTTCCAACCAAACAACCCCTAAATAACATTTACAAGCAAAACAAATTTTGTTTGTTTAAGCATTACCTTGAGATGGGATTGAAACTTCTTCTAACTAGTGACCTAGTGGATCTCCTAATAAACTTCCAATTATTACATGGATCTCCTAATAAATTTCCAATTAGCTAATTCAGCGTTCCTAGGGGCATTTGTTGGTTGTTCAAGAAGCATGGCATCCATTGGTCAGCATAAAAAATTTTATACTTGATGAAGGTACATTATCTTCATGGCACCAACTTTTTCTACACAAGACCATTTAATCATTCGAGTATTGTGGATCTCCTATCTAACACCAAGAGTTGGAGGAACTCATACTTCTTTGCTAAGTATCAAAAAGGATAAAGATTCTCTGTTACCCCTAATTTTGAAAGTTTAGAACTGATGGCTCAATTTGAAGTGATGAAGAACATACTTGCCTCTTGGGGTGAAGGTATCATAGGAATTTTGAATCTACATGATGTAAGGAACTCTAAATTTCATCTTGTGGCTAACACTAAGTAGAAACTTGACTTGTCAGTGCAAACTACAAAGGAAAAGTCAATAAGGTACAAGTCTCTAATAAGCCGCTCAACACTAAGGGGGTAAAGGTGTCCTTCAATATTGAGGAGAGCTTTCTAAGGAGAAGTCAACTACCAAGATCTCCACCAAGCAAATCATTGCTTGTTTGAAAGGCATAAAGCTATGACCATGATGGAAAGAGAATTACTAAGAGACGAAGGCTCAAATCTGGTCACCAAAGCTATGCAAGAGATGGGATGCCTGAGTTGAAGACGAGGACTCCAGTTGATAAGCCTCCTTTAAACTCTGACCTCGAACCACCTCTCAATCAATCCCCATTTTTTTATAATTAAAGGTATGCAAATTTATCCCTTCATTGTTCTTCTCTCAAGCAACTCATAAATCTTACGAAAGTATATGAAACTTTTGATTCTAATTCTTCCCTCAGCCAAACACATTGTATTGTATAATTCATAAATCCATAAATCAATAAATATCACAAGATGAAAATAAATCCAACTGAAATTTATTTGAATTAGGAGACTAATAGATATAAAGAACATGATTCCCCCAATACTCTTGTTGTATGTATCAACTCTTCCTCCTCAATATACCTGAATCCTATTTATGCCAATAAATAAAGTAAATAACTCGCCTTGGGAGATGAAGGAATTTCTCGGCTTACTAAACTTTTTAATACTGTTTTGAAGACTAAAAAGATGTCAAATGAGTGGAGAATGAGTGTGTTAATCCCTATTTTTAAGAATAAAGGTGATGCACAAGATTGTGCGAATTATAGAGGAATTAAGTTAATGTGTCATACTTTAAAACTATGGGAACGAGTTACGGAGCATAGGTTGCGGCGTGATACTAATGTTTCTCAAAATCAATTTGGATTCATGCCGGGTAGGTCTACTATGGAAGCCATACATTTATTAAGAGGTTTGATGGAGAAATATAGAGAGAATAAGAAGGATTTACATATGATATTTATTGATTTAGAAAAAGCATATGATAAAGTTCCAAGAGAAGTGCTATGGAGAGTTCTTGAAAAGAAAGGAGTTAATAACGCTTATAGTCAAATCATTAAAGATATGTATGTAGGAGCTATTACTTGTGTTCAAACACAAGGTGGTTTGACCAAGTATTTCCCTATTTCGGTTGGATTACATCAAGGATCAGCCTTAAGCCCATATCTTTTTGCTTTAGTCATGGATGTTCTCACTAGACATTTGCAAGAGGATGTACCTTGGTGTATGCTTTTTGCTGATGATATTCTTCTTGTTGATAAGACTAGAGAGGGAGTTGAAGGTAAACTAGAATTGTGGAGGTCAACCTTAGAGTCTAAAGGTTTTCGCTTGAGTAGATCTAAAATGGAATATATGGAGTGTAATTTTAGTAATAATAGACCTAGTGATGGTATTGTGACTTTGGTCGATCAAGTCATTAATAAGAGTACACGTTTTAGATATCTTGGATCTATTGTTCAGAGTGATGGTGAAATAGATGGGGATATTATTAGCAGAATCCAAGTTGGATGGTTGAAGTGGAGGAATGCATCGGGCTTATTGTGTGATAGAAAAGTACCCCTCAAACTTAAGGGAAAATTCTATAAGATGGTGGTGAGACCTGCAATGTTTTATGGCGCCAAATGTTGGCCATTAAAAGAGAATCATAATTCTAAGTTAAGTGTTGCAGAGATGAGGATGCTCAGGTGGATGAGTGGCTTTACCCTTAGAGATAGGATACGAAATGAGCATATTCGTGAAAAGGTTGGAGTAGCCCCAGTGGAAGATAAGATTAGAGAGAGTCGCCTTAGATGGTTTGGTCACATAAAACGGCGGCCTCCCGATGAACCGGTTAGGAAAGTAGAGGTCTAAGATTTGACTTATGTTAAGAAAGGTAGAGGTAGACCTAAAAAGACTTGGTTAGAAAATATTAGAAATGATCTTTCTTTATTAGATTTAAACGAGAATTTGACTTTTAACAGGACACACTGGAGAAAAAGGATTCATGTAGCCGACCCCACGTAGTAGGATAAAGGCTTGATGTTGTTGTTGTTGTAAATTTCATGATATATCTGAAAATATCTTTTGGTCATGCTTCTATTTGTTTCTATGGAGCAAAACAATCTGGGAAGATCTTGCAGTGGAATGATAATGGGTGTTCCACAATTGTGCATAATTCAAATAAACTTTCCTTCAAAATTTTCAATAAACATCTGCTCAAGTCTGAATTTGTAGACTTAACTCATACTAAAGTACATTGGAATAAATTTTCTAAATATTCTGTTGAAGATCTAGTAAAGATTCATGAACCTCAACTGTTTGAAGCAATCAAGGGTCTATATATTTTAGGCCGACTTGCCATTGCGATCTATAGCCAACAAAAGATACAAGACAAATGGGTTATAGCAAAGGCAAACGTGAAGCAAATAGCCGCTAAAAGGAATAAAGTTATTGAAGAGGCTGTTAGCAAAGCTGCTTCCCTAAAGAACAAATGAAAAATATCCTCTCATATTGAAATTGTTGGAGGCCATAGAGGAGAACGATACTTTAAGTTTTGCTTATATGCATGCAATGAATAAAGCCGTGAGAGAAGTTAGCCAAGACCAATCTTCGTCCCTGCAAAATAAGGAACAAAGACATAAAGACAATGTACATCACTATAACAAAAGAGTGAAACATTATGAATTCTTTATGAAGGAAGCTGAGAAGAAAATTGAATCCACCAAGAAGAAATTTTCATCCCTTGAAAAGCAATATTCTGACTTAGGCTTCGTGTGGGGCGGCTTTTTTACTTCCTTTTAAAACAACTTTTTAGTATAAAATTTTTATACTTAGAAGCAACTTTAAGAAGCAGTAAGAAAGTTGTCCCAAACGAAACCGTAGTCACGATAATGGTTGAACTCCATAATGAAATGATCAAGTTAGTAAAGTGGATCAAGAAGGAAACCATTGATCCCACTGATGCTGAAAAGCTTATCAACGAGTATGAGAAATCTATGTAGTATATTAAAGATTCTCTTGGCTATGCACAAGGAAATGGCTATTATGCATTCGAAAATGCTCTCTTGAAGAACAAGTAGTAAATCCTAATGTATTTCAAGAAGTATCATTTGAAAATGGCATGACAAAGGGTTAAGAGTTATAACTGAGGTAACAGATTTTATGTAAAATTTTATCATGTTTGTGTTCGATCTCTTATGAATGTGCTTTCATTCTGGGTATTATTAGTACTTGAGTTTTCTTTTATCAGCCATTGATTGTTTTGAGTTGTGCCATAGTGTGATAATTTATAACTAGGTTTTGGTTGTGAGTTCTCTCTTTGATAATGGTTGTGAGTTCTCTCTTTGATATTGGATGTCGATGGAGAAAATATTAGATAGGTCTTGGTTGACGATAGTAATTGAAGTTATGCCATGGTGATTATTATTATTTACTGGCAATTAGCAATCACATTAAAAATGTCACGATTGTCAAGAGAAATGGGAAACTGTCTTAGTTGTCAACAATAGCTTTATAGATGTTGCTTTGGTAGGCTTCAAACTTCTAAACATTTACAGTATTTAGAATATAAAATGCTTTAAATAACTCAGATTTGACAAATAAATACCAGTAAAAACTCCTTTTTATGGAGTACGTTATGTTTTATTATGGAGACCAAAAACAATATCTATATACTCAATTAATAAGATAAGTTGAGAACAATTTAGGATCATTAATTAGATAATTTAGAAATTACGTAACAATCACATATTAGTTCACAAAACATAGAACAATTTAGGATCATTAAAACTCTAAGTTCTAGGAATTGGCTCTCCATCACTAATTTGTAGTCTTTATACATCATTCTCTAGTTTCTCTTATAAGACTCTTCTCAGTTAGCCAAGAAATTCCCATATTTGCGTGCTATTCGAAGATCTTGATTAACATAAGGACTAGATCTCCCTTGCTGGATTATCTACTTTTGAACATGGACTTCATAAACATAATTGGCCATACTTGTACCTTCTTATCGTCTCAGATACTCGCATTATATTCTCTTCCAATAAATCCACATTATCCTTCATCAATTCCTCATTATTTTACAACATATCTGAGACCTTTTTAGATGGCAGTGACAGTTTCCGTCATTTGGGGAAATATATTAATGAAGGTACCACTGCCTCATCCATATGCTAAAGAGAAAGGTGTTTCCGTTACAATAGTAGATAGTACAATTTTGTATGGCAAAGAATAGAGGGTAATTCATTTACATGGCTTCTTCTTCAAGAGATTGATTTTTTTTTCTTGGTCAATTCTGCTTGCTTATTAGCTTGTGACAATGGACCGAAGAAATTTTAAATTAATCACATTCCTTGCGCAAAAAATCTGACAACATTTTGCTCAAGAATTGTGATCCATTTATTGGTGATGATTGCTATAAAAGTAGACCAAACCTTGTGAACATGACAGACCCTAGAAATTTTGACTACATCAACAATTACTCAAGCAAGTGTAATTCATTCCAATACACTTAGTCAAATATCCACCAAGACAGGCATAAATCTCAGTTATTGAGATGCCATAGGAAAACATCCAATTAAATCCATTCCTCACAAGGACGATAGAAAAAGAGAAGTGATGGACCACAATTTTTAACTTGGTTGATGAATCTTCCCATGAATTTGGCAACATAGCTTTCCTGGAAAAACTCTTTATATCACTTCTAATAATATGCCAATGGTATTCTTGTCTAAGAAATCTTTTATTAAGATTTTCTAATGTTAAGTGAGTTCCACATTCACCTAAGTGTATTTCTTTCATAATATTTGCTTTTTGTGGCCTGAGGAATACTAAAATTATTCCCAAGTAAGATTTTTCCAAATAGATCTCCCGCTAAGATGAATTATCTTGCTGACTTTTGTCTTAAGACCCTTGCTTAATCTTTATTTCTTGGTAGCACTCCTTGAGAAGGATAGTTGTACATAGGTGGGAACTAACAATAAGCTTCATTTATTGTCACTTCTCATCTTCGTATTTCATTGATGGTTTATGCAATTCACAAATAGATGTAGCAAATGCATAGTAATATTTTGTGAGCAAGTCAACGACCTTGATTTCTTCTCTTGGAATATGAATAATATAAAATTTCTCAAATTTGATAATCTCAAGTTGTACCTTCAGACATATTTCTTGAGGGTTAGTATCCTTAAAACTCATAGTGTCCAAAAACATAGTTCACTATGAGTTGGCAATTATTAAAAATTTGTAGCTTCTTTTCCCAAACTCCTATAACAAATCTGAGTCCAATTAGTAGTGCTTCATAGGTAGCCTAACTATTAATGGCTTTGAATATGATTTTAATAGATCACAAAACCAACAAGCCTTGAGGGATTTTAAGCATGATAATAACTCCATGATTGTTTTCCCCTAAGAAACCATCAGTAAGCATGACCCTAACATCTTCCTCTTCTTCACTCTGTTTTCTTCATATTCTCTGTTGACATGGAAAACTCAAGAACAAATCAGTAATACTTGAGCTTTTATGGTCATACATGACACCTAATTTAATACGTGGTCTTTGTTGAGCTCAATGAACCACTTAATTAGTCAAATAAGAGCTTGAGGTTCTGAAGGACTTCCTAGACTTATGTGAGCCACCACTTTGATTTTGTGAAACTAAAAATATGATTTTTTAAGTGTTTGGAGATAGAGATGAAAGCTAGAGCTAATTAATCCAATGTGGAACAATTCAATTTAGCTCCATTAAGTATTTTGCTGAAATGATAGATTGGATATTATTTCCCATTTTCTCTCCCAACCTTCAATTGCTCAATATTGATGTAGTGGTAAGGTAATGTTATGTGTTTTAAGGAGATTCCTCATAAACATTGTCCCAAATGAATAAGTTAGATTTCTTAGGGGCTTTAATTAATAAAGCATTTTTTTCTCCTAACTGAGACATGAATTGGCTAAGACTTGCAGGATTTCCTATAAGCTTTCTTACTTCTTGAATAGCTTTCAGTGTTTTGTTTCAATAATTATCTTTATTTGTTAGAGTTTGCCTCTATACCATCAACAACGACCATGAATTGCAAAAATTCACCCAATCCAAATAAGCATTTTGAAGGATTTAACTTCATGTTGAAATGAATTCTTATAATCATTATCCCAAATAAACTAGTTGGATATCCTAGGAGGTTTAAACAATAGAGCATTTCTTTATCTTGACAAAGATATGAATTGGTTAAAACTTGCAAGCTTTCCTATAAGCTTTCTTGCTTCTTGAATATTTATAGGCAGTTTTGTTTCAAGCATTATCTTTATTATGTCAAGTTTGCCTATATGTCATCAGCAGAGACCACATATCACAAAAATTTGTCTGATCAAACTCTAAATAAAGACTTCATAGTATTCAACTTCGTGTTACACTTTCTTAATAAAAAGAATGTCTCCAAACCTAAATGAGATGCTTCTCATTATTCTAACTCTTAACTAAGACATCATCAACATAAAAATCCAAATATCTTCCATTTAATTGTTTAATATTATGCCCATTAGTTCCAAATATGTTGCACAAATATTTTTGAGCTCAAAAGGCATAACTTTATTTTCAAAAACCAACCCTTTATCCTTGATAAAACTAGTTTTCTCTTAATCTTTGAGGTTCATTTCAATTAGGTGGAGCCCAAAAATGCATTAAAGAAAAAAAAAATTCCTAATGTATAGAAACCTTATATTAAGTCGACCATAGTACCTATATTGGGCAATAGGTAAGAATCCATTGGGCAAGCATCATTTACTTTCTTGAAATTCACATATATTTGTCACTTAAGATTGGATTTATTTGATAAAGTTACACTTCGAATCAAAAAGGGATACAAGACTTCTTAAATGAATATAACTTTTAGAAATTTTACTTCTTATATCGCAACGTTAATTTCTTCAAAGAATTTTCTATTTTTCTATTTTATCTTTATTGTTGGTATATTTTACCTTTATTGCCAGAATTGATATTTAACTTATGATAAACGATGTTGATATATACCCCCAGCATCTCAAATGACTCTTAAATAAAAATATCCATATTGTTATGCAATTAAGATATAATTTTTGTTTAGAAAGTTTGTTTGCAGAGAGATCTAAAATGAAATTTCCACTCTAATGACTCCCCTTCAATAGTGGGTTCTTCAATCAAGCCTTCATCCTCCATCTTTTTCTGTACAATAGTGTTATCTTCTTTAACATAATTGAAACAGCATTTTTGCAATTTGATTTGGATTGTGATAATGTCGCTGAAGAATGAGAAGTTGACTATAGTTGCTTGGTGAACACCATAATTATAAATTAATGAAGTAGCGATCATCCAAAGATGTAATTGTAAGCTAATGGCACTCTTATCATCATGAAGTCTATTCCTATGACTTCATTAATAAAGTATTTCCTTATAAAGTTTGAGAATTAATTGTATGCAAATATGTAAAGAATGATAACTCATTTTTCTTAAGATAAGAGGAATCTCAATATTCAAATGAGAAGGATTTAGCAAATAGTTGTACCCATTATACTCTCTAAAGAGGCTCGTGATAATACAAAGAAAATAATCTAAAAATGAAGACAATAATGTTTATATGGCTTGATCTTGATGCCTATGTCCATTATATATTTAAACCAAGAGCCAAAAGAAAAGTCTTCACTAAACAAGAGAAAAAGAATAATATAAGTATAAAAACCTCTAAGAAAATCACTTTTCCACTTAATATAATAGTAATTCTCTCAAGGTAGATTTCTTTGACAAAATTGAAATAGCATTTTTGCAACTGGATCAAATCTCTTTGGATAGTGATAATCTCGCTAAAGAATGAGAATTTGACTAGATGTGCTTGGTGAACACCATTGTTATAAATGAATGAAGTAGCGGTCACCCAACAATGTAATCGTAAGCTAATGGTGCTCTTATCATCATAAAGTCTATTCCTATGACTTCATTGATATTACTATGAGAAGGATTTAACAAATAGTTGTACCCATTATACTCTCTAAAGGGGCTCGTGACAATGCAAAGAAAACAATCTAAAAATGAAGACAATAATGTTTATATGGCTTGATCTTGATGCCTATGTCCATTATATATTTAAGCCAAGAGTCAAAAGAAAAGTCTTCACTAAACGAGAGAAAAAGAATAATATAAGTATAAAAACCTCTAAGAAAATCACTTTTCCACTCAATATAATAGTAATTCTCTCAAGGTAGATTACTCTGACAGAATTGAAATAGCATTTTTGCAAATGGATCAAAGCTCTTCGGATAGTGCTAATGTCGCTAAAGAATGAGAATTTGATTAGATTTGCTTGGTGAACACCATGTTTATAAATGAATGAAGTAGAGGTCACCCAACAACGTAATCGTAAGCTAATGGTGTTCTTATCATCATAAAGCCTATTCCTATGACTTGATTAATATTACTATTCGCTCATAAGATTTAAGAATTAATTGTATGCAAAGATGTGTAGAATGAAAATTCATTCTCTCTTAAGATAAGAGGAATCTCACTATTTAAATGGCAAGGATTTAAGAAATACTTGTACCTATTATACTCTTTGAAGAGGTTGGTGACAATGCAAAGAAAACAATCCAAAAATGAAGAAAATAATGTTGAAGTGGCTTGATCTTGAGGGGCATATGTCCATTATACATTTAAACTAAGAGCCAAAAGAAACTTCTTCACTAAACGAGAAAAAGAATAAGATAAGTACAAAAATCTCTTTCCCCCTCAATATAATAGTCATTCTCTCATGGTAGACTTCTTGTTGATGATCAAGTTGTATGTTTAAGGGGCTTGATCTTGAGTCCTATGCCGATTATACATTTAAACCAAGAGCCAATAGAAATTCTTCACTAAACAAGAGAAAAAGAATAATAAAAATATAAAAATCTCTAAGTAAATCTCTTTTCCCCTCAACATAATAGTAATTCTCTCAAAGTAGACTTCACGCAACCCCCCCCCCCCCCCCCCGCCCCCCGGCCGGCCCGTGCCCACACCCGCTCATGTCTGATTGATATTATTTCTGAAAGTACGAGATGCGCCAAGAGGGGGGTGAATTGGTATTTTAAAATTATTCCTAAACAGGAGTTCTAAATTTTTTGGATTTTTAAAATAACAGCACAACGAGTAGAATGCGGAAGCTAATGATACGATCACAACGATGATATTGGTAAAACAATTACAGATCTCACAATACAAAGAAAACACAACCAAATTTTTCACCACGCAGATATAACAGTAAGCAAGTATGTGAAAAATAAAATGCGGAAAAAAATGGAAAAAGCACACCAGAAATTTTTATGGTGGTTCGGTCACTTGACCTACGTCCACTCCCCGGAGTCCTCTACTCCGAGAATTGCACTAATAAAAGTTGACTCTCCTTTTGCTCCCACAGCAAGGTGGAGAAGCCTTTACAAGACTCCCTTTCACCTCCCCCGATGTGGTGGAATACCAGACGCTATGTCACCCTCCCGGTGACGGCAGCGGACCTTCTCCTTTTTCTCCCTCCTGGAGAAGGCAGAGTACCCAGATGATGTTGATCTTGAAGCCTCTCTTCCCTAGAGAACTTTTCCAAGACTCCCCAAAGCCACAAGAGGAGCAAAGCATGCAGCTAGCTTGGAGCCACCGTGTGATCTCCTCACACTCCTTCTCCCTCACACTCAAGCTCACCTTCACCTTCCTCTCACAAGCCCTGGATCTCTCCAAAGAAAGCTTCTCTCTCAAGAGTTCCTTCCTCTCTCAATGCTTCTCACAGCAGCAAGACAGACCAACAACTCTTCCAATTAAAAAAAAACAAAGTCCTTTTAAATCAGGCTTCAGAAAATCCTAACTGTTCGTACAGTATGATATAACATCGTATAGTACGATCAGTTCAAAGACAGCTTCGTCCAGTACGAGCACAGACGAACAGTTCACGAATTTTACGAATATTGTACTGTACGATACGGAGATCGTACAAGACGATCATATTATTTTCAACTGTTCGTACAGGACGATCTGTGGGACGATCTCTGAGACGAGCAAATTCGTCTCTGACCATCGTCCAGAACTGTACCATTCGTACAGTACGATTAGTTCACTTTCAGGACATCGTCCGGTACGATATGAATATCGTCTGGGACGAATAGAACAAAAAATATTGGTTTCGTCTGGTACGATCAATGGGATGAATAAAATCGTCTCTGACAATCGTACAGTACGATAACCATCGTACAATACGATCCAATGTAATTAAGAAACCAAAATTTTATTTCCTGATTACGGGAGATAATTTTGGTAAGTTTTCAAATAATCGTACAGTACGATATATATCGTACAGTACGAATACTTCAGAATATCAAAATTAGAAACTTACCAAATTTATTCTGGCGACTAGGGTTTTTGAATTGAACCTCATCATACAGTACGATTAAAATCGTACAGGACGATTAGTTCACTAATCGTCCAGGATTAGCCGTTAGCCTGAGTATTAATCACTCATCGTACAGTACGATCAGTTTTTAAAAAAAAAATTGACTTAAAAAAAAATCTTCTTCTGTGTGTGTGCATGGTTGCTCCTTTTACATACATGCTTTTTTGGCAGACCTAAGAAAATAAAAAATAAAAAAATAAAAATACAAGTTTTTGAATATCCTATTCTACCCAGTTTGAGTCTCCAACAATCTTGAGTGGTGTGTATCTGACCTGAAATGTTAGTGCTCACAGACAAAGATAAACATTTATAATCTTTAAGGAAGTCCATATAAATTCAATAAGTATTAGTTGTCACTATCAAAATCAAGTACTCGGGATCCTGCATTTCAACAATCTCCCCCTTTTTGATGGTGTCAAATAATATTTTCTGATGGCCACAATTGTTATGTCTTCCTTAGCTCCCCCTCAGAAGGATAATTGATTGTAAAATAGGAGGAAAGAGATTTTTTTATTTTTATTATTATTTATAAAAATAACAGAACAAAAATAACAAGAACAACAGATAAACAACAGATAGCATTAATATTAAGGACATAACAACACAGAAACTTCTCCCCCTTTTAACAGCAACAAAAAAAAGAAGAACAAGTACAAACAAGAATAAAAAGAATACAGATCAAAAATAAGAACTACAAAAGTAAACACAAATACAAGCAATTAATAAAAGAAAGTACAACACAAGCAAACTAAAACATTCAAAAATTGGGATCCTGATCCGGAGGTGATGGAGTTGGTGGAACCACTGCAAAGTACTGATGGAGGGATGCAAACTGGTGATCTATTGAGGTGAAGCATTCCCCAAACCATTTCATGTCATTTTCATGTTGTTGGCGTTGTTGATCAATGTGGGAACCCAGTATAGTCTCCAAACGATCAAGTTGTTGAATAATATCATCATGAGGGTAGACAGGTCCAGGCGGGTGTATTGGTGGTGGTGGAGGTGCGTCGGCAGGAGCAGCAGCCTCTTCTTCATCAAAATCAGGATCAGCGTGAGCGGCCCCCCGATGGAATAGAATACGAAATGAGGCGTCTGAATAGAAGATAGGATGATTGTCTGGAGAAAGAGGATAATAAAGTTGATATTTTGCATCTAGGATGTAGCCTATGACATGTCCTAAGGCAAGATTTAGTTTTCTTCGGGCACTGAGATATCGAAAAGCAGACAAGGTATGAATATAATCAAAGATCATTTGAGCTTCATTAAATTTCGTGCCTGACATGATTAAGTAAGTGACCACAGACAGAAGTGAGGTAATGTGTATGCGGTCTCTAGCTTTGGGTATTATGGACGTGCGAAGAACATGCTGGATAACGCGTGCATTTTGATTAAGAGTTTGGACAAGTGGTAGGTGTTGATTGGAGGGTACATTTCTAAGTAGCATGTTGACTGAGGTCCAATCATAATCATTAGTGAGTAAAGATTGGGGACAAGGGCCTTAAGTGGATAGGCCAATGTGTTCAGCTATGTCGTTTACAGTGATGACATGTTATTTGCAAACATGGGAGGTAAAGGTAGTACATTCTAGGTCGATTTTAAAATTTGCTAGAAATTCAAGGAGAAGTTCGAAGTGGAAGGGAAAAGCGAGTGTCAAAAGAAATTGAAGAGTAGTGGAGGCGAAAAGATTTATCACCTTGAAATTTAGAGCCGCTTGATTTAACATACGAGACGGGGTGATTTTGACTTCTTTGAATTTGTTGTACGCTTTCTCGTCAGCAACAGAGAGAAAGCGGTCATCGAACCGCCGAGAGGAGGAAGAGCTCCCCACGATCAATCGGCCTCGCTTGCTTCCACCAGACATTGATTAGGAAATGGGTGAAGAGATTGAGGAGTTGTAAGAAAAGTGAGTGAGATTGATCAAAAAATCCCTCCAATTTAGAGAGTTTTAGAATTATCGTACAGTACGATGTGGTGTCGTACAGTACGATATGGGCAATTATGTTATTTTCAACTATTCGTACAAGAAGATCTGTGGGACGATCTCTAGGACGAGCAAATTCGTCTTTGACCATTGTCTAGAACTATACCATTCGTACAGTACGATTAGTTCATTTTCAGGACATCGTCCGGTACGATATGAATATCGTCCGGGACGAATAGAACAAAAAAACCTTGGTTTCATCTGGTACAATCAATGGGACGAATAAAATCATCTCTGACAATCGTACAGAACGATAACCATCGTACAATATGATCTAATGTAATTAAGAAATCAAAATTTTATTTCCTGATTACGGGAGATAATTTTGATAAGTTTTCAAATAATCGTACAGTACGATATATATCGTACAGTACGAATAGTTCAGAATATCAAAATTAGAAACTTACCAAACTTATTATGATGGCTAGAATTTTTGAATTGAACCTCATCGTATAGTACGATTAGTTCACAGAACTAATCATCCAAGATTAGCCGTTAGCCTGAGTATTAATCACTCATCGTACAGTCCAGGATTAGCCGTTAGCCTGAGTATTAATCACTCATCGTACAGTACGATTAAAAATCATACAGTACAATCAGTTTTTAAAAAAAAAATTGACTTAAAAAAAAATCTCCCTCTGTGTGTGTGCATGGTTGCTCCTTTTACATACATGCTTTTGTGGCAGACTCAAGAAAATAAAAAAAAAACAAGTTTTTGAATATCCTATTCTACCCATTTTGAGTCTCTAACAATCTTGAGCGATGTGTATCTGACCTAAAATGTTAGTTCTCACAGACAAAGAAAAACATTTATAATCTTAAAGGAAGTTCATATAAATTCAGTAAGTATTAGTTATCACCATCAAAATCAAGTGCTCAGGATCCTGGATTTCAACAATTTCTAGTAATACCTTGCCTTGGATGTTAAATAATGATTAACTGGATTTTAAAATAAATCAAACACTGATAAGCATCACTTGAATGAAAGCTTATGATGAATAAGAATTTGCTGAATAATTGTGTGTGTAAGATAAAAAAGCAAAGGGAATAAAAATTGATGCTCACTTGCTCTATTTAATTTACTGCATGCAAACTAATCCCAAGTATTTGGGGTTTATAAATCATTGTTTTCATTCATTTTGACTAAATATTACTTGAGGTGTGACACTTATTCTTTGTGATATACTTCAATCATGTTACTTTTAATCCACCCTTTCCTTCCAAATCCTTCAACAGTGACTTTATATAACACATCTAATAATCTAATGGTATGTTTGCTAACCATTGGTGTAGTTGTTCAAACTACTTAAATATATTTTAAACCACCTAATATTCAATAAATATCACTCAAACAATTCATCTAATATAATCATTCATTAATTTACTTTTCTAATTTCTCAAAACATCTATTTTAATATTCTCATTTCCGTCAAACTTAATATATCAATGATATTTTTACTAGCCAACGGTAAGATTCATACAACGTACCTAGCTGAATTGCAATTTTAAAAATTTTACCTTTTAACCCTTTCATGATATCAACTTATCGTATAACACTCTTTAGGTACTTTTCCATTTTAAATATCCCAACTCAACTCCAAAAATTATATCATCATTCCTTTGTATATGAGATAAAACTAAAACCTATCACACATAGGTATCAATTTATCATCTAATAATATTGGTGGATAATTGCTAATATCACACCAAATAAAATAAAATAAAAAATAAAAAATAAAAAGAATTCCACTTTAAAAAAGAGGCAGCTAAAAACAAGAATGTAGCACGCACCAAATTTTACTTTTCTTATAGGCAAGTTTTGTAATAATGCATAAATACCATATAACATAAATAAATCATCCGCAAGCAGGAGGTTAGCCATGAAGAAAAAATAAAATGTGCAACCAAACCAGAGTGCCCTCTCTATTTTAAGCTGTAAGCTTTTACTAAAAGCAGAATTATTCTGTCATACAACATGTCCATGCCCAACAACAAGGACATCATATATCATATGAGCTAGATCAAGTAACTTGGTCCCATGCAGATCTAAACTGCTCTTTAGTACGTAAAACAAAGAGTAATCCCTCCAAAAAACACCCAGACTTTCTTCCGTCATGGAACCCCGCAATTAAAATATAGACTCCCAATGCTACCAAAATCAACATTTCATATAAAACTCAAATACGCAAAAAATATATAGTTTTCACTCAGGAAGGCAGCCTCTACGAACCAAATAAGACTCAAAAGTCTCAAGACACAAGAAAACAAGCAAAAATATCAAATTCTAGGAATCGTTCTTCAAATATTCAAAAATTCATTCCCTATTATGCAGCTAAAACTCGAAGTGGGAAACACAGATACAGGCGCACACAAAGAAATGGTATACCTGTTCCCCGCAATCAAATTCCGGCTCGGTAGTCCTATACTCATGCATAATCCAGCGCGTACGCAATCCTTTTGGGGCTCGGCCGCGGTGAAAGACTAGGGTTTTCTTCATCCCGATGACTCGAAGAGGTGGCGCTGCCCGCGACCGGATGGTCCTGTCCTTACCAGTGGCCTTCCAGTAACCAGCCCCAGTCGCCCGGTTGGAGCGATGGCCATTCGGGTACTTGCGGTCAATAGGCGCGAAGAAGAACCACTCATGGTCATCGGATCGGATCAAAGATTTATCTGCGAAAAAACCCAAAACCCATCAAGTTCAAATCTTTCGACGTTGAGAAGAAGAAGAAAGGGTATAAGTCGAGATGAGGAGTTGGGAACGAATCATGATACCAGGGAGTTCCCAGGGCTCGCATTTGCAGACATCAATCTCAGGAATGACTTCTACCTCAGAACGGAGTCGGCCGGTTATTTTTCCTTTGAGATAGTGGTTAACGAGCTCTTCGTCGGTGGGGTGAAAGCGGAAGCCTAAAGGTAAAGATTTGAGGGGAACGACCGTCATGGTTTCCCTAGCTCCTCCAGGATCTCTTCATGGAACAAGTGCCTCACCAGTTCGAAGTTTCACGGACTGAATTGTCACTTCGAACTTGGGGAACCACTCGGTAGAGGAGGCCAAAAGAGATTGGAGAGATTACGTGCGGAGTCCGGAAGCAGAGCTGCGTCGGATATGCATATTCATGGGCCTCATTATAATATACACACACTTAGAGTACACATTTTTGTTTATTCTACCGGTTTATGTATAAACTTTTTTGAAAAATTTTCATGCATATCACTTTATTTCATGCTATTTATATATCTAATATTTAAAAATTTAATATTACATTTCTATTATTTATTTAAAATTTTAATATCAAATATATCACTCATATATTTTATTATCACCACCCATACCACTCTACAAACTTTAATATTTCATTCCATGCACCCATTTTTATTCTATGGATGATAGGCATGTAATATTAAAATTTTAGGTATTAGATATATAAATAGCATGAAATAAAATGGTATGTATGTAAAGATCCCAACTTTTTTTTATTTTACCGTTTTTAAAATGGTCATTATGATATATATATATATATATATATATCATTATATATCTCATAATAAAAGAAATGTATTTTCTTGAAAAAATGTATCTAAAAATTTGTTTAAAATCATAATAACTGCTTTTGAATCATAAAATTCATCGGGACTAATGTTAATTGGAATAATGTTTAAGTAATACACGTTGAAAATTCCAATATGGTTTGAATATCGTTTGAAATATGTTCAACCTATTCGACCAGAATTCAAACCATGTTCGAACAACGTTTAACAATTAATAATAGATACAAGAGAGATGGTAGATACAATAGAGTGCATTCCAACAAAAACTAGTATTACAGTGCCATAATAATAGATTATAAGGTAAATATGACAAAGTATAATTGTGGCTTCAGTGCTTAAGGTTTTAGGATTAGGATTATATATATATATATATATATATATATATATATATATATATATATTAGCCAGATGCTAAAATTAATGCAAAATTGCTATTAAGGCAATCAAACACTAAGAAAACATGCCTTAACTTCGCTAAAGTTATTATATATATATTTATAATTTTAAAAGATATAACAAATATCCATAGTATAATAAAGTGAAATTCAAGAGATAATGCATCATTCATACACTATAGAAAAATCTTGGTATACCTGTGAAATTTCCAACGGAACTAAATCCGCTGGTAAAAGAAGCGGTGTAACCGGCTATTCTGCCGGTAACTTAGTGGTGAATTTTTCGACGGAGATAATTTCTGGTGGAAAACCAGCCGGAAAGGCCATCAATTTTTGTAAAATTGGCGATAACTTCTGGCAGAAAATGAGCCAAAAATTACCGATGGAACTGCCGGCAGAAAATCCATCGACTTACTTAAACCCGACGAAATATTTCCGGTGACAAATTCATCGAAAATACCGTTGAGTGTCCTAGATACGAAAAGAGACATGTTTGACAGTATTTATTGATCACTGGGCAATGCATTAGATGTGGCTATTAAGGATATCAGATGGTTAATTATCCATAATAGAGTCAGGAAGAAGGATTGATATTAAGGGCAGGACAGTTTAAACATGTTTATAGATAGAGGATGATTAAACCTAAGATACAATGAAGGATCAATGAATAAGATTGAAGCTCCTGGGAACAGGATGGATGGGAGAGGTGTGAGTGGGAGTTAGAGAGAACCTACTCATTCTTTCATAATAACACCAGCACGATCGAGAGTCTACAATTTAGTGCAACAAAAGAATAGGGATTTTTCCAAGAGATCCATTGGTAGAATTCTCTATTTTATTTGATATTGATTGATGCTTAGTGTGTAGGTGATTGATACCATTACATAAAATATTGAATGACATGTATAGATGTGTAAATGAGTTACTGTATTAAAATCATGACTTATTAAATGATGTGGTTAATATGATTGATTGATGAGTCTATGATCAGTATTTTATTTGATCTGCTAATGATTGTATTAATTTGATTTTATCGTTGATTTGAACAAAATAATTTTATCACATTTTCCATTTAAATGCTCTTTAAGCAATAGTGGAAATGTTGGGATGATATTTTCTAAGGTCGGTAGATTGTAATAGCTCAAATTTCATGTGTGAAAATTTTCTCTGCAAGCGCTGTGACGCTAGGGTTGGTGGCGCCCCAACATTAAGCTCTTGGATTTTTTGACAAAAAAGAGGTTTTGAATGAGCACTGCAGTGCTAGGGTAGCTCTATCATGGTGTTATCTTAGATGAGAATATATTAGGGAAATTTGGAAGATTCCTTAGGGCACAGTAGTGCTGGAAAAGCAAGTGTTGTGATGCTAGGTTAAAATGGTGGTGTTTAAAATAATAAAATATCTTAATCCATTTCACTTAAGTCATCACCCCAACCATTTCCCCATTCTTGCATACCTTGTTGGGGAAGAAAGGAGAGTAAAGGGAGAGAGAGGAGGAGGGAGAAGGATGATGGGGGCATTTTCATTTATTAGTTTTGTTTTGAGATTTCTTTTAATTGTGGTAGATAACCCAAATCTTACCTTTGTTTTTAATAAATCCATGTTCTGTGGATTTTATCTCTTCTAAAATTGATAAAAGTATATTTTCTCTTGATTTATTAAACTTTTATCATGTATTTTTTATATATAATAGATATAGTCATCCAAAGCATTTTAATTATAATATTATTGAATTTTAACAGGTAAACTAACAGTTATAATTTTCTGAAGTTAATGTATAGTATATAGATTTCCCTGTATTTCATATATTATTATATTTCATGCATGACATTGACTTGCATAGTAAAAATGATATGACTGATTTAAGATAAATATGACATTTGCATGTAAGCAAGAAGGTTGGCTGTGAATACTATAATTAATATAGATTGGCTATTAATATGACAATACCCTGTACATGAGAGTGGACCAATGGACTTTTCTTAAAATAAAATATTTATTGTGTAATCCTAGAAGTTAGTCTATAATTAATTGACTGATTATGCCGATGGGTATTCAAAGTCACTTGTTAAAATAAATGATTAATAGAATTAATTTAAAGATATAATTGACAAATAATGATGGATTGATGTGACAAATGGATGACATGTGAAAGGATAAAAATATCACTTTAAATATGGATGTTCTACTTTACTATTCATAATTGTATCCATATTTGTATTTATATGATAACATATATATGACTAATAAATATATTGAACTGATATAATATGACATAACATATGAAATATATATAGTTAGATATTGATAATTATACAAGTATGATGCATCAATATTTATATTGATATAGCATACTAATATGGCATATTGATGGATAGCGATACATGGCATAATGATTGAGAGAATCATATAATAGAACCTTTAACATGAATATAACTAATAGATAATTGATGCTTATTTTACTATACAACACCTATTATTAATTTATAGACTTTTACCCAATTTCTTATAGATTGTTAGAGTTCAGATTATGAATTCTATGGGAAGAGGCATATAGGATGATGCTATTAGTATGCGAGGTAGTGCTTCAAGTTTAACTATTTTGGTCAAAAGGTAGCTTAGCATCCACAATAGGCACTTGAGAGCATATCTAATGCAGGAAGACAGACCAACAACTTTTATTTAGTAAATGGAAATTAGTGCTTTGGTAGATTAATAAAGAGATAAACAGATAAATTTTTCACATTAGATCTTAGGGCATCATAAATTTTGGTATTAGAGCAATGGTTGCTAAAAGAATAAAACTCTGACAACATCTGTAGGAATTGATTGAGAGGGATAGAAATGCGCAGTGTTAAGATTTATTTTCTTTACATTCATAACGTACATATATTTGATTGAATTATAATTTGTTAGGAAATAAAACTATACTAAGTGTAATGGATCCATCTAGATATGAAACGTCAAATGAGCTAAGTATAATAGCCCTAGTGAGTTATGACAGTATAATGTTGTTCGCTAGTTTGATAGCTTAGTTGATGAGTGATGCACAGTGTACATAGGATGAGAACAAGGATTAAAGAGGATAAGCATTTATAAATGTTTCAAAAATTGAATCCCTCACTGTTTAAGGGAGCAATAGAGCTATAGGTAACAGAGAAATGGTTACTGAGGATAGAGAAAATATTTGATAGAATATAGTGTTCAGAGACTAGGAAAGTAATAATAACAATATTCTTAATTGAAGGTGAGCCTAAGAGATGGTTGATAGGACAATAGAGAGAAAATTTCCAAGGTTAGTTGAACTCATTATATAGGAAGAAGTTTTTAGCACTTATAGAGATTAGTTTGTATTCCCGTCAGCACAATAATAAATAAAGGAGGCTTTCATAAGGCTAGAGCAAGAAAATATGTTGATGATGTAGTAAAAAGCTGAATTTATAGCTTTAGCTAGGTATTCCCCTCAACTAGTTAAACCTGTAGAAGAAAAGTATTATAGATTCCTAAGGGGATTGAATAATGAATGGAGACACCCACTAGAACCACTAAGGATTCTTGTGTTTTCAGAATTGGTTTAGAGGGCAAGGTTAGTATAAAATAATTTGGTTATTCCTTAGTTTAGATAGGATATGAATAAGAAGAGAGTTGGTGAGGAAGTGTTAATAAGAGAAAGTAGAGAGAAGAAAATTAAGTTTTCTAATTTTAGAAGAGGACCAATGGCCCTAACTAGTAGTGTACCAAAGTGCATTCGATGTGGAAGGAGGTATACAAGATAATATTATTTGATCATAAAATAGTGTTTTAGATATGGTCAGTATAGCACAGGATCATGGATTGCTTATGGAGAGGATATAGAGGGAGATCATGATTTAGAACAAATAAATTTAGATAAGTATATGAATAGAAAATTATAAGATCTAGAATGTCAAGTCAAGGCTTTGTGAGTGAGACTGATTGAAGGATAATGAGTGAGAGTTAGAGGCAGCCCACATCGTCAGTGATTACAGGACCTGTACAACCAAAAGTATATAGTTTGAGTCAGTAAGAAGTAAGAGATGTACCTGAGAGGTCCACTAGTATGGTAAATATAGGAAAATAAATGCAAAAAAATAAAAGAAATACAAATCAAATTTTTATAATGGTTCGCTCAAAATTGGCCTACATCCACTCCCAAAAGGTCCTCCTCTTTGGATATTCCACAGAAAGCACTCCTTTAGCACTCAATAGGCAGAGAAGCCCTTCTCCCTTACTTGGTGAAGAATGACCTTACAGACTCTTTTATCCTTGAAAAGTCTCCCTTCTTATGTCTACTATCACAAAGGAGATTCCAATCCCTTCTCAGCTCCTCACAATGGTGGAGATGTTGCTCCCTCCTTCTACCCCTCATAATGACAAAAATGCCACTATCTCCTTCTACTCCTTGCAATGGAGGATGTTGCTTCCTCCTAATCTCCTCACAATAATGAATATGCCACTTCCCTAACCTCCTCAACTAGTAAAGTCTTTCACCCAAAGACTTCTTTATGGAGCTCCCCTCCAAGAGCTCCATAACCACAACTCGGAGGACCCAAGATTGAGGTCGACAAGGATAATCATGGCTTCAAGGAAACACACCCTCAACCTCACTTTCTCTCTCTATCTCTTTCTCCCTAGTAGTTTGGACTCTCTCTAGAGCAAGGAGATCCTTCTCCCTCTCCAAGGCTCTCTCATACTAGAAAAAAATCTCGAGCTACTCAACATAAATCCTTGGGTCCTATGTGAAATAATAAATTTTTTTATTTTTTATTTTTTTGTGTGAAATAATTAAAGTGAACTATTTAAATAAAATACTAATTTTTAGTTTAGTGCTTCTAATCATACAAGATGATTCTATGTTCGTATTGTCCAATTAGTTCAACTCCTCCGTTTTAAATCATCATGTACAGTATTTAGTCGTATAATATGATATTTAGTCATACAATATGATCAATTATATCAAATCAAGGATCATCCAGGATAAACCAAGATTTGTCCAGTGAAGGTTCTGTTAAATTGGATTGTACAATTTATATAGTGTAGCACGATGTTTATATAAAATTTGATCCTGATTTGATTCATTAATCTATGGATAAAATTAGACAACATTCATTAATTATCGTATAGTACAAAATCTTTCATACATGACAATTAGTTCAAATTTAAAATTCAATTTTGCCTAATTTTGGTAACATAGATTCAACGATGGGATTTATTTAAAATATCTGATTAACTTGTACATTTGTAGGTCATATAATATGATCAGCTATGCTATTAATTACTGTAATTAATTTAATTAGACAATTGATTTAATTTTATGGATTAATAGATAATATAATACGATTAAATAGAGAATTCATGTGTGTAAATTTGATCCACACTCATGAGTGTGTGCTTGATTGTCTTTCCAACATACACCTAATTACATAAATGATTCAAGAAAAATAAAATTATGAGCTTTTATTACGAATTCACCTGACTTTATCACTGCACTTTCTTGAGTCAACTTCTTTGATTCGGCTTTATATATGTTGTACCTGAAATGATTAGTAGCACACAAATGAAACATATAATACATATAAAATATAGAGTAGTAAGTGGTCAAATCAATAATGTTTGTAATCATCAAAACTCTAAACCGGGCTTCCAAATTTCAACACCATATTTTTGAAAACTGAGATAGGTGAAATGTAACCTTCCTCAATTCGAACAATTTCCTAAATGAGCTGAAGGTAGAAAATACACCGAAGTCCCGAAAACATAGCTTTCTTTTTCTAGAATCTCTTTCTCTCTCTCTCTCTAACTGCTCAGCACACCTTCAACTTATGAAATATCGTATAGCCTGAGTAAAATATCCGGATTTGATTCATTAATAGGTATTACGTAGGCTGAGCACACCTTCTTCAGCTTATGATTTTCATCAAAGTTGTATGTCTAGTTTTGTATGAGTCTTTATATATCTGAAATATTTGTATAAATAGAAAGCCTGCACACACAAACTTCATTAGCAAAAAATTATCTACAACCAATAATCTTTCAAATCATCAAAACATCAATAAGCTTATAGCCATGAACTCAAGCTTAAGAGTTGGGACAAATACCTCCATGGCTTAGTAAATCTCAAGCCCAATGACACGAGTTGATGGATTCATAAAATCACAATAAGATAATTTTTACCATTTCCTAATTTCTCTCATCTACTCATGAATTCATTTAAGCCCATTCATTCATTTGATGTGTCACTTTGATGTCATTTTGTAGACCCTTTCGCTATAAGAATTTTGGCATTAAAATATGAAATATTTTATGAGATCTTCATGAAATTTGATAGTTAAATGTGGTTTGAAAATTTTTGGTCTCATCTTCTTATCTTCCCACATAAATATTCTACATAATATTTTTCTTCTCTCAAAAAAATTTTTTTTGAGGACACTAAAAAAACTTGATAGATTAAAAAAGTTTTGGACAGAAAAATAAAATCAGTAAAAACTCCCCAAAAATGGTGCTGTGACCATTGCAAGCCAAGACAAAAGTTTCTTGAAGATTAAGAAGTTTTCGGTGGGACGTCTGAAATGTACTTTTCATTTTTTTTAACACTGAAGGCTTAAGCAAGAAGGTTTGACCAGTCCTTAAATTTAAAAAAAAAAAAATTTAAGAGATTTTTATAATTTTTTTATTAGTCCCTCGTTCTATCAAAAAGTCCAGTGTTCATATTTTGAAGAAAATTTAAGGGATTAAGGCTTCGTTTGGGACGGTTTTTTTATTGTTTTTTAAAACGAAGTTTTAGTACAAAAATAATACTAAAACTCCATTTTAAGAAGCAATAAAAAAGCCGTCCCAAACGAAGCCTAAGTGAGGAAGAAACTGAATAATATATAATTTTTTTGTTCGTTTATATTATGGCAAAATTATACATAGAGCACTCAAATTTGGTTATTTATAAAATTATCATTCATGCTTTTTTTTTTTAACAATCAAATACGTGTTAGAAATTTGCACATATTACGATCAAATTGTTGGGAATAAAACAAGTTCAATATAAAGAATATTCCGGCAAATGAAATAAGTTTAATAATGAAGGAATATTTTGAAAATAAGTGTACAAGTAAATTCTGATGCTTCTATGATGATGTGAATAATATTATATATTATGTTCTATTCTGAAAATTAGTACACTAAAACAGCCATATAAAAGTACAAAAAGTATGAACCCGTAAAAAGTAAATTCAATATTTGCACATATCACGATCAAACTATTGGGAATGGACAAAAGCGAAAAATACAGAAGGTGTTATGATACGAACATAATTAATATAATATTATGTATGAAATATAAATATTAGATGTAAGAGCAATGCAAGGTAATAAGAAATGAATTGTTTTAAAGAAGAAGAAGAAGAAAGATACGTAAATATTTAATAATATTAAGGTTGCCATTTGATGAGTATTGCAAGCATCGAAGTGACCGTTGGAAAAGGTCTTAGCACATTATAATATATGAATATTATAGTTTATATGTTGTTTTTAACATTCAATTTGTAATTATCAAAGTTAGGTGTTGAATTTCAATAGAAAAATTAATATAGATATATTCAGTTGTCATACTATATAATTATTTGAACCAAAGCAATATATAATGGTAATGAAAGTATAATTCATTTAAATTATAATTTTGAACTTAAATAGTTAATCAATTTAAACTATCAAAATATATGCTTGATTACTATTATTATATGAGATTCCTTTTGATTTGCTTGAAAATAAGAACAAAAATATGTAGGAAAGATAATATTAGGCTGACTTTTTTTTTTTCTCTTTGAAGAACAAATTCATTTTCGAGTAATTCTTAGACTTTGTTTAATATAATTTTTTTACTGTAAAAAATTTTTATACTAAATTTTTTTTTTAAAAAGTAGAAAAAAAGCTATTCCAAACGTAAGCCTAAGTTAAATATAATTTCCCACTTTCGTTAGCTGTCAAATTCTACTAATCAAACTAATCATGAAACACGATAGGTAACGTATCCATCTCGGCAAATGGCGTTGCTTTGGGAAAAGTTTCAAGAATCACCGAGATTATTATTTTTTGGCCATAAGCAATAAAGTTGCATCATTGATCTAATCCTTATCAATTTTTTTTCCTTTCGCTATAAATATATATATATTTTAAATTTGTTTTTATATGTAAGAAACTCCGTGGCCATTTAGTTAATGACCTTATATTAAATATATTCATCATAAATATATAGACCGCACTTTAGTGTCTGTTTGGCACAGGCGCAGCTTATTATAAAGCTGGTTATAAAAAGCATAAAAAAAAACAGTAGTCAAATACAATTATGACTACATTGGTTGAAAAAAAGGACTTTTATCCTAAAAATTTCTAATAAGCATTGAAAACAGTCAAATAAAATTAGGATTGTTGTCTGAAAAGCAAAACAATAAGAAAGTTGTCCGAAATTGAGGCTTTGTTTAGGACAGCTTTTTTATTGCTTCTTAAAACAGAGTTTTAATATAAAAATTAAAATTTTGTACTAAAACTTTGCTTCAAGAAGCAATTAAAAAGCCATTCCAAACGTAGCATGACTCTTAATGTTTAATAACACTCACATAGCATGTTGAAAAATTAGATCCAAGATTTATATATATATATATATATTTATGTGGATGCCATATTTTTCTTATTTTCTATAAATAAAATAATGATATAATTCATATAGAAAATATGAGATGCTTCATAGTCAGGCAGGCCATATGCTCCAAAATGACATTCTTTGAATCTATGAAAAATATATTTCTTAAGGAGGACTGAGGAGTAAAGTTTAATTAAATTAAGCCTGCATGCACTTTCATGTAAAGGGAAAAGCATATGCTGAGAATCAAGAATATTACTTTTGTTAGGCTTTCCTTCCTCCAATCTTTGGCATTTCAAGAAATCATAAAAAGGTGATGAGATGTCAAATCGTTAGAACCGTATGTTCTAAACAAAAATTTTACAATAAAAAAATGAAAAGCACAAATTATTCGCTAAATTGAGGTAAAAAAAGAATTGTTTGTTTATGCAACTTTTATATAGTCGCATTTGTGATGATTCTGTTCCGGTCTGATATTCTTCATAGAATCAAAATTTTAATTTGGCTATTTTTTTCATCTCTCTCTCTCTTTTTGTTTGTCTGTATGTTATAAGACGAGATAATTTGTTTGCTAAATGAATCTAATATTACGAGAAGTTTAAAAATTGAAAATATGTTCTATGGATCACTAAATAATGATAAATTCTCACCTTTAATAAGGTGTATTTTTTTGAAATATATATAAGATATTGTGTACATTTTTAAAAATAAAAGAATTTATATAAATTTACATAAAATTAAATAAGAAACCAATGAAAAAAAAAGTATAAAGCTAAAGCTCTTGGTGGGGAGCACCACAAGTGGGTGGAGGCAAAAGAAGCAATGGCCACTTGAACTACTTTTATAAAAGAGGTTTTCACATATTTACACGCATGAGCCACTTTAGCTCTACATGTGTGAAATGCCGACCACATGAACAAGATAAAATGTTGTTTTTTCATTCATAGAAGATAATTTGCTTTCATTCTCTTTTTTTTCCTCTCCTTTTTTTCGTTAGGTTACCAAATGATTTTCATTTTGTTGTGCTTCCTATCACCCTCCACACATGAAAAAGTTTGGAAAAAAAGAGGTATGAGGTAGGCAAAGATGTCATTATCTTATATCAAATACTACTACTTTATGATATAATAATGAAGTTTCAAGACAAATCTAGCCGAGGATAGAGGGAGGAGACTGTGAAAGAGGATGTTGATTTGATCAAGAATTTAATATGCAACTTTCTTCTTGAAAAAGGTATTCAACTATCTTAAAGTATAATGTCGCACCTCTTGCTAATCAGGCTTCGTTAGTAAAACGAGGTGATGTTTCTAATTTTTAATCATGTGTACAAGTATGAACCATAAGTATATCCTAGTTTTGTATAAAAATCTAACATGTATGGGTAAAAGTTATAAGCGATACCAGAATTTTTTACGTGAAAAACATAGAAGGAAAAAAATGATAGGGCTTGATCTAGTTGCATTAATAGTCAACTATTAATTAAAGATAAAAAAATCTCATTCCTCACACTTGAAGAAGACGAGATTACACACAATTAAAAATAATTGTCTGATTCTCATTGTAAAGATTACAGAGCTTATGTGTGGAAAGCTGAAGTTTAATAATAGAATTGGATGTTAGTAGTCATGCAATAATAATTAGATGATATAAATCTAGCTTGGATGGTTGAGACTAGGGGTGTAAATGAGTCGAGTCGAGCTCAAGTCATGGGGTGTTTGAGCTCGACTCGCGAGTCCAATACCGAGCTCGAACTCGAGTCAAGCTCAAAAGATGAGCTTGAGCTCGACTCGTGACAGTGTAACGAGCTCATAGAGTCGCTCGTCTAGCTGCTCAATTTCCCGATTTCCCGGCTTCCCGCCCCGATTTTCCAATTTCCCGCCCGATTTTCCTTTCGTTTTTTGTTTTCCCACCCGGTTGCCTGCCTGGTTTTGAAGCCTACCACTTTGGAAAAGACTAAAAGCCTGCATATCTCCTCTAATGTAATTAATGTTGCCGCTTTGGATAGATCATTTAAATTTTATATAATTTTTTTTGAAATATTCACTGTTTTGTAATGATTAAAGCTGCGACGTATTTCTATCTTGATTAATGCTGCAACATTTCTATTTTGGGATAGATGTTTTAAAATTTATGTAATTTTTTATTTGAAATATTAATAATAAACTTTCACTATTTTAAATATTAATAATTAAAAAATTTTAAATATTAATTTAAGCCGGCTCGCGAGCACACGAGCCGAGCCTCATCAAACTCGAACTCGACTCGTGAGCTCGATAAGCTCGGCTCGCCGAGCCTATAAACGAGTCGACTCACTTACACCCTTAGTTGAGATTGCTATTGGTGGTTGATTACCGGATAATGCAATCATATTCTTAAGCTTTTTAAGCTCCTAAACCTCCCTCATGTAAAAATGAAGCCATAAGAATATTTGGCCATGATCTAAATACTCTTCAAACACTCCATATTAATCCTCTTGATCATAATTGGATGAATCAGACAAAATTTAATGAGAAAAACATCACTAGTCTCTTGACTATTACTATTTTTAGGAGGTCGATCAACTTATTATAGTAAATTTTTATATTTTTTAAGGATTATTCAAATTGCTGTCAACAAGCCTTAATGGATTCGTTAGCAATTATATGTACTTATCATTGATAAATAAGATTTGCATTAGAGCGAACTATTTTTCACATTAATGAGGAGTAAAAAGATCTAGGGCATAGAGCTCCAAAAAAGTACCTGATAGTAACTCTGGTTCTACTCCGGTGCGGACACCGGACGTAGCTCTACGTCCGGACTCCATTAGAATGGCGCCACGTAGCAATCGTCGACGTGATATCCCGTTCTGTTGAATACTCGGATTTTTAGCACGTGTTATGACCCGACCCGGATTGGACGTGAAAAATTAAAAAAACCTGCCCTTTTTTGACAAATTCCTAGGTAATACCGAGTATTTCTTCGGTAATACCGAGTAATTCTTTGGTAATACCGAGTAATTCCTAGGTAATACCGAGTAATACTTAGGTAATACCGAGTAATTCTTCGGTAATACCTAGTAATTCCTAGGTAATACCGAGTAATACCTAGGTAATTCATAGGTAATACCGAGTAATTCTTTGGTAATACCGAGTAATACCGGAGTAATTCTTCAGTAATACCGCACGTGCATCATTTGAACTTCTCGACGAAATGGGTCGCAGGGTCTTCGGGTCGCTACGTGGCGCCATTCTAGTGGAGTCCGGACGTAGAGCTACGTCCGGTGTCCGCACCTAATAATTTTTCCAAGTTTTGATGTGCTTCAAAAGAGAATATTTGAAAATACTTCTTAAGGATATCTCCCCCATTTTGGTGAATCTTAAAGAGATACGTACTATAAGAAAAATGGGATTTTTTGGTGGACTTTCCGACGTAATAGTTGTCGTCGGAAGGTCCAAAGGAATTATCGACAAAAAGTGCGCTGGAATTTCCTAAGAGAATTTTAAGTAGAAATCCGGCGGAAATTCTGCCAAAAATATTCGGTGGAATTTATGAAGGATTTTCTGCCAGAAAATTCTTGCAGAAATATCTGCTATAATTTTATCGGAAAGCGCCTTGGGTTTTATTTTCCTCTTCTCTAACTTATTCCTTTCTCTTCGACTTCGCTTGCTTCAACGACGTCCCTGTTCGTTCCTCTTCAACTTCGCCTGCTTCTATGATGTCCTTACACTTCAACTTCGCCTGCTTCGCCGTCCTCATGCGATCGTTGTTCTTCGACTTCGCCTGCTTCGCCAATGTTCCTTCTGGTCGGATCCACCTCACCTTTCGTTGGGGTTGATTTTCTTCTTCTTCGACTGGTTGTTGCTCTTCTCTTCACGTGCTTCGCTGACGTCGAGCCGTCGTTCGTTCCTGTCGGATTCAAAGGTAACAATTTTTTCTGTAATATTGTGTAGATTATTAAGAAAATAAACAAGTTAATAATACAAATTTTTTAAGCCATGAAGAATATGTATACATAAGTTGTTATTAGTGTTCAAACACATGTGGGTTTGAGCAAGGATGTTCTTACTATATATTTGTAAGAGGATGTACCTTGTATGCTTTTTCATGTTGATATTCTTCTTATTGATAAGACTAGAGAGGGAGTTGATGAAAAACTTGAATTATGGAGGTCAACTTTAGAGTCTAAAGATTGTCATTTAAGTAGATCTAAACTGAATACATATTATAATTTTAGTAGTAATAGATTTAATAATGGAATTGTGATATTGAATGATCAAATCATTAAATAGAGTGCATGTTTTAGACATCTTGGGTCTATTTTTCAAAGAGATAATGAAATAGATGAGGATATTATTAATAGAATTCAAGTTGGACGGTTGAAGTGAAGGAATGCATTGAGCCTATTATGTGATTGAAAAGTACTCCTCAAACTTAAGGAAACTTTTTATAAGATGGTGGTGAGCCCTACAATGCTTTATGGTGGAGAATGTTAGCCATTAAAAGAGAAGCATAAAATTAAGTCAAGTGTTGTAAAAATGCAATCATTGTGTACCTACTAAGCTTGTTATTGAAGCTATTATAATTGATGCGATTGTGCCCATTATGGATGATTACATGAGAGAAAATCTCAATGTTTGCTTGTCAGAATTTATTGCCCATGTGTATAATCGATTGTTGCCTGGACGCAAGACATTAACATATGAATTCATCAACGTGGTTAATTTTTTCATCCATGCGGTCTGTCAATTACATTCCTTTATATCAAATGGGAGATTTCGTTGTCCATGCTCACACCAAAAGAGGTTACTATTGATCTATATCGTAGAGGACTCATGCCAGAATATTAGTATTGGACCTCACATGGTGAGTACGAGCCGTATTTTGACTCTCAGTGCGGCCCGTGTATAAGTTCTAACATAGTTGAGAAAAAAATATAAGGAAGTTCGAGGACTTGGTTTATGATACAACTAGGCCATAATTTCAATACTATATAGAAGAGCCCTTTTATAAGGAGGTACAAAACTTCTATAATTTATTGCATGCTACATAATAACTAATTTGGAATGGGTGCACTACTCACTCAGAGTTATATGTTGCTGTGAAGATGTTGATCATAAATAAAGAATACAATGTACAATGAGAATACTTTAATTAATTCATTGGTTTGCTTAAGGAGACCAACCCGACAGATAATATAATTCCAACAGATTTAAACCTAACTAAAAAATTAGTTTTCAAGCTTGGTTTGACACTATAAAAATAGATTGCTGTATTAACGGATGCATGTCATACTATGATGAAAGTTCGTGTAGGTTGTTAGACCTAATAGAACTGTCCCAAGGCTAACCAAGAGGGAGGGGGGGGGGGGGGGGGTGAATTGATAATTTTAAAAAAATTCTTAGATTTTTTAAAACTGTTTCTAAAAAACTTAATCAATGATCCTTACAAATATGTAGTTAATTAGATATGATTATCACAAAATATTTTTCAACCATGAAACTTTAAAGTACTGAAAAATAAAAAAATAGAAAAAGTAAAGCGAATAGAAAAATACCAAATTTTATAGTAGTTCAGTCCAAACTTGATCTACGTCCACTCCCTGGAGACTCCTTCTCTAGGTATTGCACTAAATTAAAGTGACTCTCCTTTTGCTCCCACAACAAGGCGGAGAAGCCTTTACAAACACTCTTCCACCAATCTGGTGCGGAAGAGAACATACACCTTTTACACTCTCCAAGTAATGGCAGCGTAGCGTTGGTCCTTTTTCACCCTTCTGGTGAAGGCAGAGAGCCCACATCCTTTTTCACCCTCCTGGTGAAGGCAAAGAACTCACGTCCTTTTTCACCCTCCTCGTGAAGGTAGAGAACTCACGTCACTTTTCACCCTCCTGGTGAAGGAAGAGTACTGTGACACGATGTTGAAAATCTTCTCTCAAAAGTCTCCAAAGGAGATGGGAAGAAATTAGAAGGAGACAAAGAGATCATCGCTTTGGGCAACCTTGTGAATTCCTCACAACTCCCCCTCACTAGATCTCTCACACTTAACTCTCATAATTTCTCCCAAACACTCACACTCAATAGCCACTCTCAAGAGAAATTCACAGCAAAGGTCTTAAATGACAGTTTTTAGGACTCCTTATATAGAAAAAGTATGAAAAATCATCTAAAAACTGAAAAATTTGAGTGAACCGACTTCAGATCATATAGTATGAACGTCGATCGTTTGTATGAATAGTTCAAAAATCTTGTACGAACTGGTATGAACCTAGTTTCGTACACTGCCTGTTGTCTGTACGTTCTAGTACGAACTTGATTTTTTACCCTATCAATTATCTATACGACTTGGCATCATACAGTATGAATAGTTTAACAAATCAGGGCTTCATATGGTACGATCTGGTACGAACTTAATTTTATACCATGTTAGTCATCTATATGAACTTGTATCGTACAATACGAATAGTTCAAAAATTTAAGCCCGTATTTAAAAACTATAATTTGGAGAAAAAATACTAAGTCAAATCATACAGTACGATTAGCTTTAAAAAATAAAGTTCAGTCTCTCATTCCTTGTGTGTGTGTGCACGGTTACCGAATTACAATAACACTCTCTCAAACTCAAGAAAATAAAAAATAAAAAAGAGAGATTTACATACTCTATTACATGGCATCCTATTCTAACTTTTCTTGAAGTCTTCAACAATCTGGGGTAGTTTATGATTTCTCTGAAATATTAGTACACATAAAAATAAATAGAAATTTTCAATTTATGCTAGGAGAAATAATAAAAAAATAGCACAATAATTAGTTTTGTTATCATCAAAAATCACAAGCTCAATCTTGATTTCTGAGTTGCAACAATCTCCCCCTTTTTTTATGATGGTAAAACAATTATTGTTTGAACACAATATAAGACAAAAAACACAAATAAATAAGAGAAATATAAAAAAAATCTTACAAATCAAAACACAATATAAGACAAAAAACACAAATAAAAACTAAAACACAGACACAAGATTAGCGACTAAAAATTAAAAAAATTTTAAAAACAAACACAAAATAACATAAGACTTCAAACAATCACACTTGATACCTCCCCCTTTTGATATCAACAAAAGAGGAGAATTCCCTGAAAATGTAAGATACTATGAACTAATCTGATAGTCAATAAATAAGAGAATTTTAAAAATTTGCAAAAACAACATTAACTTCTTGATGTGAAAACCTCGTATTATAAATAAAAAAATAAACTAAGATAAGAGAAGTTGATCAGGGTCAATGTTCGTTCAAGAAAGCATGTATATCAAATAGAATAATTATTGCGAAATAAGAATTGAATAAAAATCAATTAGTTTCAAATTCATGAGTTGAAGTTATTGTTAAGTGTTGGGGTTTTTCTTTATAGAGGAAAGAGCAAGATGTAGTGTGGACTTATTTTGTGCCTCTTTCCGAATTTGGTGATCATTGCGCTTCTTTTGATTTTGAATTTTATTGACGAACATTGCACATCTTTTCAGGTTAGGCTCATTTTGTGCCTCTTTTTAATTTTGGCACACTTTGTGCATCTTTTAACATTTTATTCTTTCCACAATCTAAAACAATAATAAACTTAATAGATAACAATAACAACAACACAGTGAACAAGAAAGTAAAAGAAAAATGAGAAATATTTTTTGCAACAATTATAACTATAAGATATATGTCTATTAGAACACTGAAGATGATCTCCTTACTTAAGCCTAATTATAATTTGATCTTAAAAAAATTGAGATGAACAAAATTTTGATAAAGGAAATAATATTGTAATGCAAAAACTTTTAAAATTTTTCAGTATTTAGATCAACATTTATAAATTAGTCGATAGTAACTTATAAGCAATTCGAGAGAATTAAGAATATCACAAGTCAATCAATGCAATCAATTCCCAATCAACAACATAATATAGATTCAAATAAACAACAATTGATTTAATAAAAAAAACTGGTCCAAAATAAAACACATGAATACATAAATATAAAGAGAAATTTAAAACATACATCAACAATAACTAACTAACTAATCTAATACGCTGGAGGTGGCTGATCTAGATCTGAAGGTGGTTGAGGAGGGTACCACATTATAAAGTAGCTATTGATGGTAGCTACTTGAGTGTTGATTGAATATACCTTTCCTCTAACCTATCCCATGTCTTCATTGTATCTAGCATCCTGCTGGTATAGACGAGTCTCAATATGATCAAAGCGTTGATCAAAATAAGTCTCGAGGTGATCAAATCTTTGAACCATTTCTTGATAGAAGTTATGCTCTGGTCAGGAGCAGGAGCAGGTGCAGGTGCTGGTGCAAGTGCAAGTCCTCCTTCTTCATCAAATTCTTCTCCCTCTTCCCCTTGATCCCGATGAGATTGAATACGAAATGAAGCGTCGGTAAAATAGCAAGGTAGATTATTTGGAGGATCATGATGGATAAGATTGTATTCTTTGTCAAGAATATAGGCAATCAAATATCCTAAAGCCACATTCATTTTCCTCCTAGTGGAAGGGTTTTTAATGTTAGTGAGATTTTGAATGTAGTCCATAATCAACTGGGCTTCATTAAATGGAGTGTTTGACATGATATAATATGTGACTATGCTAAGCAAGAGAGTGATATTGATTTGATATCCAGCTTTAGGGATAATAGAGGTTCTTAAAACATGCTAGATGATCCTTACATTTTGATTCAAAGATTGAACTAGGGGTAAATGTTGAACAGAAGGAATACCCTTAATAGTTTGATTAACAGCAGTCCAATCAAAATCACCTCTAGAAGCCATAGAATGAGCCATAATCTCCTCAATCCTAACATATAGGAAGGTCCCCAAATCCTCTTTAGTGATTTTAGCACATTGATGAAAGACATAAGAGGACATAATGGTGTTATTTTCTCTCATTCTCAAGTTGGCAAGAAAATAATAGAAGGTGTCCGAATGAAAAGCATAGATTAAAGTCAGAATAAATGAAAACTGAGTTGAGTCAAAAAGATGCATGATCAGATAGTTTATATCTTCTTGAATAAGAAGTCGAGAGGAAGTAATCTTAGCTTGAATGAACCGATCAAAAGCTTGTTCGTTTTCCCTTGACAGAAACTTGTCATCTTGTTTAAAATGAGATGAACCACCCTTAGAAGTTTGTGGACGCTTGCTACTACTTGCCATATGGAATGAAGTTTGAATACAAGAGTTAAAAGGGACATGAGATGAAAATTATTGGAAAAATTCAAAGAACACACTCCAATTTAAAGAATTCGAACTTAATCATACAGTACGATTTGGGTTTGTACGTATGATCGAAAATTTTGTACAATACGAACTAAAGTTCATATGTACGAATAGAAATGGTTAAGAACAATTATTACAGCGAAACATCTTTCGTAAAGTTGCATTTATGGTGAGTCATTTCATACAACTTTTGACCATTTTGATCATACAGACGAACAGGTGTTCATCCGGGACAATCAGGCTATAATGATCGTACCTACCTAATGAATTCATTCAATTGCATATTAACAACATAATCATACAGGCAAACAGGTGTTCGTACAGATGATCTTTGAAATTGGATTGTACCCGCCTCATTCATATAGGCAAAAAATAACTGATCGTACAGATGATGACGTCATCGTATAGTATGATATGCTAAAAATATATATTTTTGTATGTCCAACTCAGGAAAAATATCATGTAAGATCTATTGAAATTCGTATAGTACGAAAGTGGTTCGTATAGTACGAATGAAAAAGGAACTTAAGATATGATAAACAAAACTCTTTTCCAAAAATAAATTAATCCAAGATCCGTAAGACACAAAAATGAAAACAAAAGATAATACTAATGAGAAAATAAAACTAAAATGAAGAAAATAACCAACATTTATGAAATACAACAAAGAATAAACCATAAACACCAACATACACAAAATACATTACAAATGTAATTTGTAGAATTACAAATGTTAAGCATGAATATCAATAACATCCAATCTGGTTCTTAATGTGTTGAAAGTTTCAAAAGCTAGTAGTTTGTTAAAATATCTGCAAGTTAATTTTCAGTTGCTACATGATGTAGCTCAATTTCTCCTTTGGTGATATGATCCTTAATGAAGTGATGTCTAATGTCTATATGCTTAGTCCTGGAGTGTTGGATAGGTTTTTTTGAAATGCAAATGACACTTGTATTATCACAGAAAATTGGAATAGTGCTAATTGAAAAACCTATGTCCACTAGTTGTTATTTTAACCATAGAACTTGTGCCACACAACTCCCTAAGGCTATGTATTCTGCTTCAGTAGTAGAAAGAGCTATTGAATTTTTTTTTCTGCTAGACCAAGAGACTAAGGAGTTCCCTATGAATTGACAAGTCCCATAAGTACTCTTTCTATCAACCCTACATCCTGTAAAATTTGAATCAGAATATTTAATTATTTCAAAAGAGGAGCTATTCCTAGGATACCAAATCCCTAAATTTTAAGTTTCTAAAAGATATCTCCTAATTTTTTTAACAGCAGTCAGGTGAGATTCTTTTGGATTAGCTTGAAATCTAGCACACAGATAAATACTAAACATGATATCAGGTCTACTCGCAGTTAAATAAAGTAATGATCCAATCATCCCTCTAAATTTTTTCTAGTATACAGATTTTCCTTTAGAATCCTTATCTAACTGACATGAGGAACTCATGGGAGTATTTATTGGTTTAGCTTTATCAATTTCATACTTCTTAAGGATATCTTTAATATATTTTAACTGACTAAGAAATGTGCCATCCTCTTTCTACTTTATGCTAAAACTAAGAAAGTAATTCAAATCTCCCATCAAACTCATTTCAAATTTACTACTCATTATTTTTAAAAAAATATCATAAAGATTTTTATTTGTGGATCCAAATAAGATATCATCAATATATTTTTGAACAATAAGTATTTCATCTTCAACCTTTTTTATGAAGAGAGTGGTGTCCACACTCTCTTTAATAAAAGATCTTTCCAGTAGGAATGTGCTTAGCCTTTCATACCAAGCCCTAGGTGCCTGTTTTAGTCCATACAATACCGTCTTCAATTTAAATACATGATTAGAAAATTAAGAATTTTCAAAACCTGAGGATTGCTCAACATAAACATCTTCATTAATCACCCCATTAAGAAAGAAACTTTTAATATCTATTTAAAATAATTTGAATTCTTTAAAATAGGCAAAGGCTAGCAACACCCTTACGCTTTAAGTTTGACTACAGGGGCAAAAGTTTTCTCAAAATTAATTCTTTCTATTTGATTGTACCCTTGGCCACCAATCTTGCCTTATTTATAACCACTACACCTGAATCATTTATCTTATTTTTGAAAACTCACTTAGTTCCAACAATACTTTGATCTTCAAGTCTCTTTACCGATTCTCAAACATCATTTCTGGCAAATTGATTCAACTCTTCTTGCATTGCTAGAATCTAAAATTCATTACAAAGTGCTTGATTTATATTAGTAGGTTATATCATTGAAATAAATGCTGAGTGGTTCACTTCTTTGCTCAATTCATACCTAGTTCTAATACCTTTACTTGGGTCTCCTAAGATCAATTCTTTAAGATGACTTTTGGAATATTTTCATTCTCTAGGCAATGCATTTTCTCTTTCAACACTTTCTTTAAGATTTGTATTTTCAATTTCTTGGGTTATTCCTTCAACATCTTCTTCTTCCAATTTAGACCCTCAAGAAATATCATATTCATCAAAAACTACATGAGTGATCTCCTTAACTACCAAAGTCATTCTGTTAAAAATTCTATAGGATTTCCCAACACTAAAATATCCTAGAAAATTTTCTTCATCTGATTTAGGATCAAATTTTCCTAAAGGAGTTTAATTTATCATTATTATGAATAAACACCTTATATCCAAAGACATGTAGATGTGAGAGGTTAGGTGTTTTTCCCTTAAGAAGTTCATAGGGTGTCTTATTTAACTTAGATCTAATATTTTCCCTATTTAGAATATAACAAGCTGTACTAATTGCTTCAGACCAAAAATATTTAGGAAGTAAATATTCAGCCAACATGGCTCTGGCAGCTTCTATCAATATTCTATTCTTTCTTTCAATAATCCTATTCTGTTGAGGGGTCCTAGGAGCTGAAAAGTTGTGATATATTACTTACTCTTTATAAAAAAACTTTAAATTTTTTATTTTCAAAATTTTCCTCCATGATCACTTTGAATTGTAAGAATTTCACACCCTAACTTCCTCTTAATCAAAGTAGAAAAAATTTTAAACTCATCAAATGATTCACATTATGTGATAAGAATTTAATCCAAGTGAATTTTGAATAATCATCAATAATTACATACCAAAAAACTTTTCCTCCTAAACTTACAGTGTTAATCGGTCCAAAAAGATTCATGTGAAGGACTTCTAATAGTTTGCTAGTTCTAAGATCCTTAGTTGAATGAAAGGAGGATTTGACTTATTTTCCTAATTAACATGCATCACACACGTGATCCTTAGTGAAGTCTAATTTGGGTATGCCTCTAACCAATTCTTTATGGGTAATCTTCCTAAGATTCTTCATGCTTGCAAGACAAAGTCTTCTATGCCATAACCAAGATTCATCAGTGATAATTTTGAGATAAAACGTATCAGAAGATTAACATAATTTAAATCAAGCATGTAAATATTATTTATTCTATTTCCATGCAACACATTAATTCTATTTTGGCTTATAATGTAGCTTGTAGGTAAAAATTTTATATTAAAACCCCTATTATAAAGCTGACTAATACTTAGCAAGTTATATTTTAAGCCTTTTACCAATAATATATTTTCAATAAAGAAATTATTCTTTTTGCCAATCATACATGTACCTACCACTCTCCTAGTGGTATTATCTCCTAGTATTCCTGGCTTCCAGCGATATGAATTGAGTTGTATCTCTAGTCATATGTTTTGAACATCCGCTGTCTATGTACCAAATGCTCTCACGAGGGCTTGTATGAGAGCGTTTCTACAAAATAATCAAATGTTAGACTTGGGAACCCAAATAAATTTAGGTTCACCTCTTGGTAATGATAATCCCGATGCATGCTTGATATGCTGTGATTTATGCATCTTAGGTCTCTACACTAAATGTGTTTTACTATAAATAATGCAAGTGTGAGAAATATATCCTAACATTTCACATGAAAAATATTTCACACCAGAAAAAGGATTTATCAATCTATATGAGTTATAATGTCTCTTCTTAGGTTTTGAACTTTTGTGCTTTTGTTTAGACTTATAAAATTATTCAAGTGTGGGAGCTAGTCTATTTTCCATAATAGCCTTTATTTTTATTTCTAGATACGAGTTCATATTTTTCAAAATTGAATTTTCAATTTTCAAATCAATTTCCCTATATTTAGCTTCACCCATAAAAACTTTAAAATCATTTGCAAGCTCACTATAAGATATTTTGAAAAGTTCACGTTTCTTATTCAACTCATCAAACTCATCTAGTAGGATCATGTGATTACTATTTGTGTCCATATGATCATTCCTAAGTTTTCATGCTCTTTTTTCTAAATTCAAATAATCGATATTGAGACTAGCATGTAATTTTTTGAGTTTCCTATATGCATTATGAATTTTCTCAGAAACTTCAAATAATTTATCATAAGATAGATCGCATACCTCTTCTTGATATGAATGATCAAGATTATCTGCCATTAAGCACAAATTGGTGACCTCCTTTTCTGCTTCTATTTTTAAGGAGTTTGAAGCTGAGTTAGCCTAGAAAGCTCTTTGTATTCTTTTCTTGCCCTTTCTAACGTTAGTTTTCTCCTCAACTTTCTCCTTGCTAGGATTAGCTTTGAGATTTGGGCAATCAATCTTTATATGTCCTAGCTTTCTGCATTCAAAGCAAATGACTTCATTAAAAACTTTTGGATTTTTAATGAACTTATATTTATTCCAATACTGACGTCTCCGTTGCTTTCTTCTAAGAAAACTTTTGAATTGCTTGGTCATGAGTACAATATCTTCTTCATTCTCAGGTATTTATTTATCACTTTCTGAATCATCCACCTTCAAAGCTATATTCGTCTCTTTCCGCTTGTCACCTGTATCAATCTGTCTTTGATTCACTCCTTGCTCGTAAGCAATTAGTGATCCAAGTAGATTGTCAATAGAATATACATTCATGTCTTTTGATTCAGTTATGGTAGTTATCTTTGCATCATAAGTAATAGATAAACAACATAGGATTTTTTTGACTTTTTCTGAATTAGTTGGTTCTCTACCTAAAGCATGCAACGAGGTAACAATCTGAGTAAAAGGTGTATAAATATCAGAAATAGACTCATTCGATTTCATGCGAAATAGTTCGTAGTCGTGTAATAAAATATTCAATCTATATTGTTTCATCTCATTTATCCTTTCATAGGTTGTACAAAGTCTATCCCATATTTTTTTTCCAATTTTGCAAGTTGAAACACGTATGTAATTCTCATATTTTAAGGCACAGAAGAAACTATTTAAACATTTGGCATTTAACTTGGCTAAGTCTCTTTCCTCTAAAGTCCAATCAGTAAATGGTGTTTCAACCCTAATGCTATCAATAATTCTAGTATGTGCAGTATAGCATTACAGTACTAACATCCACATGCGATAGTCAAGTGATTGCAGAAAAGTAGACATGTGAGTTTTCTAGAAATCAAATGGAATGCTATTAAATAAAGATGGTCTAGTTATCGAATATCATTTAGTAGTTTTTCAGTTTCCAAAATTAGCCATGATCGATTTTTAAAAAGTAATCTAAACTTTAATTTTTTAAATAGGCTTTGATACCACTTAAAAGTTCATGTAGGTTGTTAGACCTAATAGAACTGTTCCAAGGCTAACAAAGAGAGAGGGAGAGAGGGGGGGGGGGGGGGGAGGGGGGGTGAATAGGTAATTTTAAAAAAATTCTTAAATTTTCAAAAACCATTTCTAAAAAACTTAATCAATAATCCTTAAAAATATGTAATTGATTAGATATAATTATCACAAAATATTTTTCAACCATGAAACTTTAAATTACTGAAAAATAAAAATGCAGAAAAAGCAAAGTGAACAGAAGAACACCAAATTTTATAGTGATTCGGTCCAAACTTGACCTATGTCTACTCCCTGGAGACTCCTTCTCCAGGTATTACACTAAATTAAAGTGACTTTCCTTTTTCTCTCATAGCAAGACGGAGAAGCCTTTACAAACTCTCTTCCACCAACCCGGTGTGGCAGAGATCCGATGCCTTTTACACTCTCTAAGTGATGGAAGTGTACCGTCACGTACTTTTTCACCCTCCTGGTGAAGGCAGAGAGCCCACATCCTTTTTCACCCTTTTGGTGAAGGCAGAGAACCCACGTCCTTTTTCGCCCTCCTAGAGAAGGAAGAGAACCCACGTCCTTTTTCACCCTCCTGGTGAAGACAGAGTACCTCTGCACAATATTGAAAATCTTCTCTCGAAAATCTCCAAAGTTGATGGGCAGAAATTAGAAGAAGACAAAGAGATCCTCTCTTTGGGCAACCTTGTGAATTCATCACAACTCCCCCTCACTAGATCTCTCATAATTTCTTCCAAACACTCACACTCAATCATCACTCTCAAGAGAAATTCACAATAAAGGTCTTAAATGATAGTTTTTAGGACTCCTTATATAGAAAAAGCATGACAAACCGTCCAAAAACTAAAAAATTCAAGTGAACTGACATTAGATCGTACAATATGATTGTCGATCGTCTGTACGAACAGTTCAAAAATCCTTGTACGAACTACTATGAACCTAGTTTTGTACACTTTCTGTCATCTGTACGAATACAGATTGTACTGTACGAACAGTTCAAAAAAATTAATAACTTTATCTGGTATGATCTGGTGCAAACTTGATTTTGTACCCTGTCAATCGTCTGTACGAATTGACATCGTATAGTATGAACAATTCAACAAATCAGGCCTTTGTGTGGCATGATCTGGTATGAACTTGATTTCGTATCCTATCAATCATCTGTACGAACTTGTATCGTACAGTACGAATAGTTCAAAAATTCAAGCCCAAATTTGAAAACTATAATTTAGAGAAAAATACTAAGTCAAATCATATAATATGATTGTAGATCGTATAATACGATTAGCTTTAAAAAATTAAGTTCAATCTCTCATTCCCTATGTGTGTGCATGATTACCCAATTACAATCACACTCTCTCAAACTCAAGAAAAAAAAAAGAGATTTACATACTCTGTTACATGGCATCATATTCTAACTTTTCTTGAAGTCTTCAGCAATCTGGGGTAGTTTATGATTTCTTTGAAATGTTTGTACACACAAAAATAAATAAAAATTTCCAATTTATGCTAGGAGAAATAATAAAACAATAGCATAATAATTAGTTTTATTATCATCAAAAATCATAAGCTCAATCTTGATTTCTGAGTTGCAACATACATGAATATATTGTCTAAGATTGCATGTCATCATTATAACGCGCCAAGGTTTAAACAAAAATCTGTAAAAAAAGAAGGCAAAAATATGTGCTAGTTAGTCGATTATTTTACTTGCCCATCATTTCCAGACTATAGCATTTATATGCATCTCGGGGTGTAAATGAGCTGAGTCGGCTTGAGTTCGACTTGTTAAGGAGCTCATGAGCTAAGCGTATCAAGCTTCAAGCTCAAGTTCGTGCAATTTTTTTGAGCTTGTAAAATAATCGAGCCTGAGTTCAATCATAATTAATACTGCTTGACTTGGTATCTTGTCGAGTTGCTCAAAAAGTTGGTACACAGAGATAAAATATAAGGATGAAATAGATGGATGTGAGTGCGGAAGGGATTACAGGACAAGTGTGGGATTGTGAGATCAGTGGATTAAGTAATCTAGGATTATAGGGTAAAGCTATAGAGCCCATCCACTCCATCATTTTTGTAGAGAAATACGTAGCCCCTCATTCCTTCGACAACTGAACGATGAAAGGCGAAAGAAAAAAGGCAAAGTGTCAGAAGTCAGAACTGCAGAACCTCTCCTCTCATTCCTTTTGCTTTGTTCAAGGTTTGTTCCTAAATCTAGGCTTTATTCCTTTTGCTTTGTTCCAGGTTCAATCCTAAGTACTTATTAGCTATTTTCTTATTTTAGGGAGGTGAAAAGGATTCGGCTCATTCAGATTTATCTGGATCTTGGAGAAAATAGGAAGGTGAGGCTTTGATATCAATTATTTTGCCTTCTTTAGTTGCTTCTATTTCATAACTAGTAGCCATTAATTTTGGTGCAACCATTGATTTTTGGCTCACCAGACCTAACATGCTTTTGGTGCAACCGTTGATTTCCTTTTTGTCATTATTTGGAATATTTTTATTTTTCTTAAACTAACTTATATTGGAATAATTATTAATTTTATTTGGAAGGAGATTGATTTAATTGAGCACTTATTATGTAACTTTGTGCCAAATTGAGTGAGTTATAGTCCAAAAAAAGAATTAATTTTATTTCTTTCATATTTTGGCTTGAAGCAGATATATAATTCATTAAAGTAGCGAAATGTTGTATCCATTTTATGTTTTAAAATTTTTGATATTTCATATTTTTGGGTAAAATATCTATTTGGTATTTTTTTTTCACATAGTATTTCAATAAATCAATTTGTTGACATTTAAATGAATTTGAATATTAAAACTTGTATTTATTACAACTTTATTTTGAGTAATTTTCAACTTAGTGTTTATTGAATATAACTTACAAGTTTATGCATTTTAGTACTATTTACATATTAGATTGGGTTTTCCCTCTTGTTATCTTACATACTGGTGGGTTATGTTTGGCTTTCCTTTGCAATCAATGATTTAGGGCATAGGAGTTAACATGACTTGTGTTGATGTCTTTTCTATTTTCTTAATAAAATGATAATTATGCTAAAGTTAAATTGTTTATTTTATCTACTCTGGAATGTCACTTGAACCATTTGTCAGAGATAATATTAGAGATCCAATAAATTTGGAGATAGTTGATGAAGTATAATCTTTTAGTATAGAGGCAAATATTGTGTCGAATGAAAATGATGCTTGTGTGGGGGAGAATAAGGGCAAAGAAGGGCATGTTGCAGGAACAGGTAATGAGAATGAAGATGCAAATCCTATAGAAAAAAAGAATGATAGAAGACATCAATTATTTGGGATGAGTTTAAGGAAGTTAAACTTCCTAATTGATAGAAGAAAGGAGAATATATTCATTGCAAGAAGAACCTTTTCTATAGAAAATACAGTGTCAACACCATAATTTAGATGACATTTAGAACGTGTGCTACTATAATCCATTCCATAAGAAATCAAAAAGTTTTTCATTTCCAAACTAAGGACATTGATTCAGTCGCTGATAATTCTCAAGAGAGTGGTAGTTTGACTACCTTTGCTTATTATAAGTCTAAAGTTAGAGAAAATATAGCACACTACATTCTGATTAATGAGAAGCCATTTTTAGTAGTGGAAGAATTTGGTTTAAACCTTATTTTAAAGTCAATGTCACATTATTTTTAAAAATATTTAAGAGCAACAGCTCGTAGTGACGTCATGTTAGTATATGAGAAAGAGAAAAAACTATATAATGCATTAAAAAGATAAACAAAATCAGTTTCACCACAAATATTCGGAAGTAAAAAAACCAATAAATTTCTTATATCGTTGCTACCAGACATTATGTAGACTCTAATTGGAAGTTGCAAAAACATGTGCTAAGTTTCCTTCACTTATCTCCTCCCTACACAATATCATAACCTGATCCAATATGACCCGACATGTCATACCGTATTCGATTGTGGTAAGACTGACCCAAAGATCTGGTTGGAGAAGTGCTGAAATAAAACTTCCAATTGCTACACTACACAGAGTCACTATTGAATGCAATATAAGGCGGAAGATTACTGAATCTCAACATGATTTTTTTTTCTATATCATCCAAAACATATATAATTTGAAATCTATCTACAACGGTACTTGGCAATAGAGAGTACAAAAAAAAGTCAAACCTGCAAAAATCAAAACTAACAAAACATACCTACAACACAGATCAGAGCCTGCTATTCCAACTACTCAGCTCACTCCTTACCCTTCCCCGGGCCTGAAAATAAAAGCAAAAGTAAGAATGAGCTAACACGGCTCAGTAAGCTATCGTAGCCTAAAACAAAGATCAATAATCAAAACCAAAAGAACTGAGATCATTGTGCTAAATTATATATTGAAATTAAATGCAATTAAATAAATACTGAAATGAACTGAATTATAAGCAAATATTTTATAACAGAATCCCACCTCGGTAGCCTATTGGATCTAGCATAACAACACTTAGGTAACAGAATCTCACCAGCATAACCGAATCCCAACTCGATTGCCCACTAGCACCAGCATAACATAATCCCACCTCGGCAGCCCACTAGCACCGGCGTAACAGAATCCCACCTCGGCTGCCCACTGGCGCCCGCGTAATAGAATCCCACCTCGGTTGCCCACTGGCACCAACGTAATAGAATCCCACTTTGGCCGCCCACTAGCGCCAGCATCACATCACAACACTTTACAACATATATTTTAAATGTATTTCATTAATTAAAGCATAATAAGACTGAATTCAAAATTTGTCAAAATGTCCCAATGGTAGACAACATGAATACTACTAAGTAAAAATTCATAATTTCCAAACATAACCAAATTATCATAAATTGTGTAAAACATTATTCTGAAGCTCTAATTGAATTGAATCACTATTTTTAGAAGTCAAAATAAATTTTTGAGTAGGCAAAAATCACTGCTTTTTCAAAATCACCCGGTGAAAAATTTCTAGAATATACTCAAAATATTCGTAATCACAATGTCTATAATATATAAAAAGTTATGCGGTGAAAGTTTTATCAAAATAAAGTTATCGTTATTTTTTGGTAACGAAAATATAAATTTGTGCTAAAAAATAGAAAAATATAAAATTATTAAAATTTGATATAGGTAAAACGTAACTTACCTCAAGACGAGCAAATTTTCTAACATAGCCGACGGACAAAAATAGCTTTAGAGTTGCGAAAACCTAATTTTTCTTTTCTCTCTCCTCCCTTTTCTTCTTATTTCCCCCAAAAAGTTCTCTGTTAACGTGCATGAGAAGAAAACAAGGGATTTAAATCCATTAAATAAACTATTATGCTTTTAGATATTTTAATAATATTATTATAATATTATAATATTATAATCATTTTTTAAATATAAAAATCATAAAAATTTTTATTGGGATTGAAAAATTATAGAAAAATATTCATAAAATAACTTATTTTATTTACAAAAATTTGGTGAAATCGATTTGCAAAATGGACACCTGATGATCCCAAAAACCCCACTTATACCGTTATGTGCTAATTTCTTAAGGACTTTGACCAGTGCCCAAAAATTATGAAAAAAATTAGGAAAACTAAAACACAACAATGGAGTTGTTATGAAGAAGACGGTTTGTGATTTGGGCTTATAATGACTCTTGAATAAATTCTTGACTGTTGTTAGTAAAAATAAAATTTTTAGAAGTTTGAGTTATAACAATCCACCCATCTTAAAAAAATATCATCCTCGACATTCCCAAATTAAAATATGTCAGAATAAACCTTGGTAGAGCTGTCTCATCATAGATTCCTTCTCCCAAGTAGCCTCTTTAGCGGTCATGTACTTCCACCCTGACCATCAGAATCTATTTGCTCCTTAATTTTCTGACATCGTACACCAAAATCCAATCTGGCTCTTCTCTGTAGTGCAAGTTCGGATGAACCTCCACATGATCAGTAGATAATCTCTTTCCAAAATTAGATATCCATTTCCTAAGAGAAGATATATGAAATATACTGTGTATATCAAACATATGATTAGGTAATAATAACCTATAAGCAGAACTACCAATCCTTCTCAACAATCTCAAAAGGACCAATATACATTAGACTCAGCTTACTGATTCTTCCAAATCTACTAACACCTTTCATCAGGCTAACTTTGACATTAATAAAATCACCAACCTGAAATTCTATTAGCATGTACTTCTGATCATAATACTTCTTTTGCCTATCCTGTGCAGCTCTCAATCTTTCTCTGATAAGGTGAATTTTTGTTGTAGTGTCATCCACAAATGTTGGTCTATCACGTGTCTATCACCCACCTCTGTCAAAGATAAATGTGTCCTGCACTTCCTACCGTACAGGGCTTCATAAGGAGCCATGCCAATGCTGGACTAATTACTATTATTATATACAAACTCTATCAATGGGATATGATCCTTCCAACTACCTCCAAATTCTAGAACATGGAGTCTCAAAAGATCCTCCAGTACCTGAAGAGTCCTTTCGGACAATATGTCTATTTGTAGATGAAAAGATGTACTGAAATGTAATTTCGTACCCAGATCCTGCTGAATGCCTCTCCATAATCTGGAGGTAAATTGTCCATCACGATTAGATACAATCACCTTTGGCATGCCATACAATCTGATAATGTCTCTGACATATATTTGTGACAATTTGTCTATGGAATCAGTCTATCAGATCAGAATAAAATGTGCTGACTTGGTCAAATGATTAACAATAACCCAAATGGCATCATGTCCCTACCTCGATCTGGAAAACCCCATAACAAAGTTCATCGTCACCTCCTCCCATTTCCACTCAGGGATAGGTAATGATTGCAGAAGACTACATGGTCGTTGATACTCTGCCTTCACTAACTGACAGGCCTCACACTTTGAAACAAACTCAGCTATATCTTTCTTTAATCTAGGCCACCAGAACATACCTTTCAAATCTCCTTACATCTTGTTGCTTTCTGGATGAATAATGTAGCCCGAGTAATGTGTCTTATGCAGGATCTTAGCTCTCAAATCACCAACAAAAGGAACCCATAATCTATCCTTGCAAAAAATGACTCTAGAATCAGATAAAGAGAGTTCAGGTCTCTTACCAGCCTTAATATGATCACTCAACTTTAAATACTCTGTATTTAATTTTTGAGCTTCTTGAATTCTTTCCTGTAGAGTAAGCTGAATAATCATTTGAGCTAATAATTTTGAATCTATATCAACAGATACCACCTCTATCTCCAATTTCTCCAAATCTCGTATAAGAAAATCCACAGAAGTAAGCAACAAAAGAGAAGTACTTGAAGACTTCCTACTCAAAGCATCTGCTACCACATTCGCCTTACCAGGCTGATACTGAATAGATAGATCATAATCCTTGATCAGCTCAACCATCTTCTTTGTCTCAAATTCAAATCTTTCTAAGTAAAAATATACTTCAAGCTCTGATGATCAGTAAAGATCTCGCATCTAACTCCGTACAAGTAATGCCTCAAAATCTTTAATGTAAATATAATAACAGCTAACTCAAGATCATGTGTCGGATAGTTCCTCTCATATAGTTTTAACTGTCGAGATGCATAAGCAATCACTTTACCTTGTTGCATTAACACACATCCCAAACCTCTCAATGATGCATCACTAAAAACTTGGAACCCCTCAGTGCCTGAAGGAATAGTCAAAATCAGAGCAGAAGTCAAATAATCCTTTAACAGCTAAAAACTCTCCTCACACTCCGGAGTCCATATGAAAGCTACTGACTTTTGAGTCAATCTCGTCAAAGGCAAAGAAATATGATAAAACTCATGAACAAACTTCCGATAATAGCCAACCAAGCCTAAGAAACTACGAACCCCTGGAACTCTAGTAGGCCTTGGCCAATCAGAAATAGCATGAATCTTTTGGGGATCTACTGAAATGCCTACACTACTCACTACATGCCCTAGAAATGAAATGCTCCTCAGCCAGAACTCACACTTTGAGAACTTAACATATAATTGATGTTTCCTTAGAATCTCTAAAGCAGTCCTCAAGTGTGTTGCATGCTCATCCTCAGATTTAGAATAAATCAGAATATATTCTATAAAGATGATCACAAACTAGTCCAAATACTTCTTACAAATCCTATTCATTAAATCCATAAAGACTGCCGGAGCATTAGTCACTCCGAATAGCATGACTAAAAACTCATAATGTCCATACCTCGTACTAAATGCAGTCTTCTCCATATCATCTGCCCTTACCTTTAACTAATGATAACCTGATCACATATTGATCTTAGAAAATATTGAATATTTAGATAGTTGGTCAAACAAATCATCAATCCTAGGCAAAGGATACTTATTTTTTATAGTGACTTTATTCAATTCACTGTAATCAATACACATGTGCATCATACCATCCTTTTTTCTTCATAAATAAAATAGGTGCTCCCTACGGAGACACACTAGGGTGGATGAATCCCTGTCAACTAACTCCTGAAGCTGAACCTTCAACTCTTGAAGCTTCTTAGGTGCCATTTTATATGGAGCTTTAGAGATCAAAGCACAACCTAGAATACGATCAATAAAGAACTCTATTTCCCTATCTGGCGGTAAAGTCACTAATTTCTCTGGGAAGACATCTGGAAACTCTCGAACTATAGGGACACTAGTTACAGAATCAGAAGAGAGTCTCATATCTCTGATAGATGCTAAAAATACTATGCGACCTTTCCTCCAAAGTCTATCCACTTCTAGAGTAGAAATCAAACAAGAGAGAATACCTCTGATTCCCTGAAATATAAAGCTCTCACCATTTTGATACAATGACACTTTCTTCTTCAAGTAATTAATCTAAGGCCCATATCGACTCATCTAGTCCATACTCAAAATAACATCAAATGCAAAAATAGGTGGAAAAATTAAACCAGATCTCCAAACTCCATCAGAAAGTTCCAAATCACAAAAATAAACCATACTAGCTACAATTTTATCTCCCGTAGGCAAAACCACAGACAAAGAAATAGATAATAATATGGAAGATAAATCAAGAGAATCAAAATACTGCTCAGACATGAAAGAATGGCTAGCACGAGAATCAAATAAAATACGATAAGGATATGCAGAAATATAGGTCGTACCTGTCACAACATCTGGGGGCTCACTGGCCTCTTGTTGTGTCATACTGTAAACTCATGGATGCATTGGGGTTAAAGCAACATAACTACCTGCACCTTATAAACCTCCAGAAGGCTGACCTTGGGATATCGGAGCAACATTTCAGCTAGGTGGTACTTCCCTCGACCTACCTACTGTCGACTGTGTAGAGCCTCTAAAATCCACCTTGTGGACACTCAACAATCCTATGTCCAAACTGACCACAACGAAAACACATGCCTGATACTCTATAACACTGACCAAATAAAGATGACTTTGGTTGCAAGTACTGGAAAAAAATATAGCCTTTGACGTGTCAACTAAGCTAATCTCGATGGAAGAAAATCAACTAAGAATTATATGATTATGAGCTACACATGCTACCTTTGTCGCAGAACTAAGAAATATAAGATTAAGTTTATGCACAGATATTTTTATTTTATTTAGTCAATCTGCCTCACCTTAATTATGCTGGGCGTGATACTCACCCCCTACAATCTTTCTCTAGAGTTGTGTATAATTACCCCCCACATATTTTAACAGTTATCATTCCAGGCGCACATACTCTAAAAAAAGATATATGTGTTATTGCAACATTTAATCAATAACATAAAATTATTATGGGAAGAAGGAGTTACTATATATGATATCTCCACTAAATAAACTTTTATAGTGACGACAATGTTATTTTGGATAATTGGTGACTTTTCAACATATGGTGTGCTTTTAGGCTGGAGCACTGCAGGCAATTTAGCTTACCTAAATTGAATAAAACATACTAAATCATTCATTTTGAAGTATGAGGGTAAGAGCACTTAGTTTGACTATCACCACATGTTCTTACTTGTAAATCATCCACTTAGATGAAATAAAGATTCTTTCATTAAAAATAAAATGGAGATGACACAGCCTCCATAAAGATTAACTAGTGCACAAATATTTGAAAAAGTTAAGTTGATACCGACGGTCACTGATTCTCTAATATTAGCTGATTACAAAGTATCTAGGTATAGAATCACTCACAATTGGACAAAGAAGAGCATTTTTGGTCATTGTCATATTAGAGAACAAACTTGATCCGATATAACTTAGATTTGATGTATATAGAGAAGAATGTGTTCGACAATGTGTTCAACACAGTGATGGGCATCAAGGGAAAATCTAAAAATAATGTCAAATCTAGGATGAACTTGAAGGATATTTGTAGGAGAAAAACTATAGAGTTGAAGGAAGGTGGAAATAAGAATGTTCTAAAACTAAAAGCCTCATTCATCTTGACTTTAGAGCAGAGACGAGTAGTTTGTGAGTGAGTGCATAGTCTAATGCTACCTGATGAATATTCTTCTAACCTTAGTATATGTGTTGACATGAGATTGGGGAGGTTATTTGGATTGAAAAGTAATGACTACCACATTTTCATGGGATTTTTACTGCCACTACTTTTAGTTTTGTTTTAGATTCAATTTTAAATCCATTGATAGAACTAAGTTTCTTCTTTAAGGACTTATGCTTATCAAGACTAAATGAAGAGGCTCTAGTCCATATAGAGCATAACATTTCTTTCATTTTATGTAAACTTGAGAAGATATTTTTTCCATAAATTTTTGATTGCATGGAGCATATGCCCGTGTATTTACCATATGAGGCTAGAGTTGGTGGATCTGTTGTGGATGTATCTTTTTGAGAGGTAACTTCTTATAGACATAATATCTTTGACATTATTAGCATGTTCTCATTTTATAACCATACACCATACATGTATCTAAATAAACTTAAGAAGACTATTAAGAATAAAGCATGTCTAGAAGGAACTACATATGAAGCATACTTAATGTATGAGAAAAACCAAATTTTGTTCATACTATTTTGACCAAGAATTACAATCAATAAGGACTACTATACCTCGAAATCTAGGTCATCCTGATTTATGTAAATCTCCTTCTATATATATTTCAATGGGCGTGGCGAGCCAGAGGTGCTTGCACCATGCGTTATTTGGCAAATAAGGAGATGATAGTTGTCACGTTGTACGCATTATTTAATAGTGATGAAGTTGAACCATATCTCAAGTATGTATGAGTTAACATTTCATACATTTTATACCATAGAAAACATAAATTCAAAAAATTTGCAGTAATTTTATTAATAGTTTAACTATGTCATTATCAATAAAAGTTGAACAGAGAGTTGAAGCTGAATTTCCAAATTGATTCAAAAATACGATATATATTTTGACAAGTCACTTTTAGTTTATATGTCATAATTAACTAAAGAGCCTGTTGATGATGGCGATGATCAAATTGTAACTAATAAAATTGAGTTACAGTTAGAGGAGGTAGACTTGGACATTAAGGAAAATATTAAAGAAGATGTTAGTACTGAGGATGTGGTCTCGTCAGATGGAAGTGAATCACAAAGAGATTAATAATTAGAAGATAAATATTTTTTTTTTACTTACTATCCTTCTTCTATGAATATTTTGGAGCAATAATTAGTTCCTATAGTTCATATTAAATGCAAGTCTTTTTTTTTGCAGATGGCAATACTTTATAATGTGTGTGTGTGTGTGTGTGTGTGTGTGTGTGTGTGTGTGTATATATATATATATATATATATATATTAGTATTTCATAGTATATATATATTTTTAAGAACTAGTTAGTTCCTACCATGCATATTAAACTCATGTTTTTTTCCTTACAGCATAGCAGTAGTTATATTATTATGTATGTTATTTAATTTTTAACAAATCATAGTGCAAGTTATTTTCAGAACTAATATTCTTTTTTTACTTTTTTGCAGATGGCTTCTGATGGTGATAAGCCCCATCCCCCCCCCCCCCCCCCACGACAGGTGATCACGAGCATCTTTAGGCATAAGAAGTCGAGTGGTGGGCGATTCGGTAGGGCTAGAAGCACTAAGGGGGCCTCTTCTTCACAGCTTTCCACCCTTACCCAGCCGAGCCTGCCTTTGCTTATACCTCTAGCAGGGAGTCCTTAGTTTTACTACACAGACCTCCGCTTTTCCTCACCAGACTCTATGCAGACTGCTCCCTTCAACCCATACTACCCCCCACCATCTTCTTAGGGAGTCATTTCTACTTATCCCTTATATTACCCATCACCCCATCAGCCTTATGCAACTGGACCTTCCACCCAAAGTGTAACAGCACCAACCATAAATGGGTGCATATTGATTGAGCTTGAGGGTGACAAATATGTAATGCACATTTTATATTACTTTAATTTTTGAGAAGTAATATTTTCAACCAAATATTATATGCAGGTTTCATCCATCAAAGTAGCCCATATACAAGATATGGGACCTCATACGAAGCATGTTTGATGCTCCATATATTTCTTGGAAGAAAATTCCTAAGAAAGTGCATGACATATGGTTTAGGGAGTTTGAGGTTAGTAAGTAGCAATATCAGTAACATCTGTCCATTTTAATTAAGCTAACAAAAAATATTTTATATTTTAATTTTTGATATGCGGAGAGATTTCTTCTAGTTATCGGAGCACAAAATAAAGATCATTTTTTTTTTAGAAATATGAATCAACTCAAGTGTGAGACATGTTCACAGATATTAGAAGGTCAGATGAGCGATTGCTTTGAATTGCAGAGAATGTATGGATTGCCCTCAGTAGTGCTTGAGGCAGCTCATATTATACTAAGAAGTGGGAGCATAATAGACATAATTGAGCTTCTGATATCAAGGGCATGGGTAGTGCCCTCCACATTGGGGCTTAGTTCCACACACTAAGCACAGATAATAATTGATAAGAATTTTAATATATTATACTAATTCATTTAGTTATGAATCAAAGTATATTATAGAAGGAACTGCTGAGTAGAAAATCCACTGTTGTTGAGTTATACAGTCACATCCACAAGCGCTAGGAGGACCAACAGTGGGTGGATGAGTGAGCGAGGAGGGCCTATGTGAGTATATAAGTATATAATATTAAGAGAAATATTTTAAGTGAAAATTATATAATGATTAATCTTATGTTATCTTTTGTAGGATGAGTATACATAACTTCGAGAGAGCCAGGCTGGAGCGGGTTACGGATCCTCTAGAGGATCGGTAGATTATTCAGACTCGCATTTGGTCACAGGTGGTTCACAGAATATAGAAGGAAAGAATTTTATGGGTTAGGCTCTTCCTATGCATACGAGGGGCAGTCCTTTGGTGCCTCTAGCTTCTCTACAAGCAGCTAGGAGAGTTTATATAGCCTTGATGATATTCTAAAGGAAAATAAATTGTTCAATTAAAAATCTAGCTTAAAAGCAAAAGTATGAATAATGCTATTAGAGTGAGCATAACCAAGTGTAAGCCTATTCCTTAAGGGTTACGAGAAATATATACTCAATAGAGGACTTCAACATAAGCTTGCTGAATGTTCATGATGGTCTTGTAGTGGCTAATATGCTAAGATTAGTCAGAAATTTCATCATATGAATTAGTTATAGTTAACTTAAACCCCACAAGATTATGATACTTGAGAATTACATCAAGCAAGGTGAAGACTCTTAAAATTTACGACAAGAGATAAGTTCATTTCTATTAATGGGAATTCTTTTTGAATAAAGTATCACAACTTATTTCTTATGGCATCACAAAAGGTGTCAATAATACGATGTTGAGTTAAGTTGTTCGTGATTTGTGTAGGATTATAGATTGGTTATGCAACATAAGAAGGATGGATGGAACTGGCTGTATCCAAGAGAGCCTAATGAGGTTGTCATAAAATGAGTGCTATAACATAAGGAGGTACTACCTGAGTGGCATCAAATGGATTAGTCCAAACTATTATTGATTTTATATTGGGAGAACTCCATCATATATTATGTTCTCTTCTTTTTTTTAGCCTCCTCTAAAACTAGAATGATTTAAACTTAAAGTTATTTCATCCCATGAATAAGATTCTCTAAAGTGAGGCCTGGATATCATTCTCCATGTAGATTGTGTTATCCTTGATTAAAAGATTAATTGTTGGTCATAAAAAAAATATTTATAATATGATAAAAATATTTTGTACAGACGATGTCAAATTATTACGTATTAGAAAATTTATGACAATAGAGAAAGTGTGTTTAATTTTTAACTTTCTACAAAGATCTAGCACATGTCTTAGCATTTGGGTTGTTCTATTGGATCCTATTTTTTAAGCCTAATTTCCTTTGCTTGATTTATTTTTTATTCATTTTATTTTCTTAATTATCCTCTTTTGCTTGTCTCTCTGTGCTTCTCCCCTTATGGCTACCATAGGTTTGTGTTGGCTTTGTTCATGTTCTAGTTGTTTTTATCTTTTGATTTGCACTTTTATCATTTTCTCTCTTATGAAAAATGTGCGAGTGCATTAATTTAATTCAAATTATTTTTTGTTTTGAAATGATTAATTATTGTGTAATATTATTAGTAATCAGCAATCAATTATTGAGAAAACCATTTGGCTTTCAAAGAGATCAAAGAAATTTTCCAAGGTGGTGTGGCAGGCCATAAAAGGAGAAAAGGGAAGGGCAATTAATTAATTTTGCTTCATTTATTTCCAAGGATATTTCATATAAAAGATTAATCAAAATGCTTTATATTAATTCCAAAATAGATCTAATATATTTCAAAAATAATTATTTCAAAAAAATAATTTATATAATCATATTTAAAATTTAAAATTACTATTTTTTATGATAACAAAACAATTCATGTAGAAATGTTATTTTTATAAAAAATAAACATTTGATTTCTCAACATAGCATTATCACAAGATTATCAACCAATAATGAAAGTAAAATTAAAAGCTAAAAAATAATGTATATGAAGTTATAATTTTTTAATTCAAATATAATAAAATTTTAATTTAATTTCATTTGGATATAAAAATTTACAAATTCAATCAAACTAAAATCAAATTTTTGCCAAAACAAATCCAAATGTATTCTAATGAACAAAACAATTTTTGTTAAATTTTAGAATGCTTCAATATAGTTATTTGGCAAATAGAATTAATTATGAGCTTATTTTGTTATGTCATGCAATTTATTAAATTTCCATGCATTTCAATGTCACTAACAAACTTACATAACCATGAAAAGAATGCCCTTAGCTCCTTTGCATCTCTGATGAACCTCCTCAAGTGATTTTATGACCACTTCAATGTCTAGGTCACATGTATATATCATGCAACAAGTACTAATATTCTGAGCCAAATGCCTTTTTTTTCAATAACTCTCGAAGCATTTAGGTTTCGTTTGGGACAGTTTTTTTAATACTTTCTAATGTAACTTTTTAGTACAAAAATTTTTAATTTAATCAATTTTTGTACTCTGAGCGCCAACACTACTTTTGGCACTGCAACCTCAGCGTGTCTATTTGGTGCCATTTTTTTCAAATTTTTTTGTTTTCTTTCACATATTTAAAGATAAATCTCATTTTCTATTTTATTTTTTAATCAATTTGAAATTTTATCTGTTAGTTTTTGATATTGTGGCTTCTAAAATATATAGGAATAAGGGTTTACAAATATTTTGAAAAAAAATGTTATATCTTAATTTTGATTTATATTACGAATGTATTCTTGGAAAATATTTATATTTTTTGGTGAAGTTATCTTTCATTGTTTTACAAATATTTTCACGTATAGGATCCGAATAAAAATTTTAGGAAAAATATTTGTTTAGTGTATTTACATTTTCATTGGATTTCTTTGATCCATTTAGTTTAGAAATTTATTGTCCAAAATTAAGTGAAAGTTTCTATAGGAATTCTAGGTTAGATTTTATTTGATTTTTTTTTAGTAGATTTATATTTTGTTATAATTTTTTTAACAAAATTTGTATATATATTTGAATATTTTGTGTATTTATATGTTGTCGTGTTTATCAAATTAAAATTTTATTTTACATAGAGACAACGTTAACATGGTAGTTTAAAGCTAAAAATTGCAAATAAGCTTTGACCTAAGCATGAAGGATTAACGGATGAATTTACGCATAATGCGTATAATTGAACAAATATCTTTGCCCATTATTTTTTTAGAGAAATATGCATGAAATTTACTTTCGGACAAAGTTTGAGAAGCAAATTCTTGTATTAGAAGACTTGTGATGGCAAAAGATTTGAAATAAGTTCAAACATTATTGAATTGGAACCTATTTCAAACTCAAATTTGACCCTTATTTGAACTCAATTCAAACATGGGTTCAAAAAGAGTTTAAACCAGGTTTAAATTAGGTAATTTGAGTTCACACCTAAACTTGAATGAACCACCCACAGGAGGATTAGATGAATTTCTAAGAAGATTAGACGAATTTTTTAGTGAGTTCAAGAGGGGGAGAGAGAATGATGTGATTAAATTTGTGGAAAAGATCACCTTAATGGTGGAGGATTTCTATATCACTGAAAATTAAACTAGAAGAATGGAGAATTTCTATTTATTGAATTTGAACAGGAATACGGTAATAGGAAAAAGGGAAGGCGAGACATTCAAAATTTAAGCTTCGTTTGGGACAGCTTTTTTTTTGCTTCTTAAAGCAACTTTATTGATCAAAAATTTTAATTTTTATACCAAAAAACTACTTTATAAAGCATAATAAAAATTATCCCAAACGAAATCTTAATTGAGATATAAGCAGACTACCGAAAGGTACTAAAATATGAAGGATGCTTAAAGATGGGTCTCTTATGTTAAAAAAACACTAACTTAAGGGATTGGAAATTGTTAAAATTTTTGCTCGAATTCATTGACACTACATTTTGGTGCATACTTCTTACACAAATTTTTGTATCCATCAATTTGCAATCCCACCCGTCTTCCATCTCATTGCAATCTAAATTTACCAGATAGAAACCATTGGAAAGGTGCATAACGTGCGTTTAGAGTTTATTTGGGTGGTTGTAGAAAGAAAGCACATGAGCGGCTAAAAACAGGGTATTTCATCATTTAATTGAATGAAAATATACCCAATGAATTTTAGGATCTATTTAGAATAATTTTCTCTCAATAACAACAACAATTCATGTGACTAGTGATTTTTCACTATTTTAAAAAAATACAAATATATAATAAAAAGCTACTTTTTAAAACTAAAGTAACTAAAGGTTCATTTGAGACCATTACAACTTTTTAAAAATGTGATTGTAAGTGAAAGAAACTTTTTTAAAAACTATTGTAGAAAGAAACTTCTTAGCACACAAATTTTATGCAAGCAACAAAAAAAGTGACCAGATAAAAACTACGGTTGCAGTAAGAAAAAGCAAAATAGTCAGAAAATTGTCCCAAACAAAGCCTAAATTAATTTCCTCATAGCAATTGCACGATCAACTTTATAAAACACCACGACCACCCCAAACAAATCCTTGGACTCCACAAACTCGAATGCTTGTTTTTTTTTTCACAAATTAAAAATAAAATAATCTTTAAAATGCGTTGCCTTCTATCAAAAAACACTTGGAGATCTAGCACCCCACACAGTGAAAACCCAGATTGGCCACATTTTTTTGAGAAACTCTCGATTAGTTGTGTAAGAGACCAACCCTAAAGCTTGATATCTAATTTGTTGGAAGACCCATTAACAATGTAGCTGCAATACTAACAATTGAGGATCAAGAGATGTGCTGATTTCATGTATCCATGGTGTGTTGAAAAGGATAAACTTCGGTCTCCTAATGCAGGCTGGTCAAAGAAATATTGTTTTTTCACAAAATATAATGCTTCTGGAACCAAATAAACTAATAAGCATGAGGAATGACTGGAATAGTCCCATAGATCCATACTAACAAATGCAAGAACGTTTACTTTACTACATCTAAAATTGCAAGGAAGGAACAAATACTAGAAGTTCGATGCAAACATTCAATATATAAAAAAAGAGTAATGCTTAACACACTCAAAAAAATAACACATTTGGTCACATTGCATGTCCCCTAATTAATCTAATATAGAGAATGTGTTGCAAACGTGTAAACATGAGAATGTTTAGATAGCATTTCTTATGGAAATGTTCAGTTGGGATCCCATAGGCAAACCGTTTCCTCCCTTTCAGCAAAAATTCTGTCCAGTGCCCAGGAAGAATTTACTTCGTATTCAGCAAAAAATATAACACAGCAAGACATTTAAATTCATTTCTCTGATGATGAGAACCTTTAAGCATCCAATTAATCCATAAGTGACAACTAAGCACTCCAAGACAATACAAAATACACTTACCTCGCTGCTTCAAACTAAGAGATGCCACTGATTCAAATAAACCCAAATATAGTATCTAAATTGCTTTTCATGCAATTTAACCGGTTCAATGTTTGCTGATTTTAAACTTGGTGAATTGCAGTCATCATCATGATACATAAACTCAGAAGAAGGTACCTTCAGGAGGCTGAACAAGTTTCCTGTTCTGCGGGGCAGCCATTTCCTTCTTCAATTGTGTCAGTATGTGCTCCATCGTGTACTCACGCTGCCAGTTTGACAGCATGCTAAACTTTTTTGACTCTACCTGCATTTGTTCAAATGATCTTGAGCTTAGCAGCTCGTCTAAACATATAAATATATGAGATATTTGAATTAAACAAATAAAGTCAGCAGGGAAGTGTAAACATCAATATGACAAGTCCCTAGGAGGAATGGGTGACGTTCCACAATGATTAGAATCAGATTTTGAAAAATAATACAAGGGAGGCCCAACATTAGATGCATGAAAGAAAAGATGGTCAAAAAGGTAGATGTTGCTCAGTCCACACCGCCTAAACAAAGTTTATAAGATACCACATACAACGATGTTGCAAGGAAAAAGATAACACAAACATCATTTATAAATATCTGCAACAACTAAACAGTTTATTTGATTTTATTCTGAAAAAAGAAAGAAATAAAAAAGAGGCTGCAATAGGAGAGAACATACCACTCCTGTATCATGATTGACACAAGTCATGTTTATTCGAGAGTGGAAGCGCACAGATGGTGGCTTGTCAGGATAGTCTTTGTCACAAAACAGCTTAAGTTGATAAATCCTCCCTTCGTGAACAGACTACATTGAACATGAAGATACAGAACAGTACAATAGTTTATACTTTTTCATGATCTAGAAATAGAATTTGCATAATTAATAAAGAATACTTTACATTGTGAGGGCCAATTATAGTCCCCGTCCAGGACCGCATGTAAATGTCATCTGCATCATCCATACCATAGCTAACAGTCCCGTCACCTATACCTTTCTCCCCTCGCTCAAGCTCTTCAAGCAATCTGAAGTTCCGAGGAACTGCACATTAACACAAACATTGACAATCAAATCGTTCTAAGTGCTACCAAAGTCCAGTTGAAGACTGCAATTAGATTCTTGTGATAACATTTTCATCTAAGAAAGGTGGTGACACCGGAATAGTGGTACAAGACAGAAAAAAAAAAAAAAGACAAACAACCTAGAGCTGGTAATGATAGGCCTTCTTGAATGCTAGAAGAAGATTCCGACGAATCTTTGTTGCAGAATTCTTGCACTGGAAGCAGGGGACATCGGCTGAAATTATGGTATAAATACTTGTTTGGAGAGCTAGGAAGTGGACTGCATCCTTTTGGGAGGGAGACCTTGCCTTTCGGATTGTTTGGGGAAGGTATAGCAGCCTACAGGTAGGCGGCTGGAAGAGGACAGCAGCCTTCTTGGCAGCCAGACAGCACTTCTTGACTGCTCCTGGAAGGAGGAAGACAGCAGGTAGGGAATGAGAAAACCCCTGGTTGCTTGCTGATTAGACAGTTCAGGAGGGCTGGAGGTCGTGGACAGCAACAAAAAAGGGCTGCTGATGTGAAGGAGGGGACCTGGTGGCTGTGGAGGAAGGATCGGCAGCAGGACTGGTGGAATCTGGTGGCTGAAGGATGGACGGGCAGCTGTAGGAGGGGTTCTTGCAGTGGTTGCAGGCATATGAGGGCTGTGGGAGAGCAGGAGATTGTTCTTGATGGGTTTTCAGACGGATGAAGGCTGTTAGGACAGTAGAAGATGGCTTTCTTCGGGTTAGAGCAAGCAGTGGAGGACACCTGGACAGCAGGAGGAAGGAGCTGTTGCCCTCAAGCATGGGCGGAGGGAAAAACGAACACCAAAGGCCGTTGGGGAAGGAAGATGAGGAGCACCCACCACCTGGATGTCATTCCAGGATAAAGAAAATGCAAGAAAACATAGAAACATAACTCTGAAATTTTATTTCTAATAAAAAACTGATTATAATAGAAAGAAGTTCTATTTATAAGAATTGAGCCCCTTGATGATCAGGATAGGATAAGAGCTAATCCTATTGATAACTAGGATAACTATCAATAGGATAAACATAAAAGAAAACCCAAATTGGGCTGATTGCTGAACCTGTTGGCTGAACCGACTGATCTTGATAGCACTGGCGTTAAGTGGCACCTACAACAAGCGTCCTTATCCAATTGCCTGAACTTCATTTTAATCCTTTCAACCAACAGATATATAACTATAAAGGTGGGCCAAAAATTCCTTGAGGTTCCAAATAAGGTGCATCAATGAATGATGCCTGATTTTAGCGTTATGTATATTAAGATGTTCGTGTTACTAGTTCTTTCACGGATTTAAAGGCTTATTGATTCAAGCTACTACAAATCAATCCTCACGTTCATTATTACATGTTATAATAGAAAAAATGAGCAAAGTGAAAGCCTACGATCCAAAACAGCTGGAATTCAAAAGAGACAGAAATTGCAAGTTGATGCATCATGATAGTAGAGACGGTATCACTTGTTGGGTATAGCTGGGCAATTTAACTAATAATAGGTGTAAAATATCTACAATATAACAAAGGAAATGAAGTAAAGACATAAGATTCAGAAACATGACAGAATAACTCAGTTGCCTGGAGCTTTAGAATGACAACTCTTTTTAAACCCAATATTTACCAAACTCAATTATTTCTGATTTATACCACAAAATTTTGTTAAACCCAAAGCTTAATCATAGTTTTGATGATAAAAAGCATCTTTTGGGAGATAATAATTTTATGGAGGTAGAAATCGTTTGAAACTCATATCAAAGCACTCAAAGAAAATCATGTAGGAGTATACATCAGAGAATTAAAATAAGACCATTGAAGACCTTACTTTTCATTCACACCTAGCCAACCTTGTAAAACTTGTGAAATGGAAGTTGGCCGGATCACACAAAATATCATATACTGGCTACGTGTATCACAAAATAAAATATTTTAAAAAAAAATTCAATTTTCGCTGGAGGACCATAGATACAATTCTAATCAAATATAATCATAATCGTACATACAAAAGAAATCAAACAGATGATCAATTAGTTATTATCAGAAAGACCTGATCTGGGGCATATCACTTCTTAGAACACTCACTAATTCGTGGTCAAGTAGGAAGCAATACTCATAACCTTATCCAATACAGAGATAGAGTACATCGCCGCTAAGAGTTATGCTACTCATCTTATAACTCGAGCAACAACTAATTAATTATGAAATTCACCAGCACATTCATATTAGTGTGAAAATCCGATTTCAAATAAAAAAAGACATGGAAATTTTTCCTCAAGCCAATTTTGCATATGATCCTAATCATGCATACAAACCATACATATGATGTCAGATCGTACATACCATCATTCAAACATTGGGAGTTAGGATGCTTTATCTCTTGGAATAATGGACAGCTTTAACTGCTCTTGCTTAAAAAAAGACTCCCAAACTCCCTCATCATTTCACAAGCCATTCATCTCTTATTTTCACTCAACTACTCTCATCCTCAAACCTATATTTGAGCAAAATTCTCAATTTCTCATCCTTTCTAGATGCTCTCAAAGCAAGTCAAAGAAGACCTGAGATGAGTCATTGACATAATGGGACAAATTCTTCAAGGCAATCAATGACACCGATGCTAACCCTAAGATCTATGCAATTTATCTACAATCACAGATGCAAAACTAGTTGTCGCAGACAATCTTATAAAAATTTTGAGCTCTTTGTTTGTAAAACTCATCAATTTTACGTCTCTCAATCATTCTTAGCACTCCAACCTTGAATACCACGTTTAATCAAATCTTGCAGAAATGTCTCTTACACCTACACATTCTCATTCGTCAACAACCGCGATGTGGAAATCATGGATGTTAAATTGCAAAATTTTCTCTGCATTTTCAATATCGGTGTTAAACCCGCATGATGTGAAAATCATGGACGTTAAATTGCAAAACTTTCTCTGCATTGGTGTTAAACCCCCATGTGATTTTTAAGAGTCCAAATTACAATTTGATGTTCGATGCAACATTATCCAAGGGATTCCATCCTTCAACCACAACGCATAATACTGAGGTTTAGTTGTGAAAGTATGTGGCAACCAACAGTTCTCCACTCATATCTCATTCCTATGGTTGATCACATAAACATCAACCCTTTTTCTTGTTAAACTCATAGAATTGGAGAGGGAGAAGACTTCTTTTTATTGCATAAAACTCTCCCTATTTATAGATCTATACAAGATATCTTAACAAGGAAACAAATAATTATAAAATAATGCATAATTGTACTAATATCTTTATAAATCAGCCACCCAAATATGAAAGGAGATTGGCGTGATCCAGAAGAGCCACCCATGGATCCCCATGCTAGCCATGGGATCAAGAGGATTGGGATGGCTGGGACGATAATTTACATTTCTCTTATGGCATATTTTAGTATAGATGATCAAATTGTGCACCATAGGTTCATCACGCCTCTTTCTTCTAATACCACAGGGTTCAATACCAAGCAGCTAGTTGCCTCTTCAATAACATCATTCAAATAGGCATGAAGGGTCTGCAAGGTCATTTAAATAGGGGTGTTAAAACAAATTGATAGTTCGGTTGGGGTCGAACACAAAATTGACCTTACCATAATTGACTCAACCCAAACCCAAGCCCAACCCACTAGCTCAAATGATCCAAACCTAACCCTTTAACTTGTTTTGGTTAAATTTTTTTATAACTTATCAACTATAAAGTATAGGTTATTTGATTAAAAAAAAGATTATACCTACATGCAAAAGAATTTAAGAAAAAAAATATTAAACGGGTCACTTATAAGTCAAAGGCGGGTTTGCAGGTCAACCCGAAACAGGCACATTTAAAAACAAGTTGGAATTCCAGACCCAAACCCAACCCGTTGATTAAGCAGGCCAACCCGAACTTGAATTTTTTGGGTCATGTTCAGCTGGGATAATCGGGTCAGGTCATTTATTGACACCTCTACATTTAAAGTTAATTATATAAGTTCCTGCTATTTGAGGCAACTTGGAAAGACATAAAAAATTGCTTCCTGTTGCAACATCAATCCATGGTGCACAACAAAGCTGTTATTGATGAATCACCCGAGGTATGCCATCAATGAAAACATTAATCCAAGGCTACCATAAAAACTACAAATGCCAACTACAGACTTTAACATCATTGCTAATCACAATACGTCGACATCATCAAAATGCCAATTTCTGCTACCACCATAGATCAACAAAGGCCACCAACCATTCTGTGACAAGAACAACAATGCCAGGAAGCAATTTGTTTCGGAGGTCAATTGCAAGTACATGAAATGGAATGAAAAACACTATAACAACTTCCAACTATCTGAAAGCACAACCATTTAACTTCAATAAACACTAGAATTGAGATCAATTGCTGTATGAGGGTTCCAGAACCATCACAACGTCCACCTTAGAAACACAACATAGACCTCTTGCACGTTGCATAAAGTTAATGGAGAAGTGCCCCAAAACACCAAGACAGGAGACCCACGAACAAGATATTGCTTGACAACTTCAGTATTGCAAAGACAGAGACCTCCTTGTCAAGATACCACGTGAGCAGGAATATCTTAGTGTCGGCACTACGTACGCAACTTTGCATTGAGATGCACATAATCACATACACAAGTTCACATTCTCACTAATCTTAGGCAACTAATCGTTTTAACTAACCATTTTTTAAAAGAAAATTGAAATCATAAAATAATCCACAAAAATGATAATTTTATAGCTATCTTTAGCCAAAAAAAAACTCAAAATAATTCCCAGACTATTTATGTGTGGGCAATTTAATCCCAGAGTATTTAAAATGGTCCCTCATATTATAATTATGATATACAATTGATCCAATTTAGTCCCTTCAATATTGAACCTAATTTAATCTCAAAGGGAACATTCTGGATCAATTTTGTATAGTCACAACAACAATAACAACCCTTTATCCCATTACATGGGGTTGGTTATATGAATCTTTTTTCTCCATTGTGTCATATTAAGAGTCAAGTTCTCATTTAAATCTAATAAAACAAAAAAAGTTATTTCTAATATTTTCTAACCAAGTTTTTTTAGGCCTACCTCTACCTCTTAACATAGGCCAAATCTATACATCTACTATCCCAACCGGGTCATCAGAAGGCAGACGTTTTATGTGACCAAACCATCAAAGGCGACTCTCTCTAATTGGGTCAAAAATTCAAACCCGAACTCGACCTGCCAGGTTACTAGATTGACTCGATCCTACCTGCTAACCCGGAATATAGCCAGGCATGAGTGTGTGCGGGCGAAGGGGGCGTGAGGGGGCGAGCCCGTGGGTGAGGCAGCGAGCACATGGGGGCAAGCGCAGCCTGCGCGGGAGCGGGCGCCAGAGCAGGCAAGGATGCGGGTGTCGGGTTTTGGTTCAAGTGCAAACGAGAGCGCAGTAGGACTTGCTGCGAAGTGTGGGCGTGAGCGCGGAACGGCGAGAGCGCTGCAAGCCAGGGGTGACCCAAGTCATCTGGTCAATCCAAACCCGACCCGTCTGGCAAACGAGTTGACACAAACTCGAAATTTTCTTGGTCGGGTCAGGGTAAGGTTTTGGGTCAGGTCAAGTATTGACACCCCTACTTATAAATAACGAGATGCTCCTTTCTTTTTTTTAAATAAGGTGTTACAACAACAACGTGAAGCCTTTATCCCACTACGTGGGGTCGACTACATAAATCGTTTTTCTCCATTGTGTCATATTAAGAGTCAAATTCTCATTTAAATCTAATAAAGAAAGGTCATTTCTAATATTTTCTAACCAAATCTTTTTAGGTCTATCTCTACCTTTTCTTAATATAGGTCAAATCTAATACATCTACTCTCCTAACAGGGTCATCGAAAGGCCGATGTTTTACATGATCAAACCACTTAAGACAACTCTCCCTTATCTTATCTGTCACTGGAACTAGTCCAACCTTTTACCAAATATGCTCGTTTCATATCCTATCTCTAAGGGTAAAGCCACTCATCCACCTGAGCATCCTCATCTCTGCAACACTTAACTTAGTATTATGCTTCTCTTTTAATGTCCAACATTCGGCACCATAAAGCATTACAGGTCTCACCACCATCTTATAGAATTTTTTCTCAAGTTTGAGGGGGACTTTTCTATCACACAACAAGCCCGATGCATTCCTCCACTTCAACCATTCAACTTGAATTCTGCTGATAATATCCCCATCTATTTCACCCTTACTCTGAACAATAGATCCAAAGTATCTAAAACATGTAATCTTATTAATGACTTGATCGCCCAAAGTCACAATCCCCTCATTAGGTCTATTACTACTAAAATTACACTTCATATATTCAGTTTTAGATCTACTCAAGCGAAAACTTTTAGACTCCAAGGTTGACCTCCATAATTCAAGTTTACCTTCAACTCCCTCTCTAGTCTTATCAATACGAAGAACACCATCAGCAAAAAGCATACACCAAGGTACATCCTCTTGCAAATGTCAAGTGAAAACATCCATGACTAAAGCAAAAAGATATGGGCTTAAGGCCGATCCTTGATGTAATCCAACCGAAATAGGAAAATACTTGGTCAAACCACCTTGTGTTTGAACACAAGTAATAGCTCCTGCATACATATCTTTAATGATTTGAATATAAGCATTATTAACTCCATTCTTTTCAAGAACTCTCCATAGCACTTCTCTTGGAACTTTATCATATGCTTTCTCTAAATCAATAAATATCATATGTAGATCCTCCTTATTCTCTCTATATTTCTCCATCAAACCTCTCAATAAATGTATGGCTTTCATAGTAGACCTACCCGGCACGAATCCAAATTGATTTTGAGAAACATTAGTATCACGCCACAACCTACGCTCCATAACTCGCTCCGATAGTTTTAAAGTATGACACATTAACTTAATTCCTCTATAATTTGCACAATCTTGTGCATCACCTTTATTCTTAAAAATAAGAATTAACACTCATTCTTCACTTATCTGACATCTTTTTAGTCTTCAAAACAATATTAAAAAGTTTAGCAAGCCAAGAAATTCCTTCATCTCCTAAGCATTTCCACACATCTATTAGAATATCATTAGGTCCAACAGCTTTTCCACACTTCATTTTCTTTAAAACCTCTCTAACTTCAGTTTTACTAATACGCCGATAAAAACAGAAATCTTTATTTTCATTTAGGGTGCTAATGTTACTAAAGTCAATTGTATTTTCACATTCTTCATTAAAAAGTTTAGCAAAATATCTCATCCACCTTTGTTGAATATCATCTTCTATGAAAAGTACTTTTTGATCTTCATCCTTAATACACTTCACTTGAACTAAATCCTTACTACTCCTATCGCTTTGTTTGGCTAACTTATACATATATTTTTCTCCCTCCTTAGTATTTAATCTATTATATAAATCATTAAAAGTTAAGATCTTTGCATTGCATATTACCTTCTTAGATTCCTTACGTGCCTCTTTATATCTTTCCCAATTATCGAAATTTTTACATCTAAACCAATTTTTATAACAAAGCTTCTTATTTTTTTATTTTTTCTTGCACATTTGAATTTCACCGCCAACTATTTTTACTATTAGGAGCTTTTCCCTTTGATACTCAAAGCATATCTTTTGCAATATTCTTAATATCACTAGTCACTTTTTCCCACATAACATTAGCATCCTCATGCACAGACAAAATCTTAAATTTAAAATATTATTCTAAAAAATATTTCTGTTAATATTCTTTAAATGTCCCCATCTAATCCTAGAATATAATTTTACTTTATTTCTTATTTTTTTCCCCTTTATCTTAAAGTCCAAAACTAATAATCCGTGTTGGGTATATAAATTTTCACTTGGAATAACTTTACAATCTTTGTAATCTAAAATATTTAATTTTCTTATAAGAAAATAATCAATCAGATTTTTACTATATCTATTTTTATAAGTGATGTGATGCTCATCTCTTTCCTTAAAAAAAAAATTAGCAATTAAAAAATTATAAGCTAAAGAAAAATCTAATATGATCTTACCACCTTCATTTATCGTTCCAAACCGATGACCACCATGAATGCTTTTAAAATCATCTACCTCTTTACTAATATGTCTATTGAAATCTCCAATAAAAATTCTTTCTTTAAGAGGTATCTTCTGTATTAATTTTTCTAAGTCATTTCAAAATTTTAATTTTGAACTCATATCCAAACTTACTTGAGGAGCATAAAAACTTATAATATTAACAATCTTAGCATCAACAACAATCTTTAAAACTATAATTCTATCTCCAATTATATTAATTTTTATAACATTATCTTTCAAACACTTATCTATAATCACACCTACACCATTTCTAGTATGACTCCTAAATGAATACCATAATTTAAATCCTAAATTATCAATCTCCTTAGCCTTCTCTCCAACCCATTTAGTTTCCTGAATACACAGAATATTTATCTTCCTATGAATCATAATATCAATTAATTCCATTAATTTTCCTGTAAAAAAATATATATTCCAAGTTCCTATCCTAATTTTAATTTCATAGACTAGCTTTTTTGCCCTCATCTGTCCTTGATATGGTAACCCTTGCCTATTTAACACTACACCCGGATGCCGATGCAACAGCCCTTGCACACTTGTCGCTGTATTCAGACCATACAGCACGTCACTTCCAGGGGACGCCCTAGCATTAACACAATTTTTTAAAGGATTCATATCATGATTATTTGACAAGTTTTATGATGGCTGTTGACTACCTAACACAACCCTCCATTTTTCTCATCTAGCACTTGGGACCTGGCAACACTTATTAATGACTTGATCGCTCAAAGTCACAAACCCCCTACTAGATCTATTACTACTAAAATTATACTCAATGTATTCGATTTTAGATCTACTCAAACGAAAATCTTTAGACTCTAAGGTTGACCTCCATAATTCAAGTTGGCTTTCAACTCCCTCTCTAGCCTTATCAATAAGAAGAATATCATCAACAAAAAGAATACACCAAGGTACATCCTCTTGTAAATGTCTAGTGAGATCATCCATGAATAAAGCAAAAAGATAAGGGCTTAAGGCTGATCCTTGATGTAATCCAACTGAAATAGGAAAATATTTGGTCAAACCACCTTGTGTTTGAACACAAGTAACAACTCTTGCATCCATATCCCTTATGACTTGAATATAAGCATTATTAACCCCTTTCTTTCTTAGAACTCTCCATAACACTTCTCTTGGATCTTTATCATATGCTTTCTCTAAATCAATCAATAAATATCATATGTAGATCCTCCATAGTCTCTCTAAACTTCTCCATTAACCCTCTCAATAAATGAATAGCTTCCATAGTAGACCTACCTGGCATGAATCCAAATTGATTTTGAGAAACATTAGTATCACGTTGTAATCTATGCTCCATGACTCTCTCCCAAAGTTTTAAAGTACAACACATCAACTTAATTCCACAATAATTCGCACAATCTTGTGCATCACTTTTATTCTAAAAAATAGGAATCAACACACTCATTCTCCACTCATCTGACTCTTTTTAGTCTTCAAAATAATATTAAAAATTTTAGTAAGCCAAGAAATTCCTTTATCTCCTAAGCATTTCCACACCTCTATTAGAATATCATCAGGTCCACTAATTTTTCCACACTTTATTTTCTTTAAAGCCTCTCTAACTTCAGTTTTACTAATACACTGATAAAAATAAAAATCTCTATTTTCATTTAGAGTGCTAAGGTCACTAAAGTTAATCGTATTCTCACAATCATCATTGAAAAGCTTAGCAAAATATCTCATCCATCTTTGTTGAATATCCTCTTTTAAATAAAGTACTTTTTTATCTTCATCTTTAATGCGCTTCACTTGAAGTAAATCCTTACTACTATCTCTTTGTTTGACTAACTTATACATATATCTTTCCCACTCTTTAAAATCTAATCTATTTATAAATCATTAAAAGCTAAAATCTTTGCATCGCAGATTGCTTTCTTAGACACCTTACGAGCCTCTTTATATCTTTCCCAATTTTCAGAATTTTTACATCTAAACTAATTATTATAACAAAGTTTTTTATTTTTTATCTTTTCTTGCACATTTTGATTCAACCACCAACTGCTCTTATTATTATGAGTTTTTTTTGAAACTCCAAGCATCCTTTGCAATATTCTTAATATTACTAGCTACTTTATCCCACATAACATTCGCTTCCTCTTGCACAGACAAAATCTTAAGATCTCGAATCTTAATCTCAAAAATATTTTGTTAGTATTTTTGAAAAGCTCCGATCTAATCTTAGAACAACATTTTACTAAATTTTTCATATTCTACCCCCTTCATCTTAAAATCTAAAACTAATAAGCGATGTTAGGTATATAAACTTCCACTCGAAATAACTTTACGATCTTTGCAATCTAAATAATCTATTTTTCTTATAAGAAAATAGTCAATCTGAGTTTTACTATATCTATTTTTATAAGTGATGAGATGCTCATCACTTTTCTTAAATAAAATATTAGCAATTACAAAATCATAAGCTAGAGCAAAATCTAATATAATCTTACCGCCTTCATTAGTCATTCCAAACTCATAGCCACCATGAATATTTTTAAAATCCTCTACCTCTCTACCAACATGTCTATTTAAATCTCCACCAATAAAAACACTAACTTCAACATGTATCTTTTGTATTAATTTTTTTTAGCCATTCCAAATTTTTTAATTTTGAATATATATCCAAACCCACTTGAGAAGCATAAATACTTATTATATTAATAATTTAGCATCAACAACAACAACAACAACAACAACAACAACAACAACAACATCAAGCCTTTATCCCACTACGTGGGGTCGGCTACATGAATCCTTTTTCTCCATTGTGTCCTGTTAAAAGTCAAATTCTCGTTTAAATCTAATAAAGAAAGATCATTTCTAATATTTTCTGACCAAGTCTTTTTAGGTCTACCTCTACCTTTCTTAACATAAGTCAAATCTAAGACCTCTACTTTCCTAACCGGGTCATCGGGAGGCCGCCGTTTTACGTGACCAAACCATCTAAGGCGACTCTCTCTAATCTTATCTTCCACTGGAGCTACTCCAACCTTTTCACGAATATGCTCATTTCGTATCCTATCTCTAAGGGTAAAGCCACTCATCCACCTGAGCATCCTCATCTCTGCAACACTTAACTTAGAATTATGCTTCTCTTTTAAAGGCCAACATTCGGCACCATAAAGCATTGCAAGTCTCACCACCATCTTATAGAATTTTCCCTTAAGTTTGAGGGGTACTTTTCTATCACACAATAAGCCTGATGCATTCCTCCACTTCAACCATCCAACTTGGATTCTGCTGATAATATCCCCATCTATATCACCATCACTCTGAACAATAGATCCAAGATATCTAAAACGTGTACTCTTATTAATGACTTGATCGGCCAAAGTCACAATGCCCTCACTAGGTCTATTATTACTAAAATTACACTCCATATATTCCGTTTTAGATCTACTCAAGCGAAAACCTTTAGACTCTAAGGTTGACCTCCACAATTCTAGTTTACCTTCAACTCCCTCTCTAGTCTTATCAACAAGAAGAATATCATCAGCAAAAAGCATACACCAAGGTACATCCTCTTGCAAAACGGAATATACGGAATAATTTAGCATCAACAACAATCTTTAAAGCTATAACTTTACCTCCAATCCTATTAATTTCTACCACATTATCCTTCAAACTCTTATCTAAGTTACACATATCCCAATTCTAATACGACTGCTACCTAAATACCATAGTTTAAACCCAAAACTATCAATCTTTTTAGCCTTCTCTCCAATTATTTAGTTTCTTGAATGTATAGAATATTTATCTTTTTATAAATCATAATATATATTAATTCGATTAATTTTTCTGTAAGAGAACCTATATTTGAAGGTCTTATCCTAATTTTATTTTCACGGACTAAATTCTTTGCCCACATCCGTTCGTGATGTAGGAACCCTTATTTAACATAGTACCCGAGTGCCGTTGCAACGGCCCTTGCATACTTTTCACTGAAGCCAGGCCATACAGCGCGTCATTTCCAGGGAACGCCCTAACATTAGCACAATATATTAAAAGTTCATATCATGATTATTCGATAATTTTTACAATGGCTATCGACTACCTAACGTAACCCTCCATTTTTATCATCCAAGATCTGAGACCTAACAACAGCAGTGTTTTTCCCTCAAAACTATTTTCCGTAGTGGAGGGAATTTACCACCGAAGCTAGAAGGCTCATTGGTAGAAAAACATTATATCCAACCAAAAATTGTTGTCTCAATTAAAAAAAATATAGAATATTTTTAGCAAGCCTCAGACTCCCTATTTATAAGCACAAATGACAAATCCTTTCTAAATTCATATTTAAAAAAAACTAAAAAATAAATAGGCAGCATTATCCCAAGTTATAAAAACCTATAGGTATGAAAATCTCATAAGCAGATGAGAATATAAAAAGTCGAAAATAACATTGATGAAAATAAAAATCTGATAAATAATGAAATTTCAAGGTGTCAAGATCACAAGAACGTTGAGATCCTGTAGCATCTAGGCAAAAGGATCAAGAAGGGTTGTATGTAAGCTAGCATCAATCTCTCTAACATAAAGAATTCAACTCCATCAAACTGTTTCAGATCATCAATACAAACAAGCTCTCCTAATAAGCAACACCCTAGGTATGTACCTTAATACTTTATTAAAGCTAAGACTGCTTTAAAAAAAAATCAACTAGTAGTTCAAATTTCAAAATATTCATCTTACCGCAATCAATTTGTGTTTAGTGACTATAAAGCTAGCAATTTGCATCAAGTCAGCTTGACCTTTAGCTCCAATTAATAGTTCAAATGACATTATAAAGCATATTTGAATTTAACAAATGTCCTTCCTATAAAGAAACTAATGAATCATCACACAAGTCTTTTTCTCCACCAAGGTACCTATATATAAGTATTTGATATAATTTCATCTCCAAGGATAAGATTACTCTGAATATCTAAGAATTGAGCGTATTGTGTGTTTGATGTGAATTCCAAAAGAAGAGATGGAAAGAAAAGCGAATTCAAAGATTTTCTTAATAGTTCATGATATAAAGTGACACATTAAAAATTGAAGTAATACCAAAAATTTCTAAGACTTCTAACATCTAAGCATTCATCTTAATGTGTTGCGTAGCTTCATAAGATCCCAATTTTTTAAATAATTAATTTCTTAAGGATTCATATATGAAATATTTCATTATGTAAAATGATCTCCTAGTATGAACTCCAGATATATCAAATTTACATATTCCATAGACCTATAGTTATCATTGTTAAAAGTTAGTTTCTTGTGAATATTTTAATGCAAATCACGCAAATAATTAATAAATGTTAAATATGATGCTATGCATATATTGATTATGCTAAAAAAACTAATATGCTTCACAATGAACACTAATGTGTAGCAATAACTAATTTCAAGAGGAGACGGTGAAGAAAACTTAAAATTGATATTTATTAAGTTCCGCAGTTTCTTCTGATAACAAACAAATGACACAAATATGATATATCCATATGAAGGAGCAAACCCTTGAAAGTAATCCAAATGATTTAAAATTTAGTCGTGATAAACTATTTATCTATTGATTTGACAAGATAAATTTAGCTTTTGAACTTACATTATCTTACTAAATGGTGAACAAAAATCACAAAATGTGATATATCCTACTTCTTGATTTAATATTTGGCTTCAACACCTTTAAACCATACGTATTATTAAAACTATTAGTCACTTAGTTTAAAGTTATTAAATTAATCATACAGATGGTCTTTATATTCACAGGATGACTAGTATTATTCTTTCAATTTATAATTCATATTGGCCGATGTAGATTTTGTTGACTTGCAACACTTATCCAAAATAATTGAGCATACACCATTAATTTTGTTTTAACAACTTCAACTTCCTAGGAATCAAGAAAATTTTAAGTTTTAAAAGAATTCTTCGAAGTTTTCTATTTAATTTAAAAATTCATTAAAAATTGTAACAGCCATTAAATGATGGAATTTAATTTTGAATCTCACAATAGTTGTATTATAGCCTACTGGTTGACAATTGTAATCAAACATGAATTTCTGACTTCAAATATGATATATGAGAACTTAAGGTCAAGATGCAAATTTACGACAAGATACATGAAATCATACACACATTCAAACTCCCAGTTCATCAACCTTATCCAAATTATTTAGAGAAATTGACGATTCGCGTATCTTAATTTGACAACTATTCATTTCTATGGATGAAAACCATAAATACAAAAAAAAAATGCACGTATGATAATATAACAGTCATTTTTAGAATTAACACCTAAGAACTCAAAAGAATAAAAATCATCTATTAGATTTAAATCACACCACAATTATAAGATGAGATTGTAACAAATTGGAAAAAAAATTTATCATGCTTGTAAACCAATTACTAGAACTAAACAATAGGAAAAAAAAAAAGAATCACCAAATCACGATCTCATGCCAGTAAAAGGAGTTAACTTTCCTAGAAAAATATTTAATCTATATGATTGCACCAATTAAAACTAGAAAGAATTATGTCGAGAAGGAATTTTATTCTAAATAAAAATAAAAACAAAATTGTTTTATACATTCCTTGAACCCCCTATATTTACAAATCATAAATTCTCATTGAATTTACAATTAAAACATAGAAAAAATTGACCGCATTATCCCAAGCTAAAATGCCTATAGATAACCGAAACAACAAGGTATGGGAATCCATCAAGTAGCTAAAAAAGTTGAGTCAAAACTAGCAAGTGTGAAATGAAAAGTCCCATAACTAAAAAAATTGAAAGGAGTCGAAGGTCACACAACTAAGTAGAATGATCAAGGAGGGCTAGTCCATCATCACCATGCCCTCGTTCAACCTTAAGGCAACAAACAATATCATGACTAAGATAATCCTCCACAACACCGACATCCACTCCAAGGAACAGAATCATAAGGATTTTTTAATTATTTTTTAAATTTTTTTGTGATTTTGAGCGAATATAATTGCAAACTCACACACACATATGTAAGGCCTCAAACCCATGAGCTATTGGTCAGAAACCTAAGATCCTAAACAATAAGCTTAGATGGGCTACATACAAAATAAGAAATTCCATAATTAGATTGTCATAGCTAGCTTTGATGTAAAATGAGCATTGTAAAAGCACACAATCACCACATGAATAGGCTTTGAGCTTCAAAATCTATCAAATCCAGATTTTGTAATCTCGCATAATTTATAGCACCAATACGAAGGAATGATATCAAATGCAATAATTATCCAAGAAGTACATTGATAATTCAATTTTTAACTAAAATTTTAAACTTGCCAAACCCCCAGTATAAGATAATACTTCAGTTGTTTGAATCAACCAAACTTTTAACTAGCTGAACTCCCAAGTTTGGTGTAGGCCACAATTAGATAAGAAATTTGCAAGAAAAATTAAATACATAAGAAAAAAACTCACTGGTGTAGATGGCTAGCATCATAGCTAGTCAATCAAGCCCATAAAATTTAGTAATCAGCCATACCAAGTGAGCAATGAACGTTGAGATCCAACAAACGCTTTTTAAAAGAGGAAACTTCTGGATAAAAAATTAGTTCATACAATCTCAAATGTTCTTTTATTTTTCTTTGCTTCTACTACAAAGTCTAGGATGGACTACCTGCTTGTTTAATCTTGTGGATAGGCTTAGTAAAGAGGAAAAAGGCTTAGGTACCATTTGACAATGTTGCTGGCAATGAGTTATAATTTGAAAATAACAATTATATTTTAATATATAACTATCACATCATACATGTCATTATTTTTAAATTTAAACTCACACTTAAAACTATAATATTTTAAATAATATTTAACTATCATGAATATATGTAAACTATTTTTTATGTTAATTACAGAAACATACACACATACATATAGTTATTTGCATTTTTATAAAATTTATTTACCCTAACTTTGATCACTTTAACTCAAGTAAAGGCCTAAAGCTATAAATAACAATTTATTATTACTTTTAATAATCCCTTAAAACATAGGACATTAACTAGTTTTATATATAGGATTTTAGGAGTTTAGGGATCATGGTGCACTTAGCATATCAAGTGACTGCCACATGGCACAATTTGAAACTGAATTCAAATATACTAAGAACTATTACATGACAATTGACAACTAAATTTTGACTTCAAAAGCAATGATCTTTTTTTTTAATGCTTAATTATAACATCATATATGTCCTTATTTTTTTGAGTTCAATTTTATATATAAATCCATTTACTTTATATTTAATTATTTTAAATAATACATTGATATTAAATTTAATTTTGAATTTTGATTTGCTTATTTATTACTTAACCATCACATCATTTCTGTCATCCTTTTAAATTTTAATTGAAAATTAATTCTATTGGCATCTAAATTCATTTCTAACTACTTAGGCCTTGTTTGTTTGTCCATTTCTGCTGGCTTCTTCCGTCTGCCAACATTTATCTGCTGTTTAGATGCATAATTTTTGTAGAACTGTGTTTTTCAAATCTCCATTTTCTTACCGATTTTCAAAGATTTTTATTTTTGCTTCTCCGTTAGAAAAATGCAGTTTTTGAAACAACCATTTCTCACCAAAATTTTACAGAAGGACTTCTCCGACCAAACGAAACCTTAATATTCAACTATTTTATGTAACAGCTATCTAAGCATAGCATAAGACTGATATTAACTTTAAATTTAAATTTACATTGACTTATATATTAACTTAAATTTAACTGTCAACTTTCAATCATTTTAACTCTCATTCGAGTGTTTACAATTCAAATTAAAACAGAACATTCATTTCTGTTATTTTCATCATACTTGCAACACAATGGGTAGTTAATCATGATAAAGATGCACTCTAGTTTGGATAAGTTAGGGCCAACTAAAAAATAGGAAGACTTCATTTTTTTTTTTAAAGAAAGCTAGAGTATGATCAAGATGTGGTTCAATCCCAGCAATCCACAGTGATATCAGTAATTTAAAAGACTGAATTTCTTTTCGCAACAAAGCATACCTGCTTAATCTAACCAAGGTAAAAGAATTTATCCGAAAAGGCTACTTGATCCCATCAAACAAACCCAAAAATTCATAGTCAAGCAAGGTAAGCTTCAATACTGCAGTAAGCAAAATGGCTCATGAATATCACAACACTAATCAACTAGATGGGAGTTGATTTGATTAGAAACTAACAGAAGTTTTACAAAACCTGCGAAGGCTAGAATCTACTAAAGCTAGAGCCAAAAGGATAGATACAGGAATACCTGATGATAGGCAAATGTGGCTGAGAAGAACTATAAGCTTGGAGGGGTCTCAAAAACTTAATCCTTACTATGCCTACTAGTCCAATTTTGGTCCATTGAATCAAATGTGGATAAATGGAACCAGCAAAGTCAATGGAACTCAATCCAAAGGCAAGAGGTGAACGCATTCTATTAAATCAACTATGGCACAATAGAAAGCAATTAATCTCAATAGGGTTTCTTGAATTTATATGTGTCTAAGAATGGCTAGACTAGATCTTAATGTTTTCTTTTTCCTAAGAAATTTTAATGACTAAACTAGGAAATAGACTTAGAAGGCATGATCTTAACCAAGATTTACCAACAAAGGTGTTAATCTACTAAATCAATTGTGGCACAATAGAATCAACAAACCCAAATAAGAAAATGCATCTACTAATCAAATCAATTCAATTGCTACTCAACCATATGCCTTCTTAAGATCTATTTGAATCATATAAAGATCCTCTCTTTGCTATTTATTCTTTTTTCATTAATTTTCTTCACAAATAATCACTTTCATGATAGATCTTCCTAGTATTAAACCAAATTAATTCTCTTACCATAATTTTTCTAACTTTTCTACCACTTACATCACGCATAACTTCTTATATGAATTGAAAGTTTGATTCCTCTATAAAGCTGTTAGAAGAGTTAACAAATCTTTTCAATAGAATTTTGAATGGTAAAAGGCTGTCATTTGAATTAGAAATTACCCTTCAATTTTTTTGGTTTAATCTATATTATACCTTATTAGTATGTTAATTATGCACAACCACCTATGAGGCACCGACACACCTCTTGAAGAGAGAATGCAGTGTCAGACACGGACACGTGCCCGACACAGCTGAGACACATGTCGGGCACAACAGACACGTGTCTAACTAAAATAATGTTTAAATTTAAGTGGACACACGTATCCTAATTTTTAATGATTAAATTATTTTAAATTACCAATTTTTTATATTTTTATTAACTAAATTAAATAAAACATCACATTCGCTCGTTAGCTCGTATATGCATCAATACGAGCCCACTTCCTGTCGTATGCCTAGGATTTTCGCTCTACATTGTCACTCTCATGTTTTCTACCATCGTCTTCTTCATTTGCACGATGAAGACCGAAGATCCCATGGGTTTTACCTCTCTCTCGAGTGAGAAACCCCAACCGAAGCCTCTCATCTCTCTCGATCTGTTCTAGCTTCCACCTCCAGAAGTCGTAGGTTCCGCCCCTTGCTCCGTCTCCCGCAGCCCCTCATGGTGCCGAACTTCCCTCCTCACATCGCCTGTAGTGCTTGCCGACCGTAGGCCCTACTCGAGCCGACACCGACCTTCTCATTCCAGGTCAAAGCCTCTGCATCCTTCGCCTCTCTTGTGTGAGCAGGATCTGGCCGATCTCCCCACCTCTGCTCTCCCTTGATCTCACGTAGGAAGACCCGCCAAACCACTCTCCTCATTAGTCTCTTTGGCACTCATAGCAAACCGAAGCCCATGCCCTACCTCCGAACCCAACTTCCACTCTAGCTGCTGGACTCGACTACCTCCGAGCCTCCTGTTGGGCCTACCATCCCTCTCTCCTGCAAATATATTCCCTTCCCCTTCTCCCTTGTACTCTTCCTCTTCTCCATTCCCTTCTCCTTCTTAGCCCTTCATTCCTTGTGCTTGCTCATTATTCTTGAAGCTATGTTGTTGCACCTAATTCCCTAGTCATCAATGCAATAACAGAAGGATTTTCAGTGTTTGTTGCTAAAAATTTGATGATATATCCGACATTGTTTCTTGGTTGCTAAGTTAGACAAGTTATCATGACATTCATTTATTATTGTTTGTCATTTCTAATATGATGTTACATTAATTTCTATACACTATAAAAAAATTGTAATGTCGTGTCCGCGTCGTACCCGTGTCCTACATTTTCAAAAAGAGTCGTGTCTGTGTTGTGTTCGTGTCGTCGTGTCCGTGTCTGTGCATCATAGACCACCATAATTATTTTGTCCATCCAAGATGCATGTCTTAGTTCAAAATATAAGGCCAACCTAAATAAATCAATTTCACAATTAATTTAAAATAGAACAATTAAAATGATAGATTGTACAACATAAATATGCAGGCACATTTGCATGCCTTATATATGCCTACATAGATACACCCATAAATGTAACATGCAAGAGAGCAAATTTATGCCCTTGATTTTAAATTCAAGGTAAATATCCCAACTTATAGGTAGAGGTAGACCTAAAAAGACTTGGTTAGAAAATATTAGAAATGATCTTTCTTTATTAGATTTAAACGAGAATTTGACTTTTAATAGGACACAATGGAGAAAAAGGATTCATGTAGCCGACCCCACGTAGTGGGATAAAGGCTTGATGTTGTTGTTGTATAGTGGTCAAGTCCTCATTCTTCATTCATCTCTATTATGTGCAGCATGAGATAGATTTACAAAATTTCTATCCAAGTTACATTCAATCTACCCCATTATTTTTCTAATTAATTTATATTAATTTATCAACACATTATTATTATACCTTTTGCCCTTCTCTATACCTATCAAAACCACCTAAGCTTATTTTTCGCTATCTTATCTTTAATAGATGCTATTCCCATCAATATATTCTTCATAATTTTGCTACACTTCCATCTTAAAATTCTCATTTTTTTTATCTACCAAGCTTGGATCTATACAACATAATTGGTTTAATAACAATTTTATATAATTCAATATTAAATCAACATAATATTATATTATCGTATAGTACACTTGAAGTACTTCTCTATTTTAGTCACCCAACTAGAACTCTGAAGTTATATCATCATCTACATCTAATTTTTTTTATAATAGATAAATATTCTAAACATATCACATCAGGGTATCATTTTATCATCAAAGTAATCATCATCATCATCAGCCTTATCCAAACTATTTGGGAATAGCTTTATGAATCCTCATATTACATTCATTCCTGCTATGTGTTTTCTAAAGCTCTAAAAATATCCTTGACAATCATTTTGAACAATTTCTATGCATGCTCTTTTGCGTTCCTAATGCTTTGACTTTAATTTCATTTTTTTCATAACATGAGTACTTTTGTTGTATATACTACCTTGGATTCAAAAAAACTACTCCAACCATTCTCTTAACATTAACATTCATATTTCCAACTTCCTTAATTTTATGATAAGTCCATCTTAACATTGTCATTTATATCATGCTCAAATTAGGCATCAATACTTTTTTATTGTCCACATTCAAGCCTATAAAACATAGACGGACTAATTGCAATTTTATAAAATTTATCTTCAAGTCTCTAAATATCCTCTTATCACATAATTCTCCAAAGGAAATTCCTCATTCTAACCACTCATCTATGACTCTATATGTTATATCATAATCTATGATGCACAAACACGGGCATACGACATGGACACCACGACACGGATACGGGGCCGTTAATTATTGAAAATATAGGAAATGAACATGAGTTGGACACAATTTTATAATTTTAATATCTTAAATAGCATACAAGAATTGAATAAGTAGAATATTAAGAAAAATTAAGAAATAATAATCATTTAACAAGGATTCGTGCTAAAAATGATAAAAATTAGGATGTCGAGAATCGGGCATCAGTGTCGTGCGTTAGGCATCGCGAGGGGAGACAATAATACTATCGAGAGTAGGATATTGATGTTGTACAATGGGCATCGAGTGTCGATGTCGAGATGTTAGTCGCCATTAGTGAGACAATATCGGAGAAAGATGAGATGTTGAGACAGCCTGAGCATGTGATTGTGGGTGTAGAAATTATTAGGGTAGAGCGTCAATATCAAGATAACATCGAGTGTCAGACTTTGATGTTAAAACATTGATGTTGTAACAGTGAGACGTCCATGTTGAGATAGTATCGAGCATTGTTATGAAACCCTAACCATGAACAACTAGAGAGAAATGAAAACAGTAATGTTCGAGGAATGATGTATTGAGTGCGGGCATTTGATTTGGGGTTGTGGAGAGAAAATAAGAAAAATAATATTTATTTTTTAATGAATAAAACTTTGAAATACAAGAGATTATATTTTAAAAAAAATCATAAAATATTTAAGACAAACTTGCGAACACCCATGTCTATTTTTAATATTTTTTTCAAAGAGATACGTCTTCGACGTGCTCAACACGTGTTGAATTTGTATCATGTCCGACATATAGCAGACACTATATATCTCTTTGAGGAGAAGAGCTAATGCATCATAGATCGTAATCTATGTCCCCATTCTTTTTAAATAATATAATCAATAAACTAAAAAATATTACACCTAAGTATCACTTTATCATTTAATAATTAGGATTAATAATTACTAATATTATATACATAAAAATTAGCGAAGAGCTTTAATACAAGCAAACATCCTCTCTGATTTTTAGGGTAAATATTAAATGTTCGGGTTTAGCCTATGATCACTAATATTCACAAGATCCTAGAGTGAAATTCAGCTTGTAAGAGGTCCTACAACCTTTTTATTTATAAGGAGTCTTATGTCTCTACTTATCTGTAAAAGTATTGTGCACCACTTAAAATTAATAAAATATTAAAGGTAAATTTCTATTATTTAAAAAATAAAAAATATCATTAATTTGATTTAGCCTTTTAATTTAATCTTTGAGATGCTTTATCTATAAAATAAGATTTACCTTTATTGAAGATGTCTCACATTGCAAGAAGAAAAGATCCTACATTGAAACATATGCACCTTACTGACATAAATAATGTAACTAAACATAAGTGTGTGTTATTGTAGAAAAATTATAAATGCTGTATTTCCCGAGACACCTGATTGGGGGCCAAGCGAGGTGGAAAGGAAAAACGTTGGTTTGTAAGAAAATCCCCAATGAAATGAAACCAAAAATTAATTGGTTATCAAACAAAAATAAATGCAACAAAACAAACTCCATATAGAGATGAAAGTTTCGTTAATGATAATCAGGATGACGAAATGATGATTGAAGCAATGAGGTATTCTAATAGAGAGGAAGAATTGATGAAATCTAAAATAGATGTAATAAGTTCCAAGCCATAAGACAATGTGCTTTGGATAATTATTTTTCTTCTAGCCAGGTAAAAGAAATTGGAATGAAAAAGATGAGATAGGTTGACATTAAAAAGATTCTTGACAAGGATGTTAAAGAGAGAACCATATATAATCTATAATAAATGTATTATCAAGCAAGCATATATCTTTAATATTGCTAAGTTGGATAGCTTCAATGTGATTATTGAAATATAAGGCATTATGGTCTAGGGTTGCAGGCACTTTTCATCATGAGTTGAGGGTTTCTCTTCTCCATATAAAGGTTGATGTTAAGAAGAAAAGACAAAAAAAATACAAGGATATTTTGAATAAGATTATAGCCTATGCCAAACAAATGGATTAATAAGAGGAATCAAACTATAATCACTTCTTGGTAAAATTTTCATCAGGAATTAATCTTCAAGAACAAGTTGATGCATTAGATCACAAAAACAATGCGATGTTGTTGTCCAAGTTGCTTGATATTCAAGTTGAGAAGAATGGAGAGAAAAATGTTAGACAAATGACAAAATATCATTCAAGCCATAAAGAAGTATGTAGTCAATTTTTAACCCAAATTAAAAGTTTTAAACTTGGCGTAGTCAATTCTTATTTAGTTGCATAGTCAATTATTATATATTTGTGGAACTCCGCCGAAGTCCAGATTCCTTTAAAATCATGTAGTTGTATTGAACACAATGTGAAGATTTGTGGGAGGAAATAACTCAAATTTGCTATTTCTTTCTCGCCTCTTTCAATCATTCGTAAATATGAGAAGATTTGATATTAATGTTTATTTCTAAAGCCGGGAGCAAGTCAACCTTTGCTAATGATTACAAAGGACATAGGGCATGTAAGACTATCCTTGTATCATCATTTTTGAACAACGTTTGTCATGCATTAAAGGCAACACCTCCTTTGGTGAAAGTTGGGAATCAATTGTGTCTGTGGGTGACGCCCAACTTTACTAACAAGCCCACCCACGAGCTAATGAGCTGGAATCTAAAGTGGGACTGGAGAGTAGTTGGAAAGGAAGAGAAAATCTATGAACAGCTCAAGAAACCTGTGAATCTCCGAGCAACATGGAGTCTACTAAAATCAGTCAAAAAGTCCCGAACTGCTATTCATCACCCCTTATTTATAGAGTTCTGAAGGCTACAGAAAAAGCTACACAAAAAGAGAAAAAAGTACAATGCTATACAGACTGCAATGACACATGTCAACCGCTAATTAACTGAAAGAGGTTGAGTTTGAAAGAGCTCCAATGAGCGGTCTCTAAGTGAGTTCTATAGTGCCAAGTAGGTCGGGTCGAGACTATGGGCAAGCACTGACATGAGGGGACCTACGACCAACGAGTTGGTACATGTCGTCGACAACTCTTGGGAAGAGAGAGAGAGAGAGAGAGGCGAGCGAGATATTGCCATAGGAAGGGAAAGGCTCTGAGTTGAATGGCCGCAACCAATGTTTAAAATTACGCAATTGGGTATTGAGGCGTTTTTCGTTCGTGAGGCAAGGCGTAAGCTTCAAGACGTTCTGAGGTGTAAGTCTCAAAATTAGAAAATTGCATAAAATCAAAATGAGGATTTTTTTGTATAATAACTAAAAAATATATTAAAAGTTGACATAAGAAATAAATTGACATATATATGAAATACAAAAATGCATAAGATATAAAGTGACAAAATCTACTCTCTTTTCAAAATTTTAATTCAGTGTTTTGCACTTTATTTTAATTTGTTAGGACTCATTTCATGAATATAATTTGCTAATTTAGAATAAAAATAAACATCTTATGATGTTATGCCAAGGCCAATTTGGTTAAACCCTCTGAAGTAGGTTTTGATAAATACATTATGATGAGAATTGATGAAAATAAAATACAAAGTAAAATTTTGATAAATTCTTAATTTATTATGTTGTTCATTTTAATGCATTCAAAATTCATTCAATTTTGATCTAAATTTAAAACCATGCAAGTCGAACAATTAAAAATAACCTAATTGAGAGAACTAATAATAAAAAAAGAAGAGGCAAAAACTTTGTAAATGCAAGTCAAACAGCAGCATATGAGTCAAAGGAGGTGAAGGACCTACCTACTCGATCGACAAAGAACGTTTAAGGGGAGAAAAATGCCTACTGCTACAGCGAGCAAACTCCCATCATCGTCGAAGAAAGTGAAGAAGCTTTTAGCAACTCGTTCAAAACCACCTTCGGGTCGTGCAGCAGACGAAGTCGAGCAGCAGGAACAAAGGTACTCGACATTAGGTTTAGCTTTTAATAACTTAATTTACTATTTATTTTGCGGCAATCGCCTCGCAGAAGTGAGGCGAGTCGAGCCTCTATAGATTTGAGGCATACACATAACGATTAGGGTTTGAAGTGTCCGCCTCGACGCATTACGGGATCGAATTACACTGAGGTGCGCCTCAAGGGGCACCTCTCCTTACGCAATTTTAAATAATAGCCGCAGCCAGATGAACTGAGAGTCCAGTAAATAAACGCTTTCATGTAGTTTAGCTTGCGAACCTTCGTGTGGTGGTCAAGGTATATGGCGAGTGCCAAGTTGCTAGTTAGAGGAGGAATCTCTTATTCACCCCGTGAAAGAATGAGCTCCTTGATAAGCCGAGGAGAATATTGCCATGGTGGGTGAGTTCTTCTGAGAGTTCCAGGAGAGTAGCACTTCTCAAGTTGTTCGATGAATTATGCTCATGACCTGCCAACTACTTGCTAAATACTTGTGCAGGAGTATGTGAATATACATTTAGTTTCTCAATTCACTAGGCCTACTACTATTTGTGATGTCGATCTTCCTACAAGGAATGTTCTGATTTCTGATGAGGAGGATGAGCCTCTCTACATGTGAGTAAAAAGGTAAGTGGTAGCGAGGCACCCTGTAGTGGAGAGTGGGGTTCTCAAGCGCCATTAACTGGGGCAGGCAAGAGAAAAATGGACAAATTTAAGTGCTTGTGAATAGTGTTGTTAGAAAAAAAAAACCCACTATAAGAAAGCATGTAATCTGTGTTTCCTCAAGCAAGCAGTTATGACATCCAACCAGCGAGCAATTATGACATCCAACGAGTAAGCAAGAGATGAAAGCTTTAAAACAACATGCGCTCTTTCAATTTTCGAAGAGAACTATCCTTCGTGATCGATTCTTGACTGTGCCTCCAAAATATTATTGTGAACAAGTTTTGTAAATAATTTTATGATTGGTAACAGTTGAAGTGTGTAAATTTACCACAAAATTATGATTGCTCAGCTAAAATTATGAAATTCTGAGAAATTTTATAATGTGTCCAACATTGCTCATATCTGTTGAATGAGTGATGTTTTTGAAATTGTGTGACTGACTCCGTGCGAAAAAAATGACGGCGATTGTTTCTTACTTATGTATTAGGACACTCGCTCATGTAAGAAAATGAAATACCTTCTAATAATATACTTAAGTCTTGAACTCGTTAGTTTATAATTAAATACTGAACTCGACAAGTAAATGAAATTTTTTTTGTAAAATTCTTAAATTAAACTCGGCAATAATAATAGCTTACCAAACCTGAGCTTAGTATTTGAGGGGTTTCGTGATTAAACTCACCATTTAAAATGCCCGCATCTGAGCTCGACGAGGCCTTTGTTATACCTAAACTTGTCATAATAATAAGAAAATTGAATTTTCAATCACGTAATAATTATACATGAGCTCTCTATGGCGGTAGATATGCAAGGATTTAATGTGAAATCCTATCATAGTTGAGAACTTGATGTAGCGAGTGAGTTGAATATGAGAATGTGCATACTCTGGCGAGTTTTTTGTTTGCATGAATAAGATAGAACCTTTTGGAAAAATCATCCAAGTCTTATACTCAATAGTGGAGCACGACTGATGTATGATTCCTTCTTACTTGACAATGAGTGAGTGAGTTGGCTATGACTCTCCATGGAGTACGCTCGTTGCTAATACGTTTTATGTGAAGTCTCCTTAAGTGGGCCGCATCTTATACCAAAATTTAAATCTTTGCGGGGTAACCACCTATATTTGCTGGCTATAGAAGATTTGCATGCTATTCATTGCGAATCAAGTTGCAAAGGGGAGAGTCAGCCTATAGGGCTATTTACTAGGATACTCGCCATCGCATTTAGTATATGACCACTAAGACTCATCATCTATAAGGGACTCCCACGTTACTCATTGTAGATTTTATCACAAAAGGGAGAAGTTGGCCTATAGTGGCTCGGGGGTTTGTTGTAGGAATTCGACGACTAGGTATTTGATTTGAAGGTGTGATGAATGGGATGAGTTAATTATTTTTGGTTTTTGATATATTATTTTGTTTTTGAACTTCCTGCCTTATTCCATTTCTTTACATTTCCCTTTTCTTCTTCTCATCCCCCCCCCCCTCCCCCTCCCATCCCCTCCCATCACCTCCCCCTCCCCCTCATTTACACTAGACTATTGATCTTCACTGAATAACCACCTATACTTGCCAACTATTAGAGAGTCACGTACTACTCATTGTGAATCATGTTGCAAAGGGGAGAATCAGCCTATAGGGCTATTCACTAGGATACTCACCATCGCATTTAATGTATGACCACTAAGACTCGTCATCTAAAAGGGACTCGCGCGTTACTCATTGTAGATCTTGTCACAAAAGGGAGAAGTCAGCTTATCGTGGCTTGAGGGTTTGTTGTAAGAATTTGGCGACTAGGTATTTGATTTGAAGATACCTGTGATGACTGGTCCAAGTTAGTTGTTTTTGATTTTTGATATTATTTTATTTTTGAACTTCCTTCTTCCATTTTACCTTTCCCTTTTCTTTTTCCACCTATACTTGTTAGTTATAAGAGAGTCATGTGCTACTCATTGTGAATCATGTTGCGAAGGGGGGAATCGGTCTATAGGGCTATTCACTAAGATACTCGCCATCGCATTTAATGTATGACCACTAAGACTCGTCATCTAAAAGGGACTCATGCATTACTCATTGTAGATCTTGTCACAAAACGGAGAAGTCAGCTTATAATGGCTTGAGGGTTTGTTGTAGGAATTCGACGACTAGGTATTTGATTTGAAGATACCTGTGATGACTGGGCCAAGTTAGTTATTTTTTGTTTTTGATATATTATTTTGTTTAAGCTTAATCTTAAAAGAGAAGCATAATACTAAGTTAAGTGTTACAGAGATGAGGATGCTCAGGTGGATGAGTGGCTTTACCCTTAAAGATAGGATAAGAAATGAGCATATACGTGAAAAGGTTGGAGTAGCTCCAGTGGAAGATAAGATTAGAGAGAGTCGCCTTAGATGGTTTGGTCACATAAAACGGCGGCCTCTCGATGACCCGGTTAGGAAAGTAGAGGTCTTAGTTTTGACTTATGTTAAGAAAGGTAGAGGTAGACCTAAAAAGACTTGGTTAGAAAATATTAGAAATGATCTTTCTTTATTAGATTTAAACGAGAATTTGACTCTTAACAGGACACAATGGAAAAAAAAGATTCACGTAGCCGACCCCACCTAGTGGGACAAAGGCTTGATGTTGATATATTATTTTGTTTTTGAACTTCCTTCTTCCATTTCTTTACCTTTCCCTTTTCTTCCTCCACCCCCCCCCCCCCCCTCCCGGCCTCCCTCCCTCCCTCCCTCCCTCCCTCTTTTTATTTTCCAAACTGAGCTAGTTCACAAAATAAAGCATGGGAATTTAAACATTGTTCACTATGGCTACTCGGCAAGAAATGAGGATGGACCTCGCCTAAATAAAAACTTTCCTTCTCCTGAGGGATTTGCCTCAACTTCCTACAAGTAGTCTTACTCGCTCTTTTTAGCTTGAGCCTGAATAAAAACTCGGCTAGTTCCCATCTCAATCGATCGCACTCAGTTATCATAGAGTAAAGTATCAAACGTTAACGATTTTTTGTTCTTAGCTTATTAGGAGTTCGCTCTAGATTTGAGGCGAGTTGCCTACATGACTTGGGTCAGTTGCTTCACTTGCCAGAGCTAGTTCTCAAAGCGTTGGGCGATTACCCTCTATAGGCGAGTCCTTTCATTTTTTTATCTCAATGAAGCGTGAGTACCTTGAGTATGTTTTCCACTTAGGGGCAAGTTCCCTAGGCATTTTTTATAGAAAATTTTTAGTTCACTGACTCAATGAGAAAGGACCTGCTCATACAAAAAAAAGAGAAGAAATGAGCAAGAAGGATTTTATTTTTTATTGCATTTTTTAAAACATAAAATAAAGAGATACATGAATAAGAACTTCCCTTAGAGATAGAAGATTTTCAAATCGTCGATGTTTCATATCCTTGGTAGTTCCTTACCAAAATGAATTTGTAGCTAATAATCTTATGGGCTGACTTGCGCTTTGACAATGTAAGGTCCTTCCTACATGGTTGTCAACTTGTTGAGCAGAGAAAAACTGCATATGCTTTCTTCAACACTAGATCACCAGGTGGGAAGGTCTTCTCCTTGACATGTGAGTTGTAATAGTTGGCCACTCTCCATTATACTTCTTTTCTGAGGATGGCATGTGCTCTGAGCTCTTCCAAAAGATCCATTACTATCTTCAACCCTTCCTGATTGGTCGCCTCCCACTCGCAAAGTTTACCTTCTTCGTGGTTTGTAGTAGCGACAATTCACTGACGATGGAGGTTGAGCTTGAATGGTAGTAGTTCGCTGACGAGAGCAAGAACAACATGTGCCCACTCGCCGATGAAAGAGTCATCCTCAGAGCCAATGGGACTGAAGGAAGCACGTCCACCCAGCTTCCCTTGGTGCCTTCCACCTTTTTTCTCAAAGATTGAGGATATGCTTATTAACGGTTTCAACTTGCCCATTGGTCTAAGGGTGGTAGACTAAGGTGAATTCCTTGCGAGTGATAAAAGTCCTTTAGGCACTGGTTAGCGAATTGTGGCCCATTGTCAGTGATGATGATGACAAGAACATTAAATCTGAAGGACTCTAAATATGGAAAATTGAATTTGGAGAAGGCGTCGATGAGCTCGGGCTCAGCCCTCCTAGCCCGCTTGGTTGGCAAGATGTACTCCTCATCACTCGTTGGCGAGCGAGTGGACTCTAGAATAACTGTGGAAGTCAATGCTCAGCTGTCCGATCTCCTGCGACAAACTGCCGACTTAGACGAACCTTCGAGGGTGCTCTCTTCGTATCGCCTTTGGAGCCCGCCCAAGACATCTTGAATTGTCTTCATTATCCATTCTTCCATCTCCATAAAGTCACGACAAGTGCTGTACTCGGCATTCCCCATATTGACAGATGGCGTTTGTTGAAGTTTCTCGTCAAGTAAGGCATATCTTCTTGTCAATGGCGTCAATCCACGCCCATAGTACCTTAGAGAATATTGGATCCAATTGTGTCATGGGTGGCACTCGACTTTACTAGTAAGCCTACCCGGTGAACTAGTGAGTTGGAATCTACATGGGAATGAAGAGTAGAAAAAAAATTGAAGAGGAAGAGAGAATCTTTGAATAGCTCAAAAAAATTATGAATCTCAAAGCAGCATAGTGTCTGCTAGAATCAATCTAAAATTATGAATCTCAAAGTAGCAAGTGGAAACACTAAGGTGCAACCTCATCGAGTACCTTGGAGTAAGGTATTAGGTGCCGAAGCATTTTCCTTTGTAATGCAATTTTTTTTAAAGCATGCACAACCATATTATGAGATTGAGGACTACAAATCTAATGATGGGGAAGAGAAGACAATGAGTAATGAAGAAGATGAAATAGATAGTAGCGAGAATTAGATTAGCCTTGCATTATGAAAGTTCCCAAGTTAAAATTTTCTTTGATTGTTTAAGCTTGAAATATAATTTTTGAACCTTGTAAGAACTTTATTTTAAACAATCTATTCAACAAGTTTTTATCATTCAAATATATGGAAAGACACAACTCAAAAATCTATTTTTTACTACTATATTTTTAACATTTTATTATGGTAATTATCATATTGTATTATCTAAAAGTATTCCTTATAATTAATAAAATGTGAAATTTTTTAGAGCCTCATTTGACTCTAGACACCAAGGATGGTGCTTGACACTTCAGACATTAGTCAGCAATGTTGACTTGAGGGTACCAGCACCTTCAATAACGCTTGCTAGATCGTAAGAAATTAAATGACTTGATCTACAACAAGTACAATCAAGCTCTGAAACATAATAACAATAAAAGGGATGACATTTCCCAATTGAGTTGGACTCAATTTGATAATGGTTATGAGTAGCTCATTCAGATAATGGATGATGCAAAGAAGTTCATTTTGATGGTAAATTACCATGGCAAGATATTTATGCAGTTGCATTCTTAGAAGACATTCAAAATACTAGAATAGCAAGATTTCATTATACATCCAAGAGAACATCTGCAAGCCAAGCATAAGGAATTTTAGCATCAAGAACCCCAACTATTAGATCAATTAATGCTCCTGTGCAACCATCATTTCATGATAATATTGTTTGGGATGATATGATTAATTAATCTAAAATTCTTTTGTTTGTTAAAATAATGAAGATTTGACTGAAGAAGAATTTGTTAAAGAAAGGCAAGATCAGGATGATGTAGATAATGAGAATGACGATTGAAAATTTCACTTAGACAATTGCATTTGTGCAGCTACTTCTGTAAACATGTAGAGCATTAGATATGAATTATTAAGTTCTTATCCTTAGTTTGTACGTCAAATTATGACTTGCTTTATTTAGATATTCAGTTTATTTATTTCACTGGATTTTTACATGACACGCCAAGATATTTTTTTATAAAATATTTAAATAAAATATATAATCAAAACACCTAATGTCTATATTTTCTATCAAAGAGCACTACAAAATGAAATATAATATCATATATATCACATAAAAAGTTTAAGGACCAACATAAAAAACAGTTATCAAGTGTGCTTTTATTTTTTTATAAAATATACTTAATTTTCAATAACACATCAACATTAAGATTAATATTTAGGTGTGTTTTTGTCAATATAAACACTATATTATCGACACAAAATTTTAAATTAAAAAAATAATATATAATCTTCAAAATATCTAAAAAAATTATACATGTTGATGTATCACTAATTCAGCTAACACCCATGTCCTCTTGAATAGAACCTCCATCATCATCGATAAAAGATATAACATGCTAAGTTGGCTCCTAAAAAAATACAAAACATCATCATCATGTGTCCCGATCATGTGTGTCCTGATTGTGCGGGGCGTATCCCGAAAGTGTTGGTTTATGCCTTGGACATACTGGATTGTGTCCCAGTCATGTTGGATTGTGTCCTGACTATAGTTTTGACTAAAAATAATCAAACACAATTCTAAGCGTGTTGGAAATGTGTCAGGGAGCCTTCAAGGCGTGTCTGTGCTCTTACACACACTGAATATGAAAATGAATTTCCGTTCTAGTTTCCATTAACAAGGCCTACTTGTACCAGCAAACCCTTGGCCGTTCTGCCCTCAGAAACCAATGCCCAAACCATTTAGCAAGGTAAATCAGAAATTCACGGCAAACAACAAGTGCATAATTCCTAGATCATAGCTATTCCAGAGAGAAATTTAGTATATCCGATGCCAAGAAAGTCAAATCACGATATCACAGCACCCTCGCAAATAAACACCAACTTTTCCGCTATCCATGGTGAGATTAAAAGCAAACATCCGTCAAAGGGACAAATTCCCTAAAGATCCAACAAGAACACCTCTCCAACCCAAACAGAAACCCTAAATGGCACAGGAAAAGAAAGTAGGAAAAAAAAGATGCAGTTCTCACCGACGACGCTGGATCCACCGGAGTTCCCAGCCGACATGGATGATCTATATTATATTCTATAGGTCCAGTCGAAATTCTCAGCGATGTCGGATTGGATCAGGGGACCAATATCAATTCGGCGAGTCTAGCGAGAAGAGAGAGCGGGAGTGCCTGGAGCCGAATCTCTACGGTCGTAAAGCGCTGGGCTGCGAGATGAAATTGCTCTGTACCTCAGGGTAAGTATTAAATAGGACAAATGGAGGTTTGCAATATTTTTATTTGATTCGGTCTGCAGTGTGGGGCACCGGACTTGGAACCTACACTGCGTGCTCCGTGAATTTGGTCGGTGTCTCCGCGGTCATATTTTAGGTTTTCAATTTTGGTAGACTTGTTTTTTAAAAATTACATTTTATATATCTCATAATGATAAAAATTAAATAAATATTTTTATTGTTCATTTTTTTTAGAAAATATATCCAAAAGTTTTTTTTGGAGCGTGCATAACAGTCTCTCTTTATTTATCATTAATAAAGGTTAGTGATATTATTGATTGATTATTTAGGATTGAAAAATTGTGCTATATACCTTAAACCCAAATGCTGGTAATCTTATTACCTGCTAGGAAATTGATAACATCCTCTTTGAATCATCTTCATCTTCGAATCATGATCAAACCACGATCAAATAATGGTCTAATGATCTTCAAAGATATGATCAAATTTTTTTCAAATCATATTTGATCATGATTTGAATAACATTTGAATCATAATTGAATAACAATTGAAAAATCTTTGAACAATGGTTGAATCACCTTTGAACAACATTTGTAAATGTTCAAAGATGGTTTTGATTAGAGTTCGATCATTATTTGTTCTTGTTTCAATTATGTTTCAAAGATTATTGGAATCATGAAGGAAAATGGAATGATATGATCAGCGTATGAAGATTGTTTGATTATGATATGAGTATAATTCAATTATGATTTAGTTTTGATCTCAGATGGGACCCAATCATTAGGAATGTATTATACTAATTTGAGTTGTTTTGTTATGTATGTAGATGTCAATTCTAATTATTCCATAAGAGAAGCATTACAATGCTTAGGTTATTTATGTAATATGGGTGTGAGGGGGTGAAGTTGATTAGATAGTTCCAGACTTCTGATCTCATTGGCAAGGATGAGAGTTCCCTATTTGGTTACATCCTCAAAGATTCTAGAATGCAATTTTATGATACCTTGATTCATCAACTATTATTTATGGATGGTTGATGAAATTGAGGATGAGAGATACTCCATTGTATTCAAAATTAGAGGAAAGAAAATCACATTTAACATTACTGGAGTTACCTTGATCGTGGGTTATATTTAGCATAAACTCTTGTAGTCTGTCACCCTATGAAAATCTTAGAAGAGTAAGCAAAGCATGTACTATTAAAATCCCCTCATTATAATTTATCTCTATAAATTTAGTATATGTCAAGCACTATGCCTATGCTTGCATCATACCAATCCAATATGCCTGGTTGTGCCTACTTTTCTATTCATAGGCTTCACATTACACCTGATATTAACTACACATATGGCCACTATATACATTAAATGAAGACATTGTATATTGAAAACATCATTAAAGTATTGATGAAAAGAATTCATCAGTACTCCACATTTTATTTACACCATCAATTCAAAACTAGAGAATTTAGCCAAACATGAAGAACAAGTGAAGCAAACTCATTTTCATTAATTATAGAAAAAAATAATGTATAAAATAAAAGATATCACTAGATGAGTCCAATGATCTCCTCTACACTCATCCTTGAACTTATAGAATTACTTCCATAAACATTAACCAAACATTCTTATGAAGTAGATCTAGTGCTCCCTGAATTCCCATAGTTGTCACTCTTAAGGAAATTGCAGAGAAGTAATGTGAAAATTGAAACTAACCAAGTGAATGAGCTCCCTTACTAACATTACAAATAGAATATTTATAAAAAAACATAGAAAATGAATTCTGGCACCACGGCGCTAGAGACACTTGTGCCGCAGTGCCCATAAAATGAACTAATACTGCAACGCTGAAGGATTTCCTCCACTGCGACGCTTGCTGACGTAGACTGGTTGTTTAGTGTATAGACGCGCCGCTTAACTGGCACATCATGTCCTGAATGGTTATAACTATAGCGTTGCCGTGCTGCAGATGATTGAGTGATGTGGCATCCATGTGGCACTCCCTTTGGCTTGGCAGCATTGGAAATTGGGGTTGCAGGCCTTTGCAGATACAGACTGGTTTTACAGAGCTGACTCCTCCGACGCTGTGACGTTATTAAATAGAGATTCGGTACCGCCATGCCCATATTGGGTGCTCTGGCAATGTTAATGATGGCACCATAGTAGCGTAATGTCCGACACCGCGGTGCTGTACCATACTTAAAATTTTTGCATATTTTCTATATTTTTCTATACAAACACAACTAAAATAAAACGATTTTACTAGCAATTTAACATATAAAACATATCATTATTTACACTCATCAAATCCTCCCTAACTTAAACTCTTACTTGTCCTTAAGAAAATAATTTTTTTTAATTCTGATTGAATGATTAACCAAAAATTTAAAAAATGACAATCTAGCATTACTAAAATATAGGATAATATGTCACTATCTAGAATTAGAAAAATGAACATGGCTATACTTCTAGTTTGGAAAAGGACTAATAGTTAAACTAATCAATCATTCTAGTTAAAACCCAATTTGAAATTATAAGTTTTAGATTTAATCATTAACTTATAATTATTGAAGTGAATAATTGAGTTTTAATGATTAGATAGGGTTGTAGTTAAAATTATAGTTTCATTAGTTCACCATCCCTTGTATTAGCTCTCCCATCTTATCCTTTATAATTTTTATATAAGATTGTATTTCCAATCTTAAGTTTTCACTTATACCAATTTTTGGATGTACTCATCTTTTTATTTTGATTCTTTTCTTTTTGTTTTCCTTTTCTTTTGAGAACTATTTAATAGTTCTTTTTCTTTTTTTTTGTGGAGTACATATAATTTTGAATATCAGCTTCTGATTTAGACCTTCATACAATCTTAATAATTTTAATGTAAGGACTTGATGAGATTACTAATTCCATCTTCATGTTAGCTATGATTTAAAATTTTAATATATTCATGTCTAATTTTTAATACTAATTATTCATCTTTTAATTTTTAAAAGTTAATTTTATAAGTTATAGCTAATAAATTCAAATTAGGATAATGGCTTAAATGATTAAATGAGTTAAGTATTAGTTTTTCTAACTTATGAAGTATAAATAAAGTTCATTCAAACTAGGATCTAGGGTTTTATTATTATCCTAATTTTATATAATTTTAATTTATCATTTTTATAATGGTTCATTAAATAATCAGAATATAAAAGTAATTAGAGGACAATAATAATTTAAGCATGAAGAGAATTTGCTAATATATAAATAAACACATAAATAAATACTACAAACCTATGTTTTCATAAAAATGATAAAAGGTGCATAAAATATATGTTGAACATAAACATGATATAATATTCATAACATAATGAGTATTAGCATAACACATATATGAGTTACCTCATAGAAGCACTAAGTTTAAAGTCTTCAGCCAAACTATAAATAAAAATACAAAATGAAATAACATGAAAATGCAACATAAAACTAAAAATATCAATCTCTCTCTCTCTCTCTCTCTCTCTCTCTCTCTCAAGCCTACCCCTTAGAATCAAGGTCTTCCTCATCTTCATCTCTCTCTAGGATACCAAATAAAAGGTCGGTACTCAGGTGCAGAAGGAAACTCATATTGTTCTAGCCTTTTAACAAATATATTGTTTCTAAACATTCCAACAAGAGCCTCATTAAAATCTGATGTGCACTGGTAGTATTTCTCTTATTGTTCCATAGTATGAGTCATCTGCATTTTCACCTCAAATTGCTAGTCTTGTGAATCTTCACAAAATTGAGTTACCTTCTCCATTTTCCCACTCAAGTCTGCCACCTGATCACTTAAAGATTTAGGAGTCCTGACACTCCTCATGCTGCTACTACTCTATACCCCACTAGAAGACTTGGGCTCACTAGGATCCTCCTCTTCTCTATCTAATTGCTTAAAATTTAATTTTTTCCCCTAATAAGAGCAACTATGAGGAATAACTGTTCTTCATGTTGATCACCCTTCACTCTTGCTGCTACACAAAGGGCATATACTAAAGAAGGGTGGCCTAGACCCACAGAAGTAGATCCCCTCATAATATACGTAAGGGAATACATGATAAACTTTTAATTATTAATAGTTTAGCCCTTTTGAATGGCAAAATTTAGGAGGGCTCTATTCTTGGTGACCTTAATAATATTCTTACTAGAGAGAATGCAGGCAGAGATGAAATACTGCCAAGCCTTGGAGGTTTGAGTCATATAGGATGCAGGGAAATGAATGATTTTCTCTTCTCTAGTCTTCCACCTAGCTCCACTATTCGGTCTACAAAGTAAGTCCATAATTTCTTTGGAATAAAATGCTGCATGGCTAAAAGGAAAATATTCAACAAATTCCATATATTTTATCTTAAGGATTTTATTAATGGTGGAAGAGTAAAAAGGTACCCATCTCCCTCCACATAACATTTAAAATTGGAAGCCTCTTTCCCATTGGCAAAAAATTCACACACACTATTTATAATGGCCGCAAATGGTTCCTCATAGAAATGGGCCCAACCTCTATCAAAAATGGTTTGAAGGATTAGTTGGGTTGGGTTAAGAAAATCACGCTTAGGGATCAAAGGTTTAGTGATTACCCACTTAGTAAACCTAAACTCGGCTGCCTCAGAAACACATTTGAGTTTATCATAGGTGGTAGCTCTTTTCTTCCCTGATCCTAAAGTCCTAGGGGCCATTGCTAAAAAAAACTTAGTGGGTAAGATGAATAAAGAGATTGAGTGAAAATGCATTGTGAAATGAGATGAAAACAGAATGCCTATTTATAAATGACGAAGCACTGCGACACTGTGGCACTGCAAGGTACTGCGCCGAACCGCTCAATGCATGCACTAAATGACAAAATGGTTAAATTCAAATACTATAGTGGTATAAGCCACATTGCACAGCGGCATTGGTTTTAGGAATTTGAAATGACATTTCAGAAATGGGCCACTGCTGCGATATTGCCACGTGTCAGCACAATACCGGTCGTGCTAGTTGACCATTATAGTGCTATCAATGATGCAGTGATGAAAATGATGTCACACCACGACGTTAGTTTTAGTACTGCGGCACTAACCTGATGATTGTCAACGTTCTTTTTTATTAGGTTTGACCGAAGCTGAGTGCTTAGGGGATAAGTGCTGTGGCGCTGGCTTATATGATTATTTAAGATTCAAAAATTTTTGATTTATGGAATCACACACATGCAAGGCAAGCACTACAACATAGTGAAAGTTAGCGCTACGGCGCTAAAATGAAAAAATGTAAATAAATGACTAATGACTTGACACTCAATGCAAAATGTAATGCAATGCAAACAACAAAACCACAAAATGCAAAACCTACATGCAATAATAATAATAATATATTAATAGGTCTAATTATGTAATTAATTAAACAATATAGTAAAATTATAAGTAAAATAAATCTTTTCGGGCAACGACACCAAAAACTTAATAGGGGTGGTGGAGTAATTTAAATAATTGTGAAAATGATTTAGGGCTCTATCAATCCCTAGATAATGCTTAGGATTTTCTTTTATATAAAAATTATAAAAAATCTCACATAATATATGCAAGTATATGTACTAAATCAAGTAATATAGTGATAGAGTAGTGTATCGATCCCACGAGAAAGAATGTTTACTTGCAAATACTGGTACGATCTACCATAATTATAATAATTATTCTACTCAATAAAAATAAGTTTTGGTGGAGATTCAATCACTTAGTTTAAAATCAATAAAAAAATTAAATGAAATACTATTTAGATAAAATGTTTTGGATTGATGGAATATAAATACAATATATTTTTTATTGATTTTTTTTATATTGATTCTATTTAGAGCATATGCATCACTTATCGCTTAGTCAAGCATAAAGAGATAAAGGTAGATTAAACCCTTTCAATCTCAATACCACTCTAAAATCCCATAGTCTGTCACCCCCATGAAAATGTTAGAAGAGTAAGTAAAGCATGTATTATTAAAACCCCCTCATTATAATTCATCTCTATAAATTTGGTATTTGTCAAGCATTATGCCTATGCATGCATCATACAAATCCAATATATCTAGTTGTGCTTGCTTTTCTATTCCTAGGCTCCATATTACACCTAATATTAACTATACATATGACAACTATGTACATTAAATGAAGACCTGGTATATTAAAAATATTATTAAATTATTGATGAAGAGAATTCATTAGTACTCTATATTCCATTTACACCATCAATCTAAAACTAGTAATTTAGTCAGACATAAAGAACAAGTAAAGCAAACTCATTTTCATTAATTGCACAAAAGAAATAAAGTATAGAAGAAAATATATCACTAGATGGGTTCAATGATCTCCTCTAAACCCCTACTTGAACTTATAGAATTGCTTCCATAAACATTAAACAAACACTCTTATGAAGTGGATCTAGTGCTCCCTGAACTCCCTTAGTTGTCACTCCTAAGGAAATTGTAGAGAAGCATTGTGAAGATTGAAATTAACTAAGTAATTGAAATCCCTTACTAACATTACAAACAAATTATTTATAGAAAATCACAAAAAATGGATTCTAACACCGTGATGCTAGAGACACTTGCACCATGGCGCCCATAAAATGCACTAACGTCGCATCGCTGAAGGATTTCCTCCAATGCGAAGCTTACTGATGTGGACCCATTATCTAGTGAATAGACGCATCACTTCGCTGGTAGATTATGTCCTAAATGGTTACAACTGTAGCGCTACGACACTGTTGACTTGAGCGCTATGGTGTCCACGTGGCACTCCCCTTGGCTTAGCGGTGCTATGTAGATAGAGATTGGGCTTTACAGTGCTAACTCCTTCGACACTTTTAAATAAAGACTGGGTGCTACCATGTCCATATTGGGTGCTTTGGATGTGTTAATGATGGTGTTGCCATGGTGTAGTGTTTGATACTGCGATGGTGTAGTGTTCGATACTGCGGTGTTGTACCATACTTGGAATTTTTGCACATTTCATGCATTTTTCTACACACAACTAAAAAAAAATAGTTTCATTAGCAATTTAACATATTAAATATAATATTATTTACACTCATCACCTATCTTTTTTAGGCTTCACTGTATGCTTTAATGAGATCTATTGGTCACATGCAACGACATTATGAAAAGATTTCTAAATCATAGGTTCTGATTCATCCATCTAATGTTGAGTCCTGAAAGCACTTTAATTATACACTTCCATATTTTGCTATTAAACTATATAACATAAGGTTGGGCTTACTTTTGCTGGAAAATAAGACTAATGCCCTATAAGCTTCAACTAAAGATGTGCATAACTATACTTTGCATGTTTCTCATACTCATCATCCTTGGACCACATAATTTAAAAGTAAAAATCGATGTGTTCTTATAGCTATTGATTGATAACTTGAATATTATATGGGAAGAATGTGTGTTAACATATGATTCAACTAAATAAAACTTTCAAATGAAGATAGCCTATTGTGGATGATGTCACAACCCAACCTGATACGACCCACATATATGGGTCATACCGTGTTGAATGTTGAAAGAACAGAGGTTGAACAAAATAGATCATGATCTTTTATTTGGAGAAAAATCAAATATATTTTTCTTAATAATAGACACCAGAGCTTTTAATTCTTCCACTATACATAAATGTACTCATCCACAAAAAAATTCCATTCTTTCTATTTATCCACAAATGTATACAGTATAAATTTTTACTATCCCTGGCACCAAACAGACACAGGATAGAAAAATACAAAATGTTAGGACTATTCAAATATCTAAAACAAAAATAAAAAAGGTACCTATACACAATACAACTTAGCAAATCAACCTTAGTTACTCAACTGACCCTTTTCCCCTGCCCTGACCTGAAATGAAATGCAGAATATAAAATGAGCTAACACAGCTCAACAGATAAAATGACCAGTAACTTAAAATAAAGCACTCATTGCAATCTTAATAGTAGACATACAATAGAGTGGTGTTAGAGCAGTATAAGGTATCATAGATAACTAAGCAAGATACAGAATTCAAAGTGTAGTATGCTGAATAGAATGTAATATTGGTTGAATAGAATATAAATAAAGTATATAATAGAAAGTAACATAACTCCAGCCCTTACATTTCTCACTTAGAACTCCAGACTCTTATGCCTCCCATTCAGAACTCCTAGCCCTCAGGCCTTCCAGTGCTCTCAGCACATTCAGAATTTTTGCAACAAAACTCTATAGATATAAAATAAAACTCCCCTTAAACTATTTAAATACAGCAAAAATATTATTCAAAGATGCACAATATATCAATTGTGTCGTACAATAGTATAATTAAGCAGTTAAATATAAAGTGGATGATCTATAAAATTTCAGGGATTTTTCCCTTCAGGCAGCATTTTAGCAGTCAAATCCAATACAATATAACTTAACTTTTACTAATTCAAAATTATACTAAATTATCAGAGATCATGCAAAACTATATTTCAGAGGTTTAATTATTCTATAGTACTATTCTAAGTACCTAAATATTTTTCTATAGTTTTAGAAAAGTCGTGCTTTAAAAATACCTGACAGATATTGTACGAAAAATACTTAAATATCCTAAACTATGTTCTCAACAACATTCCAAAAGTTATGCGGTGAAACTTTCCCTGTTTAAAATTTTCTCAGTTCAAACAACATAAATTTATATTTTTAATCAGAAAATTTCAAAATTATTAAATTATTAAACTTTGAGATTGGGAAAATGTAACCTATCTCAAGCTGGATAACTTTTAGAATTGGACTGATAGTAGAAAATGATCTGAAGCTACTCAAAATGGACTTTCTCTCTATAAAAATCCTCCTTCTCTCTCTAGTTGGCTACTATAATTAGGTGAAATGGATTTTAATAGTGAACAAATATATATTTTTATTATTAAAATTTGGTCGAGCACCGTTGTTAATTGCACACACCAAATTACTCCCGATTTGAGCCTATAGTGCAGCAACATCACCCCCAACACCGTCATATAGAATTCATTACCAAAATTCTAGAGAACTTAGTGTGGTAGTGCTGCTTATCCTGACATTGTTGTGCCCCTAGGGAAAAATTTTGGATTTCACAAATATGTACACAGACCCTCAAGACCCGCTCTAGAGTAGATTTAAACATTCACATGCATATGAAGCATGCTCAGACACTTGTAGATGGGTTCAAATATATAATTTTAGTAAATTATCTTTTTCCAAATCGGATCTGAATGGGTGCAATTGTATACTGATTTATAGGTGTTATAATTGTCCCCTCCCATCAAAAAATATCATCCTTAACATTTTAGAATTCAGATTAATGGAACATATCAAGATATAACTGCCTCATCTCAAATTTCTTCTCCAAAGTAGCTTCTTTTTCAAGCATGTTCTTCTATTGCATCTTCACCATTACAATATGTTTATTCCTTAACTTCCTAACATTATATATGAGAATCCTTTCTAGTTCTTCCCTATAGCTCAGATTTGGATGTACCTCAAAATCATTTATTAATAATATGCTCCCAGAATTAGACACCCATTTCCTCAGAGAGGACACATGAAATGCATTGTGTTCATTAGATATGCGGTTAGGTAATAATGACATATAAGTAAAACTACCAATCCTTTCATAATGTACCTTGGACTCAATTTACTAGTTCTTCCAAATCTACTGACACCCTTCATTTAGCTAGCCTTAACATACATGAAATCACCTTCTAGAAACTCCATAGAATGATGCTTTGAATCATAATATTTTTTTTACCTATCCTGCATTGCTGTCAATCTATTTTGAATTAGACATATCTTTATTATAATATCATCCACCAAAGCTTATTGCAACTCGGGCTCACGAGTTCTTATTTTGATGATAACAAATATTATGGTTCATCTCCTAGTATTTGAAATATATATTTATTTGTGTGTACTAATATTTCAGGAACAGCATGCATCAATCCAAGAAAGATTCAAGACTCAAGAATGAGTAGAATAGGCTTTGTTGTATTTCTCGTTGATGTGCTTTTTGATTTCTTGAGTTAAGTCCTGTAAGGGTGTATGCTTATTTGTGACTATGTGTACACAAACTCAGGGGGAGTGAGATCTTGTCAAAACCAGAAGTTCAACTTTTGAACAAATCGTACTGGACGATTTCTGATCGTCCAGGTCGATCTGTTCATTGAACTAATCATCTTGGACGATCTAATATGATCTCCAAACCCTAGCCGCCATGATAATTTAGGCAAGGATTTAAGAGTCAAAATTTGTTCTAATCATCTTGGATGATATGTATATCGTACTGGACGATTTGTGCAAAATTTGTACTGATCGTCCTGGACTATCCCAGGATCGTACGGGACTATCAGGTCAAATTCTGCACATCGTCCAGGACGATCCTGATATCATCCTGGATGATCTTTGGCGGCAGAATAGAGTTTTTAGGGTTTTCTGAAGCCGTCTTTTGGAGCAAATTGTCCTGGATGATCCTGCGATCGTCCTGGACGATCATGCGATCGTCCTGGACGATCCTGCGATCGTCCTGGATGATCTTTGCCGCCAGAACTGATTTGGAAGGGTTTTTGGAGCTCTTTATTTAAGCTTTCTCAAGGCACTTTATAGGTGTCTTTGGCAGCCATTGAGTCTTAGTTCTCTTGGAGAAAACTTGAAGAGAGAGCTTGAAAGGGAGAGAGGAAAGGGTGGAGTTTGAGTGGGAGAAGAGCCTGGGAAGGGGTTTCTCGAGGGAGTGTGAGGGGGTTCACACGGTTGCTCCAGCAAGCTTGCACCTAAGTACCATCGGATTCAAGGCTTGTCTCAAGGATGTTTTGGGAAGAAGAAGATCTCTTTGGTGTCGAAGGACCCGGCTACTCCGCCACACTGGGGAAGGTGGAAGTGATTTTGTAAGGGCTTTCTCCGCCTAGCTGTGGGGGCTAAAGGAGAGATACTTTTGGTTTAGTGCAATACTTGGAGGGTGCCTCCGAGGAGTGGGCGTAGGTTAGGTTGGACTGAACCACTATAAATCCGGTGTGTTTCTTTCTTATTATTTTCAGCACTTTATTTTGTTACGATTATCTGCTTGGGTGAAATCTGTGATTGATCTTTTTATCGTTGTTTTAGTTTGTTTCCGTAGAAAGAAATATAAAGATTTTTCTTTTCTTTTTAAATATCTAATTCACCCCCCCTCTTGGTTAGTCTTGGGACTAGTTCATAAGGGCTTAACATCCCTATCGAACTTTCAAGTGGTATCAGAGAGGGATTCATAAAATCAAGTTTTTAAAAACTTTTGAATTCGATCCATGCTAATTTTTGTAATCATAATATTGTGGAAGGTTATTCAATCACCCGGCCACCACTTTTTGAAATATTACTTTTGATTTTTGGAAAATCCGTATGTCTACTTTCTTGCAATCTATTGATTATCGCATGTGGCATATGATTCAAATTAGTTATTCTGTACCGTCACGTATTATAAATAAAATTAAAATTGATATACCCTTTTCTGAATGGAGTAGAACAGATCAGATCAATGCTCAATTGAATGCTAAATGTTTGAATTATTTTTTCTGTGCTTTGAATTCTAATGATTATATGTTAATATCCGCATGCACTACTGGCAAGGAAATTTGGGATAAATTATGCACTACGTATGAAGGTACTTGTGAAATCAAGCAATCTAGGCTAAATATTTTAATGCAGGATTGTGAACTTTTTAGCAAGAAACCTTATGAAACGATCTTGAACATGTATACTAGGTTTGCTCAAATTGTGATATCATTACATACTTTAGGAAAAGAACTTTCAAACTTTGAAAAAGTCAATAAAATCCTATGTTCTCTACTTGATAAATTTGATGCCAAAGTCATTGTAATTTCTGAATCTAAAAATTTGAACGAATATTCTATTGATAATCTGATTGGCTCACTAATTGCCTACGAGCAAGGTTTGGGTCAAAAGCTTTTGGATGCAGGTGAAACTATCGTGCTGAAAACTGAAGACATTAGAAAAAGTGACTCAGAAGATGATGAAAGTAAGGAGTTAGCATCAATAACAAACAAATTGAAAAGTCTACTAAAGCACAAACATCAACATCAACAAAAGTGGAACAAAGGTAAAAAGGTTAAGAATGTTAAGATTTCTTCTGACATTGTTTATTTTGGATGTAGGAAACCTAGACATATGAAAAATCAATGCCAAACTTAAGAACCCTTCCTAAAAAGGAAAAGGGTAAAGCTAAGCAAATTATAATAAGGGCTGATAATGCAAAACGAAAAATATCCTGGGCAGACCAAGCTTCTGAATCATCAGATCAGGAGCGAGATAATGTGAACTAATGTTTTTTCTTGTGTGTTTGTTTTTGTGTTTTTACTTTTGTTGTTTGTGATTTTTATTCGTTGTATTTTTATGTTTTATTATTATTTTTGTGTTTCTTTTAAATTGTTTAAAAAATTAGTTTCTTTGTTATTTTAGTTGTTTCTCTGATCAGCACACACTTATCACTTTTTATTTTATTTACACTTTAAAAATCAAAATTATTTTTCAAAGATCATATTTTTTAAAAATGAAAAATTTACCTCCTATTTTTCAAAAAATTCTATGTAAGTTGTGATTGATTTCTCTAAAAATCAAGCAAAGGAAGGAAACTCATGATTTTGTCTCTCCATCTATTTGTTTATATTAGGCTATTTCACTTTGATTCAAAATCTATTTCAAATTATAAATTAGTTTTTAAAATTGAAACTTTTTCATCTCCCAATATTTTGTCTATCTCATAGGAATCTTTTGCAAATTATTGAACCAACTTCAAGATTATCTTATTCAGGTTGTTCGTCTTTATCAAAAGAATAAGGTTTGCTGATTTTAAAGATTTAGAAAGGAGGCAAATTACAAAAATCAAAAGATGCGAATTGTCGCCAAAATGGAAGGATACACAAAGTGTATCAAAAATCAAAAGATGCGCAATGTCGCCAAAAAAGAAGGATACACAAAGTGTATCAAAAATTAAAAGATGCGCAAAGTGCGCCAGATTGAAAAGAGGCACAAAATAAGCTAAAAAAAAGTTAGCTTCCCTTCTTGTAAATCTCTAAAGTTTAGAAAACTCTTATGCCTTTTTGATAGATTCGTTACTTGAGCTTGAAAATTAGATTTTGATTCATTACTTTGCATTAATCTTCTATTAGATATATTTCATGAAAGGAGTTTTGAAAGATTTTTGTTTCCTTATCTAATTTGTTTATTGATTTAGATATTGGCTTAAAAAGTTTTTTAGCCTTTTTAAAACCTGAGCTTGGTTTAACAATTTCTAAATTTTTAACCTTTCTGGGTTATGAGTAGTCAATTCATGCCTTGCTTAGTTTTTGAATAAAATCAAGGGGTAGCTTTCTCATTACAAGAAAATTCTTAATTTTATAAAAATTTCACAAGATCAGAGACCGTTTTCGATCTTTAGTCTATTTTTTTTACTTTGTTTTTTCTGCTCCTCTTCTTTTGATAATGTCAAAGGGGAAGAACTTACTATTATATTTGTTGTATTTGTGAAGTTTATTTGTATTGTAATTATACTATTTTATTTGTAACATTTATTTGTATTGTGTAGTTTTTTAAAAATAAAAAAAAATAAAAAAAATGTGTTTCTCCCTATTTTTAAAAGTCTTTTCTTAGTGAGGGGGAGATTAGGAGAAAATAGTTTTATTTGCAAATCCAACCAGAAATATTTGTCATCATCAAAAGGGGGAGATTGTTGCAGACTCGGACTCACGAGTTCTTATTTTGATGATAACAAATATTATGGTTCATCTCCTAGTATTTGAAATATAATTTATTTATGTGTACTAACATTTCAAGAACAATATGCATCAATCCAAGAAAGATTCAAGACTCAAGAATGAGTAGAATAGGCTTTGTTGTATTTCTCGTTGATGTACTTTTTGATTTCTTTAGTCAAGTCCTGTAAGGGTGTATGCTTATTTGTGACTATGTGTACACATACTCAGGGGGAGTGAGATCCTGTCAAAACCAGAAGTTCAACTTTTGAATAAATCATACTGGATGATTTCTGATCGTCTAGGTCGATCTGTTCATTGAACTAATCGTCCTGGACGATCCAATTTGATCTCAAAACTCTAGCCGCCATGATAATTTAGGCAAGGATTTAAGAGTCAAATTTTGTTCTAATCGTCCTGGACGATATGTATATTGTACTGGACGATTTGTGCAAAATTTGTACTGATCATCCTGGACTATCCCAGATCGTACAGGACTATCAGGTCAAATTCTGCACATCATCCAGGACGATCCTGCGATCATCCTAGACGATCCTGCGATCGTCCTAGACGATATTTGGCGATAGAATTGAGTTTTTAGGGTTTTTGAAGCTGTCTTTGGAGAAAATCGTCTTCGACGATCCTACGATCGTCCTGGACGATCTTTGCTGCCAGAATTGATTTGGAAGGGTTTTGGAGCTCTTTATTTAAGCTTTCTCAAAGCACTTGATAGGTGTCTTTGGCAGCCATTGAGTCTTAGTCTTTTGGAGAAAACTTGAAGAGAGAGCTTGAAAGGGAGAGAGGAAAGGGTGGAGTTTGAGTGGAGAAGAGGCCTGGGAAGGGGTTTCTCGAGGGAGTGTGAGGGGGTTTACACGGTTACTCCATCAAGCTTGCTCCTAAGTACCATCAGATTCAAGGCTCGTCTCGAGGGAAGTTTTGGGGAAGAAGAAGATCTCTTTGGTGTCGAAGGACCCCGCTACTCGCCGCACCGGGGAAGGTGCAAGTGATTTTGTAAGGGGCTTCTCCGCCTAGCTGTGGGGGCTAAAGGAGAGACACTTTTGGTTTAGTGCAATACTTGGAGGGTGCCTCCGAGGAGTGGACGTAGGTCAGGTTGGACCGAACCACTATAAATTCCGTGTGTTCTTTCTTATTATTTTCAGCACTTTATTTTGTTACGATTATCTGCTTGGGTGAAATATGTGATTGATCTTTTTATCGTTATTTTAATTCATTTACGCAGAAAGAAATAAAAAGATTTTTCTTTTATTTTAAATATCCAATTCACCCCCCCTCTTGGTTAAGCCTTGGACTAGTTCATAAGGGCTTAATATCCCTATCGAACTTTCAAAGCTGGCCCTAATAATTACATTTCTCCCACCTCTATCCAAGACAAAGAGGTCCTGCATTTTCTACCATACAAAGCTTTGTAAGGGGCTATATATACTTGATTGAAAGCTATTTTTATAGGCAAACTCAATCAAAGGAATATAATTTTGTGAGTTTTTCGCCAAAATCCAGAATACATAATCTCGAAGATCTTTCAAAATTTGAATAGTCCTTTCAAATTGTCTATCAGTCGATAGATGAAAAGTTATACACATGTGTAATTTTTATACCCAAACCATGCTGAATATCTTTATATAACCTGGAGGTAAACCGCCATCATGATCAGAAAATGATAACCTTTGGAATACCATGCAACCAATAATGTCCCATATGTAGATCTAAGCAACCTATCAACAGAATTTGTTGTTTGATCAGAATAAAATGTGTAAACATTATTAGATGATCTAGCACGACCCATATAGCATTATGACCTTACCTAAACCTAAAAAAACCCATAGGAAAATACACTTTTACCTCATCCCATTTCCACTATAGAATAAACAATGTCTGTAGAAGACCACCTGGTCATTGATACTCTGCTTTCACTAACTTATAAGCTTTATATTTTGAAATAAAATATGCCATATCTTTCTTTAGTTCGGGCAACCAAAATATAACTTTCAGATCACCGTATGTCTTACTTATTCTCGGATGAATTGTATAGCCTGAATAATGTGCATCATGCAGAATCTTAGTCCTCAGATCTTTAAAAGTAGGAACCCATAAGCTATTCTTATATAAAATAACACCAGAATTGGATATTCAGAGTTTAAATTTGTTACCAAACTTAATTTGATCAATCAAATTCAAATACTCTATATCTAACTTCTGAGCTTCTTGAATCCTCTCCTATACAGTAGGCTAAAAAAACATCTTGAATAATGTGTCTAAATCTATATCTACAGATCTCACAATCTATAACTCCAGCTTGTCTATATCATGAATCAAAGAATTAATATAATCAAGTATAGAAAAAGGTGCACCATAAGAATTTCTACTCAAAGCATCTGTTATTATATTCACCTTACCAAACTGATATGAATTGTCATATTGTAATCTTTAATCAACTCAAGCCACCTTTTTTATCTCAAATTTAGATCCTTCTATGTCAAAATAAACATAAGACTCTAACGATCCATGAAAATCTCACACCTGGCCCCTATTATAACCCTACATGATATGACCCGATATCACACAGGTCATATCGTGTCCAATTATGGCAAGACTAACCCCAAAATCTACTTAGAGAAGCACTGAAACAAAAACTTCCCATGTATATACTATACAGAGCTACTATTGAATGCAATATAAATTGAAAGACTACTGAATGTCAAAAATAATATTTTATATATCATCTAAAAATACATATGCAATCTGAGGTATCTACAACAACTCTTGGCAATAGAGAAAAAATAAAATAAAAGTAAAGTTGCAAAAATTAACTAATAAAAAGGGCATACCTATAGCACAGATCGGAGCCTGCTATCCAAAACTACTCAGCTCACTCCTTACCCTTTCCCTGACCTAAAAATGGAATCAAGAATATGAGTGACCTAATATGGCTCAGTAGACGAGGTAACCTAAAATATATGTCAATAATTAAAACTAAAAGAAAAAGAAAAAAAAAAATACTATACTATAAAATAAGCTGAAGTACTATACAAAAAACTAAAATTGAAACTAAAATCAAAGGAATTATAAGCAAATATTCATTTTATTAGAATGGCTCTCAGCCTAAATTTTTATATATAGCTTTATAACTTTGTTAATAGAATCCCACTTCGGTAGCACATAGGCCTTAGCACAACAGGATCCCCCCTCAGTCATCCACTGGCATTGGCATAATAGAATCCTACCTCAATCGCCCACTAGTGCTAGTATAATAGAATCCCACCTCGGTTACCCATTGGTGCCAGCATAATAGAATCTCACCTCGGTTTCCCATAGGCACTGGCATAAGAGAATCTCATCTCAGTCGCCCACTGGGCCACATAACATCACATCACATCCTCCCAGATTTCTTTTGCCATTATACATATTTTTCAAAATGCCTTCATGGTAGGCAACAAAATAACTATTGAGCAAAAATGCTTAATTTCTAAATATAACCAAAATTTTAGAGATTGTATAAAATATCACTATAAGATATTAATTGTATTACAGTACTATTTTTCAGAGTCCAAATTATTTTTTATTTGATAAAAATCATACAAAATCTAAAACACCCAAAAAAAAATTTCCTGAAAATACTCAAAATATTTATAATTATAATCTTTATAATATACAAAAACTTACATAGTCAAAGTTCTAATTACAAAGTTATCCTCATTATTTGGTACTAGAAATATAAATTTAGTCAAAAAAATTTCAAAAATATCAAATTAATGAAAGCCAAGATATGCAAAATAACAACTACATCAATGCGAATAGTTTTCCCGACAAGCCCGATGGTTAAAATGGCCCGAAGAGGATCAAAATCCCTCTTCTTTCTCTCTCCTGGTCGGCCAAATGCATGCATCAATTGAATGGGATTATAGAAATATTTTAAATTTAAAGTGTTGTTAATGGCCTAGCGCTGTGGCGCTACAATCTGAGGGTTGTAGCACTAATTTAAAACTAAAAAACTTGTGACTATTGCACTACAATATCACTATTTGGCGCCTGATACTGTAGTAGCGCTAAGGTGCACAGACACCTACCGTTGAGGCACTCAAATAGTTACATTTCACAAATTTTGCAAAAATTCAGACTAAATACTTGATACTCATTCTAGAACACATGCAATCATTTTCATACATAAAAACACTCCTAAAGACATGCAAATGGGTTCAAAACTAATGAATTCTAAGATTTACCTTTTTCGATCAGGTCAACTGGTTTGAACTAAACTTTGATCCTAGAGGTCTCACAACTCTCCTCTCCAAAGAAAAATATCATCCTCGATATTTTTAAATCAAAATAAGTCTAGATATTAATATCATATATCATATTCTTTCTCCCAAGTGGCCACTCTAGTGGTCATATTCTTCCATTGTACCTTGACCATAAAAATCTAGTTGCTCCTTAATTTTCTCACATCGTATGCTAGAATCCTATTTGGCTCTTTCTTATAGTGTAGGTTTGGATGAACCTCAATATCATTAGTCGATAACCTTCTATCAAAATTAGATACCCACTTCCTTAAAGAAGATATATGAAATACACTATGTATATCTAACATATAATCAGATAATAATAACCTGTAAATAGAACTACCAATCCGCTCGATCATCTCAAAAGGCCCAATATACTTTGGAATCAGCTTACTAATTCTCCCAAATTTGTTGACAACTTTCATTGGGTTGATTTTGATATAAACAAAATCGCTAACCTGAAATACCACTGGTTTGTGTCTTTGATCGTAATACTTCTTTTGTCTATCATGTGTAGATCTCAACCTTTCTTTAATCAGATTTATCTTCATTGTAGCATCATCCACAAAAGTAGACCCTATCACCTATCTATCCCCTACCTTTGTCAAAGTCAAAGGGGTTATGTACTTCTTACTGTACAGGGAATCATAAGGAGCCATACCTATACTGGACTAAAAAATATTATTATATGCAAATTCTATAAGTGGGATATGATCATCCCAACTAACGCTAAAATCTAGAATATAGAGCCTCAAAAGATCCTCCAATACATGAATAGTCCTTTCGGATTGTTTGTCGGTCTATGGATGGAAAGTCATACTGAAGTGCAATTTTATACCTAGTCTCTACTGAATACTTCTCCACAAGCCCGAGGTAAATTAGCAATCATGATTAGATATAATTATATTTGACACATCATATAATCTGATAAAATCTATGAAATATATCTATGCAAACCAGTCAACCAGATCAGTCTATTAGATCAAAATGAAATGTGTTGACTTCATCACTCAATTAATAACAACTCATATAGTATCATACCCCTATCTCGATCTAGGAAAACCCATAGCAAAGTCCATCATCACCTTTTTCCACTTCAACTTTAGAGTAGGTAATAGCTACAAAAGATCACTTAGTTGCTAATACTCTGTCTTTACTAACTAACAGGTCTCATATTTTGAAATAAATTATGATGTATCCTTCTTCAATCTTGGCCACCAAAATATACCTGTCAAGCCTCCGTACATCTTTCTACTTCATGGATGAAGAATATAGCCTAAATAATTTGCCTCATATAGGATCTCAGCTCTCAGTTCACCAACTGATGGAATCCACAATCTACCTTTGTAGAAAATGATACCATAATTAGATAGAGAGGGTTTAATTCTCTTACCAGCCTTAATCTGATCACTTAACTTTAGATACTCTGTATTTGATTTCTAAACTTTCTGAATTCTTTCCTGTAGAGTATGTTGAATAATCATCTAAGCTAACAAATTCAGGCTTGTATCAGTGAATACTATCTCTAGATCCAGTTTCTCCAAATCTCTAATAAGATTTATAAAAGTATGTAATGAAATAGAAGTACCTAATGACTTTCTACTCAAAGCATTTGCTACCACATTCACCTTACTAGGATGATACTAAATAAACAAATTATAATTCTTGATCAGCTCTAACCACCTTCTTTACCTTAAATTTAAATCATTCTGAGTAAAAATGTACTTTAAGCTCTAATGGTCAGTAAGGATCTTGTAACTAATTTAGTACAAGTAATGCATCAAAATCTTTAATAAAAATATAATAATAGCTAACTTCAGATCAACTATTAGGTAGTTCCTCTCATATAGTTTAAACTGTCAAGATGAATATACAGTAACTCTACTATATTATATCAGTACACATCTCAAAACTCTCAATGATACATCACTAAAAAAACTGAAAACCATCCGTACCTGAAAGAATGGTTAAAAATAGAGTAGAAGTCAAATGATCCTTTAGTAGCTGGAAACCCTCCTCATACTCTTGAATCCATATAAAAGTTTTTTACTTTAGATTGAGTCTCATCAAAGGTAAATAAATTCAAGAAAACCCTTGAACAAACATCTACTAATAACCAACCAAGCCTATTGAATTATAAACCTCACAAATTTTACTAGGCCTTTACAAATCAAAAATAGCCTGAATCTTCTAGAATCTATTGAAATGACTACATTGTTCATAATATGACTTAGAAATGAAATGTTACCCAACCAAGACTCGCACTTTGAGAACTTAGCATATAACTAATGCTTCCTCAAAATTTTTTGAACAGACCTCAAGTGTGTTGCATGTTCCTACTTAAATTTAGAATAAATTAGAATATCATCTATAAAAACTATAACAAACTGATCCAGATACTTTCTAAAAATTATGTTCATTAAACCCATGAAGAATGATGGGGTATTAGTCACTCTAAATGGCATGACTAAAAACTTGTAATGCCTGTACCTCGTCCTAAATGCAGTCTTCACCACATCCTTTGATCTCACTTTCAGCTGATGAAAACCAGATCGTAGATTGATCTTAGAAAATACTGAACATCCAACCAGCTAATCAAATAAGTCATCAATCCTTGGCAAATGATACTTATTTTTTATAGTTACCTTATTAGATCTTTATAGTCGATACACATCCATAAGGTATCATCCTTATTCTTGACAAATAATGCATGTGCTCCCCATAGAGACACACTAGGATGGACAAAGCTTCGATCCACCAATTCCTGAAGCTACACCTTTAAATCCTAATGTTTCTTAGGTGACATTTGACATGGGACCTTAGTGATTAAAGAAGTACCTGAAAAATATCTATACAAAACTCTACCTCTCTATTTTATGGTAAAGTCACTAACTCCTCAGAGAAGATATATGGAAACTCCCAAACAATGGGGACACTACTCACAGATGTAAAAGAGAGTCTCACATCTTCGATAGATGCTAAAAATACTGGGCTATATTTCCTCCAAATTCTATTAACTTCTATAGTAGAAATCATACAAGAAAGAATACCCCTAATTCCCTAAAATAAAATGCTCTCACCATTCTGATGCAAAGTCACTTTCTTTTTAAGATAATCGATCTAAGCCCCATATCGACTCATCCAGTCCATACCAAAAATAATATTTAGTGTAAAAATAGGCAACATAATCAAACAAAATCTCCAAATTCTATTAAAAAACTCTAAATCATAAAAATAAACCATACTAGGTACCATTCCATCTCCTATAGGTAAAATCATAGACAAAGAAACATGTATTAATATGAAAGGTAAATCGAGAGAATCAAAATGTTTCTCTAACATGAAAGAATGAAGAACACTAGAATTGAATAAAATATGATAAGGAGAAGCAAAAATATAAGCCATACCTATCATAACATTGGAGACTCACTGTCCTCTTGCTACGTCAAACTATAAACTCGTGGTTGTACTGGGTCAAAGTAGTAGAACTACTTGCACCCTACCAACCAGCATAAGTCTGACCTCATGATATCAGACCAATATCTTGGCTACTAGAAGCCTAAGAATACATTCAAGGTGATACTATCACTATAAGAAAATGCCTGTTTACTGGCAAAATTTTTGGGTGATATTAATCCTCTAGTACAAGCGATAATCTATCAGGTGGATATTCCATCAGAAAATAAGCAATGACTTTTCTGGCGTACAAAATGCCAGAAATTTATTAGCAAAAAAAATACAGGTCTAACCACTGGAGTGTGTAAAGCTGATGTTTAATTTTGACAAAATTTATGCTGGAAAATATTGACGAAACTTCTGGAAGAATTTACGTCGGCTTACTTAAACCTAACAAAAGCTATCCGGTAGAATATCCACCAAAAATATTTCTGTCAGCCTATCCACCAGAAATACCACTGGAAAGAGCACTATTTCCCTTTCCATGGCGACGCTCTTCTCATTTCATTCTATTTCACTCTCGCAGTCACCTCCTTTGCCTCCAACACCTCCGTCACCTCTGTCGGCTCCATCATCGATGTGCCTTCATTGTGACGTGCCTCCATCATCGACGTGCCTCCTCTATCAATGTTCTTCAATGATGCCTCCATCAATCTGCCACTATAAGTTGCATATTAGGTTTTCTTTATTCATGGATGTTCTCGGTAGACATTTGCAAGTCATTGTGATGATATTCTTCTTCTTGATAAGACTAGAGATGGAGTTTAAAAATTAAGTTTTCTTTGTTCTTGGTAGACATTAGGAGATCAAGTCAATAATAAGATTACACATTTTAGATATCTTGGATCTATTATTAAAAATAATGGTGAAATAGATTGGGATATTATTAGCAGAATTCAAGTTGGATGGTTAAAGTGGAGGAATACATCACGCCTATTTTGTAATAGAAAAGTATTACGTTTGGTTTATGTTAAGAAGTGGAGGAATGCATCATGCCTATTGTGTGATAAAGAGATGAAAATACTCAGATAAAATGTTGGCCTCCCGATGGCCTAATTAGGAAAGTAGAGGTTTTAGATTTCGCTTATATTAAGAAAGATATAGAGGTATTATATTTAGCTTATGTCGATAAATCTACTAGAATAGCTCTAGCACAAACTATGTTTTCACAGAGGTACCCCTTGAAGACCTATACACGCCTTTCTTGGTGTGGTAGGATTGAAGGAAACGGCCGCAGTGTCACCCGACACTAACCATACACGTCTTTTTTGAGGTGACAGGCAGACTAAGACTCTTTATATTTCTCCTAAATGGGGGAGAAGCCGGGAGGCTGCTTGATTTTTCATTGATAGGGGACCTATGTGAAATAACATAATTTAATTTACAAATAAAATTGAAATCCATCTATTTTCCTTTAATAGATGTTACAATAATATTTAATATCTTCATATTATACGTAGGCTATGTTATGAATATTAGAAATTAAAAAAGTTAGATGTATAACTGATTGATGTAAGGACAAAAGACATTAACATATGAGTTCATTAATAGGATGAATATTTTCATTCAGATAGCTTGTCAACTGCCCAGCTTCATCTCAGATGGAAAATTTTAATGCCCATGTTTTAAACACAAAAATCAAGAGCACCTAAGATTATATGATGTAATTATTGATCTATATCGTAGAGGGTTCATACCAAAATATTGGTATTGGACTTCTCTCGATGTGGCCTATCTATAAGTTCTAATGTAGCTGAGGAAGAAAATATCCTATCTGATCTTAAAGACTTAGTTCATGATGTAATTGAAGTACAATTTAAACAATATATAGAAGAGTCACCAAATAAGGAGGCACAAAATTTTTATGATTTATTACATGCTTTCCAACAAATAATATGGAAGGGGTGCACCACTCACTCAAAGTTATCTATTGCTATGAAGATGTTAAGTATCAAGGTAGAATATAATATCCCATGTGAATATTTTAATCAACTTGTTGGCTGCTACAGATAATATAATTCTTATAGATTTATATCAAACTAAAAATTTAGTTTCCAAACATCGTTTGACATACACAAAGATAGATTATTATGTTAAAGGATACATGTTATACTATAAATATGATTTATTATATATTGCATGTTGTCATTGCAATACACCAAGATTTAAACCAAAATTCTGGATGAAAAGAAAGTTGAAGGAAGTACCAGTTAGTAGGATATTTTACTTAACCATAATTCCCAAACTATAACAGTTATATGCATCTATGAGATCTGGTGCACATATGAGACGACATAATGAATTGCATATCCGTTAGAAGTAGATGCATGGAAACAGTTTGATCATACACATTCCACCTTCACTACAGAATAAAAAATGTAAGATTATGCGTAGATGGCTTTACTCCATTTACCCAGTCTGCTTTACCATACTCACGCTGGCCCGTGATACTCACCCCTTACAATCTTCCTCCAGTGTTGTGTATGACTACTCCTTATATGTTTTTGATGCTTATCATTCCAGGGACACATAATCCAAAAGTAAAGATCAATATATTCTTTATAATTGTTAATCGATGATTTAAAGTTATTATGAGAAGAGAGAGTAAGTACACATGATATCTCCACCAAATAAAACTTCATAATGATGATAGCATTACTTTGGACAATTGGAGACTTTCCTACGTACAGTTTGCTCTTAGGTTGGAGCACTTTTGGTAAGTTAGCTTGTCATATTATATAAAATATATAAAGTCATTTATTTTAAAGCACAGAGAGAAAGAATTCTTGGTTTGACTGTCACCGTATATTCGTACCTACAAGTCATCCTTTCAAGAGAAATAAGGATGTCTTTACTAAAAATAAAATGGTGATATTGCAACCTTCTCCTAGACTAATTAGTGAAGAAATATTTAAAAGAGTAAGGTTCATGCCCATAATAGTAGATTCTCCAATATTAGCTGATTACAAAGTTCTAGGGTATAGTGTCAACCACAATTAGACCAAGAAAAATATTTTTTAGTCATTGCCATATTAAAGGACAAACTTAATTAGATATAACTTGGATGTATATATATAGAGAAAAATATTTTTGATAATATATTAATACAATCATGAACATCAAAGATAAATATAAAGATCATATAAAAGCAAGGATGGACTTAAAGGAAATTTGTAGGAGGAAAGTTTTAGGGTTAAAGAATGGTGGAAATAGAAAACTTCTCAAACCAAATGTTTCATTCACCTTGACTTTAGAGCAGAGACGAGCAGTTTGTAGATAAGGAAAGACTATGGGTATCTGATGGACATTCTTCAAATCTAAGTAGATGTGTTGGCATAAGATTTGGGAGATTGTTTGGATTAAAAAGTCATGACTGTCATATCTTCAAGCAAAGTCTACCGACTACCTTCAATTTTCTACCAGATCAAATTTTAAATCCTTTGATCGAGCTAAGTATCTTTTTCAAGGATTTATTCTATGTAGGGAACTTGATTCTTATGGAGCAGCATATCCCTTTTATTCTGTATAAACTTGAGAAGATATTTCCTATAGTATTTTTTAACTCTTTGGAGCATCTACCCGTGTATTTATCATATAAAGCTATAGTAGGTGGACCTGTTCAATATCGATGGATGTATCCTTTTGAGTGATATTTAAATAAACTTAAGAAGATTGCTAAGAATAAAGCGCATCCTAAAAGTTTAATTTATGAAGCATATTTAATGTACGAGATAACCTAATTTTGCTCGTATTACTTCGACACAGTGTTACAATCAAGTAGGAGTACTATATCTCAAAATGTGGGTCATGTAAATCATCAAATTTATTTGTATTCAATGGAAGTGGTGAACCCGTAGGCGCTAGCATCGTGCGGTATTGAACTGATAAGAAGATAAGAGATGTCACATCGTATGTCTTGTTTAACTATGATGAGGTTGAGTTATATCTCGAGTAAGTATGACTTAGCTTGTTCATACATTTGTTACTCACAAATCCTAAAACCTGGATTTTGTAGGAGTTTCATTAATAGTTTAAGTATATCAGTATCCGTAGAAGCTCAAAAGATAGTAAAAATAGAATTCCCTAATTGGTTCAAAAATACAGTATATATATATTAACTATTCATTTCTACTAATTTATCTTAATTAGTTAACATATTAGTCATGCTACTAATACACTAAATTTATTCTACTAATTAGGTGCACACTCAAGGCAGTGATTTATAGTATCAGGGACTACTAGATCTAGCTTGGAGACCAAATAGATTAGTGAAATGTTGGCCAATTTTTTTGGTTAATGGCTATAAATACCAAACCAAATCTTAGTGTGAAGGTATGAAGATAAATAATTCTGGTATTTGTGCAAGAGAAAACACCCATATATATGATAATTCTGAGTACTACGGGGTAATACAAGAAATATTACAGTTGGAATATCCAGGTTACGGGAATAACGTATATCTATTTAATTGTGACTGATTTGATCTAGTATAGAATAGAGGTACCTAAATACATCCACTTTACTGTATAATAGATATAAAATGTGGTAGGAGATATGCAAAATTTGACCCATTCATCATTATTAGCCTAACAAGCTAAGTCTATTTTGCTAACTATCCGAGTAAAGTACGAGGCAAACAGGATTGGCTCGTAGTTATGAAGACAAAACCTAGGTGAGTCATTGAGAAAACCACATCAATACCACTAGCACATCAAGAAGAGTTTATGTCAAACTTAAAAGATCTTGCTAATGATGTGGATGATCAAATTATAATTAATGAGAGTGAGTTGTAGTTAGAGAAAGTAGATTTAAATATAGAGGAAAGTCATGAGAAATCAGACAGTGGTGTAGATGTTTCGTCATATGAAATTGAATCAATAAGTGATGAGTAAACATAAGGTAAATAATTTTTGACAATCAATTATGAATCAAGAATTTATATTAATAATATGATTTATTTAAATAACATGGCAATAGTTACTTTATTTATTTTATTATTGCTCTACTTCATTTATTTAATTGATGCTCTATTTTATAGTAAATATTTTCTATAATTTATGTTGCTAATATTTCTTTTTTTTTGCAGATGGCTTCAGGTGATGAGCATTACATATGATTAATCAAAAACAAGAAGATGACTAGTGGCCCACCCAGTAGATATGTACATACTGAAGGGATCTCTTTGTCTCAGCCTACCACTCAGTCAGCCTAGCCCGCCTTTACCTACTTCTATAGCTAGTAGCCCACAATCCTTCTCACTAGACCC